>CM031234.1:978277888-978712888 GCA_018340775.1 Taxus wallichiana var. yunnanensis | reverse complement strand
AGTAAAAATAAATTCAATTTGATTTACTTGCATGAATTTGGTGCATGAAAAAGAAGAACGAGTTAAAAATAGGTGACCTAAAGTAAGTACATGAGGGAGATAGAGAAATAATATGGATAAATATATCTAAGATACTTCTAGATAATTATCATGAAAAGTATAGAACAAGATTATACCAACATATGGTATAATCACTCCCTTAATGTAATAGTTAAGTGGTAGTTATGGAACCCAAGGGATAAGAATAGATTTTATTCAACTAGTGAAGGGAAAGTCCCCACTAGTATACGTCCTTGTATGTTTCATTATAAGGGTAGGGATGTTATATAATTATTGTTATGTAATGTTTCAAGAAACCAATATAAATTATAATATGTCATGGAATAAGTACATTCCCAGGTATGAGTATGTTAACCAATGTGTGTTAATGTTTCTAATTTTTATCTACCCTAATTCTTATCGTAATGCTAAAACATGATTGGAACAAAATTATCTAACACCTTGGGTGATCATGCTAAGGATTCTACTTTGGAATAATAGGTCGACATAAGTGGTTAACATAACTATGTGTTCCAGTGTGGAAATAAGATCCACGCACACAAGGATGATTTGGTAGGTATAATTAGACCCATAACATTTTGGTTATGTTATCATGACCATCATGATTATGTAAAGATGATAAGGTGGACAAAATATGTTCAAATTCATGTAGGAAAAATGTCAACATATAGTAACACTCTATTGAAGATGCATTCATGCATAGACATCCTAGGCAAACTAATTATTTTCCCAACTGATCTCTAAGGAATTGGGTGGAAAAGAATCTATATGAAAAGTTATAGGAGACATTTTCAGGTGAAATTCCTATAAAACTTTATGATTGGCTAACATCTTAATGTTTGGGAAAGAATAAAAATTTAGGGAAGAAGCATATTTGGACCCTAGAGTGCACAACATGACATAACTTCCAGATGTGTGTTATGGATTATTGGTGGAAAGGCACACTTGAATTACAACAATGAATATTCAATATATAATTTTTCTTTTGTAGATAAATCCCATTTTAACTTCTTATGAGAGTTGCATGGATCATATCTGAAGTATTTTTCCATGGAAATCAATAATTTTATGGTATAGATGGTTATTGAAATTTTCCATATGGATGGCCAAATAATTCGCATGCATGAGTGACACATAAGCATAGGAGAGGGATGGAGATAAATTATCCTACACCATGGATTATCTAGATGAGCGTGTGTTGAGAAAGATGCAATATGAAGAACAAATGTGTAAGGTGATAGAGGATGGGAACTATTTTTTCAAGGGAATTCAACTTTAAAAATTGTTGGGAAAACCAAATGATGAGTACATTATTTGGCTTATTTATGTCATTCATATGATTGATAATTTTTCATTTACACATGATTCACTAGTGCATGGGGATGCTTTATATGGTTATATCTTAGTGAGTTTAATGCATTTTCCTTGTCTTTGTTCATGCAACCCATTAACCGTATAACTTCCTACTAATTGCCTTTATGAGTGAAATGTGGTAAACGTGTGCAGGATAATAATGAGAATTTACTACTAGTTTTGGTGTGTATTCAAGGATTCCAAGTCTGAAGTCGGTATGCAGTCGTGGAGGAATTTTTCCATTAACAGGCCTATAAACATGGGTCTTGTTTCTAGCAAGTTCTGTAGGATTTTATGAACCTTAATTGAATAATGTTAGTGGCATAACTTGGTGCGTATCATTTTGGCATGATATGTAACCAACTATGTCTATATATAGTGTTGAGAAGACAAAGTATGAAACTTAGAGGAAGGCACATAGAAGGTTCATGTATAGGAACATGGCACATTCAAAGGCACTAAATAATAGGGAATTAAATGCGTGAAAAAGAAAAGGACAGATTCGGGACTTAGCCATTTTTAGGAGTATGGGCTATTTTTGGAGATAGCGTGCAAAGCACACAAACTGGATAAAGATATATGCCACACACGAGTTATTTTGGAAGTGCATCTACTAAGTGCTTTGCATGGGTTCAATTTAATAATATAATTATTAATGTCGATTAACTTGAGAAGAGATCTATTATTAGCGCAATTGCATGTGTGTTTATTTATTTATATTAATGGCAAATAGTTTTGGAGGGACTATACCCAGTTACAAGAAAGGCTCAAAACTAGATCAAACATGAAAAAAACATCAAAAGAGGATCATAATTTGGATAATATATAAATTCCAACAGTAACCCAAACAATAGCTACTAGGAAAAAGTAAAACAAGGAAAAAACTACAATTAAATGACCCAAAAATAGCATTCTGTGCAAACAGAAACAAATCAAATGAAACCATCCGGACCAAGGGGATTTATTTCTTGGAGGCCCTATCAATCCTAGATTTTATAGTGTGCAAAAGAAGTGAAAAGTGTCAGAGTGGTAGTGTGTGTTGGATCTTTCACGGTCAAATTTGAGATAGCTTGATTTCTTTCCTTTTCAGTCCCTCAAATGGCTTCAGGGATCCCACTCAACATTGAAATGCTTCTAACATGTTGCTTCAAGGATTCTTTGCATGTGTTTTTATTATTGTAAAGGCACATGACTATTTTTAGCATGCGACCTATTTTGTAATTATGTAGCAAATGAAGGAAAGTCCACACCCTTATAAATATGTAGTGATATGCATAGTATAGAGAGGACCGTATATGAGCTATTGTGAAGTTATGTTGTCAAACATGATGCGCGCATGAACCAATGGTGATACTTTTGAATATTGTAAGAAGCTTCTGTGTATTTATTGTGTTTAATATAATGGATTGTATTGACTGATTCAAGGTGTTAAACATGAATATAACTAGATCTTGCATGGTAGAATTCACTATGGCTATTACTTAAATCCATTACTCCTTAGATCTAGATCTAGAATATGTTATGTAGAATGTTTATACTATTTATGGATCTAAATGCATCAACTCTTCATCTTGCTAACATCCTACACAAACAACCCTAAAGAGGGGCCTGGTAACATTACGCGCTTCGGGTGAGCTCTTAGTCTAGGATGAGTGATGTGCCAGTGTGCCTAGGTTTTTCTGGTAAATTCTAGGCTACATCATTAGTTCTTTTGCTAGGATCTCTTTTTCAATTTTTTTAAGGATGGTTCATGATGAGGACATACCAGTTAACCCTAGAAAGTGTTGAGGAGTGGATACAAGATCTAGAAGGAGAATATGCATGGAGGTTCAGCATCAAATATGAGTTTAACACATGTGCATGGCTGGAACAAAATTTGTATGAGAGATTCTTCACTATTTTTCTAATAGAACTGTACGAGTGGCTGGTTTATTATGTGTTTAAAAGGGATTAGAGGTATTGCGCACTTGTCTGAATGTAAGAAGAATATCAGACCCTTTATGATTTTGATCTGATTTGGACACACATTGTGGATACATGGTTTCATGGTGTTCTGAATAGTTATATTCTGGAGTACTCAATTTCCACTTATTCTTTCCTAGAGGTAGTGGAATTCAATTTTTTATTATATCCCAGGGGAACTTACTTGCAAGGCATTCCACTAGCGATCAAAATATTGATGGTGACCATGAACTTGGAAAGCAAACCGATGGCTATCTAAACCCCACCACACATGAGGGAAATAGTAGGTTTGGTGAAAGATGATAGACCTAGTGGTAGAAAGGAAGAGAGAAGAAAGACAACTTAAGTATAATGAGGTGCACAAGAGGGAGATAGAGAAGAAATGAGATGTTGTAGAGTGAATTAAATTGAGGAGAAAGATGACTTGTGAAGAATTTGGAGCTCATGCAGAAGGCATGGAGCCAGAGCATCAGGAACTCTCCCATTTGGGAAATCATGATAGGGAACCCCACTCGGCCTCACATGGAAGCGCACTAACAGAGACGACCTGAGCCACAAGCGTGTCTCTGAATCTACCTGACAACCTAGCCCTTGAGCTTAGTTTTCCTATATATAGTATGACGAGTAGCCAACAAGATAATTTAGGCAATGAGAGAGCAAGAGTAAGTCACATAGAAATTACATCAATGGTAGGGAAAATATCTTTGTTGTTGTTTGGAGGTACCTTTATAGGTACATGATCCGTATGGAATCAAGCGCATAGAATTTTGGACTCACTTTTGGGAGTGGTAACACTACACACACCATAGGGTTATAGTTTAGTACTATTTTTATGACACATGGAATCACATCTTTTGGTCTAATTCCATCTACAGGTGGTGGATAAGCAAGTATAAATGGTTCTAGTTTCGGTGGTTCTAGTGGTTCGGAGGCGGAGGAAACACAAGAGATTCTGGATCGGTGGGGCAAGGTCTATACCAACCCTAGAATATTTACATGGAGATGTCTCTTGGTCCTCCGAATATAGGGGCATAGAAGATGCTGCTAAACATGTGCACATGTGTGAAATAATGTGGTGCGTGAAAGGAATCATGCCTTCTAAGTGCGGGAAAGTCAATTTACCATTATGTTACAAGGACATGCACACAACCGGTACATAAATTTTGACCACTGATCGACTTGTGTAGACTATGTAGAATTAAAAGATGATTTCCTTAAAGAGTTTCAAATCCTTGAGTTCAAGTAGAAGAGTATAAGTGTGCTCAAGGATATTAAGAAAGGCACTACTGAGAGTGTCAGGGAGTATGATGCCCATTTTAAAATGATTTTATCTAAGATTTATTATGATATTCACGCAAGCCAACATGCACAATGGTTTGTTGGAGGTCTAATCACACCTTTTAGAAGGGCTTTGTCACATAATACATACACTAATCCGTGTGAAGCACTTGAAGTAGCTTTACATGATGAGGCAGTCAAAAGTATAGACACTAGAGTCATCTCATTCTTGGAAGCACAAATTGCATCTATGGCAAAGCTATTGGAGAAACTATCAAGAAAATCAACACTTGAGATGTACACATGGATTTGGTGTATATATTATGAGGTATAAGGGCACACCAAGGATAGTTGTCCCCGTAGATCAGTATGTTCATTATTACTGGATTGTGAGATATATCATTTAAACCATGATGCTAGCCACTACCCATTATCGCAACATGTAATAAGGAATAATGTCTCTTTCTATTGTAAGATTTTTTAGTTCACAAATCACGATATAGGATACTATATATTGATTGGTCAGATCCATGATGCTATAGATATCGGTGTACGACAGACATGAGTATCAGATAACTCTAAAGGAAAGAATGAGCATCAGGATCAAGATCACAATCAAGTGCACTATGATTGGAATGAAGGGAATTTTGAATGAGTTCATGGCATAGGTCGAGGATACTATGGTGGATTTAGAGGTCGAGGCCGTGGTGGTGGAAAAGGCAAGTTTCCTCATGGAACATGCTATACATGCAGATCTCTTGACCACTACAGGTGCGAATGTCCTCAAAATATTACATGTTCTTTATGTGGAAAGAATCATAGCTATGAGGAATTCCCATAATTATATGATCATCTTAGTAAGAAACATAAATAAGAAAATAAAGGTGCAAGGATGGTTAGGATACAACGTGCTATGGAAAATTAGTGGATGCCCAAGTTGGAACCAAAAATTGAGGTATTTCTTGAAAAGAGCACTACTCGCACTAAAGTGGCGCATGCTAAAGAAGCGTTACAAATGAATCCTACCATCGCAAGGAGGAGGTTCTACATGCACTATACCCGGATCCTATCCATCAAAAGGAGGTTTATCAGAAACCATGGAGGTACTCAGAAAATCTTTAGGGTGAAATACAATGTTTAAAAAAGAAATCACCAAAGATAGAGCAAAAGAAAGTAGCAGATATGGTCTAATATGATATTATTGGCTTGAAGGAGGTGTGTAAAATGTTGTTCTAGGAGAATATCATTCCATTATTAGGGAATTGGTTAAAGGAAACACTTCAGTGCACAAGTATTAAGACTAGAAGATAACTCCTACATGTAAATATTCCCCCATAGCTTAGACTACGACAAGGAAATCACTTTGAATTTTTTTGTGGATGGATGGATTTTGAGCAATATATTGTTGATATAGGTGCGAAAGTCAATGTGCTTACTTTATATGCATGGGTAAGATGGTGAGACCTTCATTGCAGTCATCTTCTAATGTGTTGTTTATGGCTAATTGAACAAAGGCCACCCCTATTGGAGTTCTAAAAGATGCATTCATTACTATACAAGGGAAAATATCACAAGGGACTTTAAGATTTTGGCTGTTGTAGAAGCAAAAAAATTCCCATCTCTACTTAGGTGCCCTTGGTGTTATGTAAATAATGTTGATCTTTGGTTCAACAAGGGTTATATCAAATTTGTAAACAAGGAGGAAAGATTTATTATCCCTTTAATACATGGGAAATCTACGCCCTATGTTGAGCCTTTTAGTGAGGATGATCTTAATAGGATTTATGTACGCACCATCCGGGACCTAGAAGTGCTCAAGCCATCCAAAGAAGGAATTCTTAAGTGGGAAGATGCACAGATCTATTAGTGATACTACAAGTGTAGCTTGTGATAATTGGGCTCATGGTACTTATGATTTGGTAGGCCATGGAGTAAGAAGCACATTTGCATGGAATAGTAGACCTTGTTGTATCAAGAGAATAGGTAACAACTCGATACCTTGATACACTGGAGAAGGATATCCTATGGTATTTCTACACGCCATGGAGGAATAGTGGATAGACATTTTGGAGAGACAAAATATGATAGCATATACCCTACGCGAACAAAGAAAGCACTATTGGGTGGTTCATAGGGATAATCTTGTAGGATGGAATGAAATTGGGATTGCTCTTTCTACTCGATTTTCCAAGAGCAAAGTGAACCTAATCAAATATTTACTTATCATGGTAATTAACTGCATTCAAAGACCACATTCTGCAATGTGAGAGAATCGGACAGAGAGGGCGAGAAACTTTACCACCTTCACTCTAGGTGCACAAATTTTATTCCACTTTACAAATCATGCACGTGCTTCGTATGTATATGCGGAATTCCATAGAAAGACTGGAAATTAGCAAGATTTGGTTGTAGGAACGGTCCAGACTTTTGAATACTTCTCTACTAAACCTCTAGAAGAAGAGGCGTTAAAGGTTATAAATCACTTAACTATTGGAGATAGTGCCAAGGTGAAAGAATTCATCTAGGATATATTCAGTGGTGCAGACTCCAAGGCAGACTTTTATGAAAAAGAAGAGATTGATGACACACTACTTAAGTGCGCTTGATTTAAGAAAGAAAAAAGAAATATGGTCTACTTAGTGGATGATGAAGAATTAGAAAATATGGATGTAGATCATCCAATAGGTAGGTGTGAGGTTTTGGAAATTTTAGATAAGACCACATGTGCCTAACATGAACCTATGAAAAAAATTAAGTGAATATTGGATCAGATTTTGAGCCTAAGGTGACCATAAATGAGGATTATTGGTCTAACTCTGAAGTGGAAAAAATCATTGAGTTACTACAAGATTATCAAGAATTATTTCCTTGGGGATACCATGAAATAAAAGGCATGCATGAATCATTAGGAGAAATGAAGATAAAGCTTAAGGAAGGTACGTACCCAATCGGAAGAGACCCTACAAGATGAACCTCAACTTGCACAAAAAGGTCAAGGAAGAAATTGACAAAATTTTGAAGTCCGGAATCATCAAGCCCCTGACGAGTTGGAATGGGTTAGCCCAATAATCATCGGTATAAAGAAAGATGGTCGATTAGGATCTATGTGGACTATAGGAGCTACATTCTACATATGTGACTAATCCTTTTCCTACGCCATTCATAGAGTAAATATTAGAAGGTGTTACGGGGCATGGGATCTATTCCTTTACAGATGGATTCTCTTGGTATCATTAGGTTAGGATTGTATAGGAGGATCAGGAAAAGACTAATTTTACCACTGAATGGGGAATTTTTTCCTATATTATGATGCCTTTTGTCCGAAAAACACACTGTTGTATTTTCACACGAGTTGTCCAAGCATTCAAGGATTTTGTTCATAACTTCTTGTAGGTTTATTTAGATGACTTGACAATGTATGGACTTATTAAGGATCATTGTGATAATTTGTGCTTAATGTTTGAAATATGTCAATAGTTAAGCATCTCTTTGAACATTAAGAAATGTGTATTTACTACACCATTTGACATATTTTTAGGGCACATCATCTGTAAGGAAGATTTATTGGTTGATCTAGCTAAGGTTGCATTCATTATCATCCTAGAAGAGCCTACCAATCAAAGTGAAATGCATGGATTCTTATGTCACACTGGTTATTATAGAAAATTTATTAAAGGGTAAGCTAAGGTTGTCACACCCTTATAGGAGTTACTAAAAGGAAAAGGGACATTTTATTGGGGGAACTGCAATAAAGTGTGCATTCGAGACATTGAAGGAGAAACTTACTACAACACCTATTCCATGCTTTCCCTCTTAGGACCAACCATTTCATGTACATGTAGACACGTCTGGAACGTATATTGGTGTGGTGTTGGCTTAGCCTGGAGAAGGTATTATGGATCATCCTATCTATTTTTCTAGTAGAAAGTTGACTCATACAGAGTAGAATTATACAACTACAGAGTGCAAAGATTTGTCAATGATCTATGCACTACATAAATTCAAACAGTACATGCTAACAACACCATTTGTATTCTATACGATCACATGTGTAACATTCCCATTTTAAGACTTTAGAAACAAGGGAATTTTGTTTTTGCATAATGATCTTTGTTCTAAATTAACATAATTTAGAACACACATTCCAAAGCTAATCAGTCTCATAACAAAAAACCATATGCAACTATAAACGACTCGGTGAAACATCGATATCTCATTTCATGACTCGTATAATACTTGATCTATCATGCTAACTTTATAATGTGTATACTACATATAATTGGTTATGTTACCCCTTTTAGAGGTATCAAGTTTTCTATTTAAGAGGCCTATCTAAATATATGTTATTAATATTCATCCTCAAGTCCCGCTTCTTAAACTAATTTACATAGGACAACGCAACCACCGGTTTGTGATACTTTGGCCAAAGATTTTAAACATATTTTTCATGTTTATATTCCTAGATGGAATACTCATCAAATGGAATACGTCCTTCACCCTACTTGATCTATTATCTAGAATGGTCTTCACTAACTTTTGTCAGTCCACTTGTATAAGGTTTATCCCTATCCAAGGTTAGTAACATGGCCTAGTGTTGAGGAATACTTATGGTGACTAAGGGTACTTAGACATATTCAATCGACTTATGTTGATTGGGCGTGTCTATTTATCCTAAGTCAATGTGAGTTGACCCTAACACTAGGTCATGCCCCTATTTCTACCTAGGGAAAAACTATGATCAAGTCATAATTTATGTTGGTCTAGTTGAATAAACTTGAAAGGGTGTTGAAACGTGTCAACTGCAACATAGTATCCTTGTGAAGGCCCAATTTATCATGAAGGTATTTTATCGCAGTTGGCATGTGTCAACATCCACCTGAGTTTTCCTCATCTAGATGAACATACCTTAGATAGAAAGTTATATCTTATTAGTTTCCTCATTACAAATTAATTACGAAACCCTATTGAACAACTAGGTTCCTTAATCATTAAGATTCAAATTTAAGATTGCAATAAATGAAGTTATGTAGATAAATCTACTTTCTATCTAATTCATATGCCATGATTTAAACTATTAACATCTTGATTCATGTTTTACATAAAAGGCCCAACACACATGGAGGTGTCATTTAATTACTCACTTAATTCATCCCTAGCTTATATAAGATTTGAGTAGGTCCTTTTCCATATTAGACTTCATTGAAATGAAGTCTAATTCCCTTTTTAATTATCTTATCCTACATTCCTATTTAGTAAGGAAGTCTACAAAATAAAGGACACTTTCACTACCTATAGATAGCAATCAGGATTCATATCAAAAAGGTCTTAAATTAATACTATGATTCATTTCAAGGGATTTGTCTTTCCTTCCCCTTATTGAGGATTAAAGTTCATTTATAATCCCTTGCACTTTTTAACTTATATCCAAAGTCTAATTCTCAACAATCATTTGTTTAATTTATAGCCTAATGAACTAGTTGAAAATTAGTGCAAGAATGTCAACTTTACAAGTTGCCTCTTCACTTAGAGAAGATAGTACAACATTATTCCAAATCTATGTTTGTTCTATTCCAAACCATAAGGTAAGTTATAATCTGTAAAACAAAGTATTACTTAAGATTTCCATTTAATTCATACCAAAAATAATTATATAAAGTGCAAACAAATATCACACATATTTTATTTAGCAAGGAGGATTCATACATTTACAAGTCCAAACACTTCAAATAGTGGTAAATATCAAACAACAACATTAAATCAATTTCAGATACAACTTTCTTTTCCATCAAGTACATTTCAGTAATGAACCATTTTTCATCATACAAAGATCTAGTCTCTTGATAAAAAAATGTAACTTCCTAAAATATTTCTCCTTTCATCACTTATGAAGTCCATCTACAAAATTTCTAGCATGGGTCAGTTCATTGAACTAAGCATGATAAACACTAAACATTAAAACAATGTGCTTTTAACTAACTGTTTCATAAAAAGAACTATGCTGTTATGAAATAATCCTGAAGCAATTCAAAAAGACATAACCAAAAGGAGTTACAATAATCAATAAAAGAGAGAGAGAGATATATTTACAACAAATCAATAGTAAAGTTAGGTCCTAAGATATAACAACTTCAACCTTCCATGCTATTGACTTTATATCAAAAGAATTGAAATAGAATTCAGATAAGAAACATTTCATCAGAATTTCACTACTACTTTCTTACATTTCTTTTCATGATTACTCATTCAGTTAAAACTCGTTTAACAAAAAAGGTAACTATCCTAGCTAGATTTTAGGCATAATTCAGTAGTATATCATTTACAAAAATACTTCCATCTCAATATTTCCTTAACCTATATTCATCCTAAAATCTGAGCTGCCAACAATTGAACATAAATATCATAAGAAAAAGTTAAAATAACCATATCATCATAACATTTAAATTTCTAGGTTTAGAGTATCCTAATACCAAAACTCGAACTAGGATCCAAATCAAGTTAACAACCAAACAAGATAAATCATACCACTTAAAGATGTAGGATTACTTCCAACAAGAAAAGAGTTACACTCCATTCTCAAAAATATGCACCATTGCATTCACTACCTTAAGTAATTAGAATAGTTAAGTTTATACTCTAGACAAACACATTAAACCATACCCGATACTTCCAACCAAACTTAACATTTCAACCAATTAAATTCAACTTCAGCTATACTATCCTAACAACTTTCTACAAACATTCTTACCAGGAAGTCAAGAAGTTGCATAATGAAACAAACCAAAGGACTAAATATTCACCAAGTGTGAAGATGAAAGAAGAATAAAGGAAGGAGAGGGAGAAATATCACTACCCCTCAACTCTTGTATGATCTAAAGAGAACCATAGGAAAATAATGACCTATATTGACACGGTCCTTTTATCCAATGTAACAAACCAAAATTCCCAACAAAGATCTAATATGGGTTCAAGTTGAATGAACAACAAACTAGGAGAATGGAAAGAACGAAGAGAAACACATTCCATTACCTTCCATCATCCAAGGAGATGGTACAGATAGACTTTATTCCCACAAGATAAAAAAATAAACCTTCTCCCAAAAGATACAAAGATGAAAAGATGAAAATAACAGAAGGGTAAATATGAACAATCTTCCCAACTCAGATCCAAATAGGGAAAGAAGTGAACAATACCATTTAACCTAAATAGGATTATTCGATTCCATTTTCATGAAGAACATTTCCTAAGATCATAAATAATCAAGACTGAGTTTAATGGCCCAAGGTCAAGAAACAAGTTAACCCAATACAATAACCAATGTCAATAGAACTATCAAAAATTTCAAGTTGGCAACAATAACCAAAATACAGTGAACCATACCCGAGGGATTTTTTCCTCTTCATAGCACCAGATGCCATACCTTCAAAGGTTATCCAAAGACCAAAAATAAATAGAATAAAATTGAATAATAATTTCCTTATGGGCTTCCAAAAATTAGGCCTTGAAAATAATTCCAACGAATAGTAGAAGAATACATTTGCAGGATTTTAAAATAACAATTTCCAAGAAAAATCCCAACAGTTTATCTTTCCTAAATAATCACTGGGATCGACATCTACAACCAAAATAATACAACAAACCCAGATTCACAATAATAGATAGTTATAAGAAAACCAACATGCTCACTAATTTTGAACATTCCTTTTGTACTTAATAGATTATGTTTAAGCCGTTATTCGTAGAAAGTTTATTCTTCTAAAATAAAATCATGAAGATCAAACAACAATAAGATATTCAACAGTTTATCAATTGAAGTTTTCCAACGGTGAAGAAACAAGATCTTTAGAACAAGTTCCACAGTTTTAAACAACCGAGTTCCTACATATTTAAACAGTTCAAACAAGATCATATACATTTTTTGACTTGATCTCTAGCCCATGCAATAGGATTAAAGCATAACCCAACTATCAATCAAGAGAATCAAAAACCCAAATCACTCTTTCCATCATTCGAACAAAATTGACAAAGCATTCCCAATAACAACACAAAAACCTCAAGCAGAGAAATCATCTCAATAGAACACAAAAACCAATCTATTCCAAAGAGCAGAGTTATTCTTATGAAACACTTAAACAAAAGCAATAATCTTAATGGGTAGAGCCTATCATGCCTGATAGCACTTTTCCTTCACCGATTTATAGAATTTTCCAAGAAGAGCCTCAATCTTCTTTTCAAAATGCAAGAACCCCACAAAAACTTCCACAATATCTTCCTTATAGTCTCACAGTGCTAACCCCTTCTTCCATGCCATGCAAGGGAGAAAACTCATGCATTGACACTTTCATGCAAAAATCAAACTGGAGGTTTGAAAACAAAAAAACCTCATGTAGAGCTCCAAAACCAAATGAATCGACAAAACCAACCCTCTTTATTTTTCCCTAGGCGGTTTCACCAAGTTCCAAAAATTAAATGCAAAGTAGGACTGTCAGTCCTTTCCTCTTTCCTCCACCTCCATCTCCAAATTTGGAGTGGACTTAATTCAAACAAAACATGCATCCTAAAACTTTGGTGAGAAATTCCAACTCATCATCATAAATTCCTAACCACCTTTTCCAAATTTGGCTAAAGAAAGAGATAAGGCTTAATAAATTGCCTTAATTTCCTTGAACTTGCTACCTCCCACTTGCCTCTTTCCCCATGTTATTTCATAGGCCCCCTTAGGTTAGCCATTCCCTTAGTTAGGTTAGACACTAATTTAGGAAATCAACATAGGTCCATAGGTAGGTCCATAGTTTTAGTCTAGGTCCCTCTTAATTCTTTTTCATCCCAATTAACAAAAGAACATATTAACTTAGGTTAGGTTTAACCCTTAGGATAGAGTCACTAGTTTTAAAACATAGTTATATTAGGTCCAAAGTACCCAATGAAAATTCATCATACAATAATATAAAATAAGAACCAAATTTTTACTTGATTAAATATGAAGTAGAGATCCATGAAGAGGGTCATTCATAACCTTCACACACTCCAGATCTAAAACTCTTCCATCTGTCCAAATTAGACATCATGATAACAAGACATGTAAATTAGAAGCATACCTTGGATCAATAGAATTGATCCAAGGTAATTTTTTTTTATTCCTCTTAAATTATGAAAACTGAAACGCAAATTCATAATCCCGAGTACTGAATCTATCCTACATAAAAGAGATAGATTGATTCATTTTCAATTAAGAAAAAACACAACAGATGTACCTATTCCAAACAAATAACTTCTTATCTTCTACAAACATGATTTCTTAAGTCATAAGAGTACACCGTCTTGAGACAAAATCACATGTCAATGTTTAATCCTTCCATAGAAAAAATCATCATAGGTACTAATCATGTTAGAGACATTACAACATGACATTGAAGTATTTGATAAATAAGTTAGTTTTACAGAGTGCATATGCCGATGGGTACTCTTATTCCAAGAATTTGATTTTACAGTTGTGGTAAAACCAAGGAAAAGTAATTATGGACCAGACCATTTATCCAGAATACACCATCGGAAAGACACGTAGGCAATTGAAGATACCATTCCCAATGCACGCTTATACCAATTACAATGTGCACCATTGGAATTAGAGGACATTGATGTCTTTTTACGTACAAGTATTACGCCAAAAGTAATAGAATCCTTAGATAAGAAATAACTTTCCATTCACGTGGCACCATTTATGTTGATTGGCGGTGACTTTGTACAAGTTAGGCTAAGATGAAGTATTGCACCGATGTGTACTTGGAACATGAGCACACATATATCATGGAAGAGGCTCATGGTGGTATTACAGGTGGGCACTATGCAAGTGACACCACTGCGTGCAAGATTCTACTCATTGGATTATGGTGGGAGACCCTATATAAGGATTGTAAGGCATATTGCAAGGCCTGTGATCACTGTCAATGCCTTAAAAACTAGGACAAAGAGATGAAATGCCTTTAAGACCTATTCCTAGTGCAAAACCATTTGAGAAATGGGCTATAGATTTTGTGGGTCCTATTTCACCATCCGCACATAGGACTGGATCACACTATATCATCACTTGCATATATTATCTAACAAGGTGGGTAGAAGCAACACCTACAAAGGATTGTACAATAGATATAGTAGCTAGGTTTCTATGGGAAAATATTATTACAAGGTATGGATGTCCGTTGAGTTTGACCAGTGATAGGGGCACACATTTTTTGAATGAGACAATCAGGATATTTTTGAATGAGTTCATGTTTGCACACCATAAGACTATGCCATATCATCCTCAAGAAAATGGGACTGCTAAGGCTTTCAACAAGATTTTGAGCTAGACATTGAAAAAAAATTGTGATGTTGGAAGAAAAGATTAGGATGATAAGGTTTCTGCCATTCTTTGGTCGTATAGAAAAACATATAAGAGGTTGAACAAAGCTACACCATTTCAATTAGCGTTTGGCACAAAAGTATTTCTTCCTATGGAATTCATGTTACCTTCTTTACATATTGTGCATGCTAGAGGTCTAGCTAATGATCAAGCATTAGAAGAACGAATTGAAAAATTGATCAAGCTGGATGAGTAATGAGCAATAACATGTTGGAGTTAGAAGCAAGAAAAAGATAGGCGAAAGCATGACATGACTAGCACATTAGAGACCAAAATTTTGAGATTGGAAAATGGTGCTTCTTTATGATTCTTAGTTTTTGCACCATCCAGGAAAACTTAAATTACATTGGTTAGGATCGTATGTTATCACTCACATACTTGAAACATGTGCTTGTCAGTTAGTGACACTTGATGGAATATGATTACTCGGTTACTTCAACAGGAGTAGGATGAATCCCTACTATAAATAAGTCTTGTTGGTGTTTGTAATAAGGTAGTAATTCCATTTAGATTATGTTTTCAATTATGTATTCCCTTAATGGATTTCCTTCTTCATCGCTATGATTTTTCAATTTAGTTGGTGTTTTATATAAATAAGTGTGTTTGCATGCCATAAGCTAATTACCATTTGTAGTATTTTTATGTGTAGAGGACTGCACATACCATTTGTGTGGGGTGGCTATTAAAAAATGGTTACACATAAAGGAACAAACTGCTATAGTTTATATTCAAGTTTGGAGAGTTGGTGGAAAGAATATTGCTTCCAAATAAGGACCATAGATGGAGATAAACAAAGGAACAGTATAACGTGAGGTAAGCAATGGCTATGGAGACTATCATGAGAAGGTGCAATGGTAAGGTACTTAGGAGCATGGAAGCATGCTGAAGAGAAGTCTATAGCCAGAAGGTAGGAAGGAAATCTAGAAGGTTATAGCTAAGGCGCAAAGATGTACCACACAGAAATTATGAAAATGGTCAATTAATGAGAATTGTTAGTAGGTGAAGAAGTAATAAATGCACCAATTTTTTGAAAATCTATATAAGGATGTAATGTGAGTTCATTCTTACCATTTTAATTGTAAGAATTTAAATGAGCTAAGTGATACGGAGATGATAAAAGAGTATTGATGTGTGAATAGTGTGAAACAAGACATGGAGAGAAGGTTTGTGTGTAGAAGAAGCATGCGTCCCCATTTGTGAAGAGTTTTAGCAAAGCAGAGCATTGCGAAAGGGCTAGGGCATGTGATTTCAACTAGGAAACATGGATTCTAGATAGGGTTTGGAATTTATCACTATATAGGATATAAGGAGACAAATTTATGCACTACAGAGGATAGAAAGGTGGGATTTTTAGATGGCACCAAAGAAAGTACCTACCGCAAGAGCTAAAGGAAAGAAGAAAGTGGAGGTAGAAGTTGAAGTTGCGCCTGAAAGTAATTTTTCAGAGATGTAGTACCCAAAAGGTGTTATAGTTGGGAAATAATGGGATTCCCACATCCGTAAGTGTAAAATAAGTGATTACAACCACCACACATCGGATAACAAGAAGGATTTAGATGCGTTGTTGAGCATGAAGACCAAAAAGCACACAATAGAGGACATGCCAATATATGATGATACTAGGGAGAATTTTTTAAAGTAGGTTGGAGTCTATCAGTTATATGAGCTCCCTTATTTTGGCAAGTATGAACCATTATATCAGTGGTTAATGAGAAGATTCCATGAGGAATTCTTCTATTTCATCGAATGGAGGGTCAGAATCAAATCCGCCTTGATTGTAAAAATGAGAGGATGAAAAGGCACATGGGTAGACCTTTCTAGTGATCTAACAGATAAAGAAACAATCTTGGAAACACAGAAAGAGTTAGGATATACAAAGGGTCCGCACGAGATGGACATTGACAAGTTAAAGAAGTACCCAGTGGTTTAGGTAGCAACACATCTGGTAACAAAGTTGAATGACCAAGAGAGGTGGTCACAAGTGAATACAATGTGGCTACATATCACGAGGAGAATTTCATAGGGAGTGATCTACAACATAGCAGCTACATTATAGAGAACATTATCGAGGAAGTACGCACATGTGACAAAATTAGTTTTGGAGATGTTGTACTTTATTTAATATTTATGGAGATTGGAATGCTTGATGGGCCAAAGGAAAATATTTGGGAGTATCTAATGGAGAAAAAATCTCTTGCACAAAGGTTCAAAAAATATTTATGTGAAGGATCGATGAGTGGGAAATTCAAATAGAGGGCAGAGATGTGGTATGATAGGCTCTGTGTAGAATTTGAAGAGGAGTGGCACATTCCTAAGGAGTTACCGTCAGTGGTGGGAAAGGTAGTACAAGTCACAATGTACCAACACTTCGAATCACGTGATTTGTTATGAAGGATGGGACACAGAGCCCATGGTGCAAACTATCATATGCCTTCACAATGTGCTACTTCCATGCATCACCCACCAATTTACTAATGTGCACTTCTTGAATTTTATTGTAGATAAGGTAGATTGTGACTACCACACTATGAGGAAGACATATGTCTATCCAAGAAAGGTTGCCTATGTTGAGAGACTCATTTCAAATGTTCTAAACATGAAGCCTATAAGCTTGGCAATTGGGGAAATTGGAGCAACGCTTATATACCTTCAACTTAAGCCTAAGATGGAGAATAACAAATATGTGAAGAATGAGTTCGCATTCCCAAGGACACCTAGGGATAAGCATACAGTGGAGAACGTTCTAGTTTCAAAGCCCACATAACCTATAGAGGTAGATAACGAGGAAGAAGAGCATGAAGATAGTGGTGGTTTGGTACATAGAGGCTAGAGGTAGCCTATAGAAAAAATGGAGATTGAGCACGCAAGTACCCCACCATAAGAACAAGAAGAAGAGGACTTGGAAGTAGTCCAAGGAGAGTTCCATTTCAAGAGGTTATTCATAAGAGCAAGAACACAAGGTATGTGAACTCCATATTTGGTATGAATATCACCATGACTCTCTACGGTGAAAGAGAGATAACTGAGAAAAGAAGGAGAAATTTGAAGCTAAATGAGGAGGTAGAGGAGTTTGCAAAGAGCATGCCTAGAACTCCTATACCACCAGAGGATGTAGAATAACCCAAGGACGAATAAATGAAGGATGAAGAAGGAGGAAAGAAGACAAGATAAATAGAAAAATACTACTCAAGACATAGAAGATCCAACTCCAAACCTTGGTGCTCAATTTCTTAAGGGGCCAAGAACAAAAAATAAAAGTGGGGATTATGTTGCACCAATCATGGGCTATGAAGAGGACACAAGTAAAATTGTTTGCACATGATTTCAAAATACAATAGGCCTCAAGGAATTGTATGGATGGGAGTTGATGGACCCTGACATGGCAACCACACACATGAGGAAATAATTGTCATGGTCCATGCAAACTCATATGGACAACCCTAATTTTGATGTATGTGAAGATTCCTGCATGTCAAGAAGAATGATAAATTCACCTCAAAACAAGAACATAACCATCAAACCCATGGTTATTTCTGATGAATAGGTGAGTAATGCCTTAGTGAAAGTATCTACAGAGGTGGCACACAGGAATGTGGATAAATCTGTAACTATTAGAGTGCTAAGAGAAGATATCAAAGCTAAAGATGCAAAATAATGCATCTGAAAGGAGAAAAGGACATAGATAAAAAAAATAATGGGGTTCTCATCAACATGGTAGAGGATATTGGAAATCATATCCGAAAGAAAGAGCACACATGGAGCCTAAGGTACCCAAAAATTTCCCTTTATCTATGCATTATGTGTGTACCTTAGTTGATTTGGTGCTTGAGGATGGACTGGTTCAAATGCCAATGCCAAAGGACCCTGAGTAGGAAGCAAAGAGAGCAAGGGATTCATTGGTTAGAAATATTTCATCTTATGAAGCATTACTCCAAACCTTGCAGGAGAAGCTAAAGAAAGTAGACTAGACATTCAATATTTGTGTAGTTATAGAGGCATTAATAAGGATCAAGACCATAGAAGAAAATGAAGTCCTGAAGGCCATGAATGATGAGACTTTGGTGCGTGCGGAGATATTGGCACTAGTAAAGAAAAATCGCGAGGCCCTTGCAGCAACCCAAGACCCCCATAAAGACAGGATGGATGAAATTGGAAAACTTATACCGCTGAAGATGGATCTTTTGGAAGGAAGGGTGACTACAATGTCCAACATTGTTATCATATTTTAGAATGAGAAGGAAGAGATTACGCAAGAGGAGTTAGATTCCATTACATCGATATTCCGAGAAAGGTAGAAGCCACACTAAGTGATTGGAAATATTTAGAGGATGAAATCAAAGAAGAATATTTAGAGCTAATTCTTCCAGTTGAGACAAAGGACGTTGCAGGGTGAAATTCATTCTTTGTATAATAATTATTTAATTTCCTTTCATTCCCATTCTTTATTCTTTAAAAGTATTAAGAGGAAATCGTTTTCAGGGCAACAATGTAGTTTTGTGTGGGGTAATGTTGAGTAGACAAAGTATGATACTTAGTAGAAGGCACACAAAAGGTTCATGCATAGGAAATATGGTTTTGTTTAGTGGTGAATATTCGTAATATGGTGAATATTCCATTTTATAAAAATTAAAAGGCAAATTTTCTCGCACGACGAGTTAGTGAATTATTCGCCTAAAAATTACATTTTTTTTTAGGAGTTGCCTTCACCTACCCTTGAAAATATCCCCTATATAATCCTAGATTATTCTCTGGGTAGAACACTACTATCTCACTCATACGATTGACAATTGAACTTACAGGCAGGTTATTGATGCATGACAGGAGGTTTTTGACGCATGGCAGGAAGTTTTTGTTGTGTGATAGGAGTTCATTGATGTGTGACAATCATTTGTTGTTGATAGAGAGGGTGGAGGCTACAAATGCATGACAGGAGTTTTTTGACTTGGGACATGAGGTTGTTGACATGTGACAATCATGTGTTGTTGAAACATGACAGGAGGGTGGAGGGTTGACGCATGACTTGAAAATGAAATCTTATTTCAGGAAAAAAAATATGCAGACAAACCCCAAAAATTTTTCCTTGCCGGTGAAAGCAGATTACCTGGGATATTTTTCAGAGATTTTCCAACTCGATTTCCCGAGGTGTCTTAAAATTAACCCGATATGAACAAGGTGCATTCATAGGTGTAAAATAATAGGAAAGTAAACATGCGTGAAAGACAAGGATAGATTCTGAACTTAGCAATTTTCAGGAGTACGTGCTATTTTTGGAGATAACGTGTAGAGCACACAATCCAGATAAAGATTTATGTGACACACATAGGCTATTTTTGGAAGAGAGTCTACTAAGCACTTTGCATGGGTTCAAGTTAATAATAGAATTACTAGTGCCAGTTCACTAGAAGAGATCTATTATCAGTGCACTTGCATGTGTGTCTATTATTGTAAAGGCGCATGGCTATTTTCAGCATGCGACCTATTTTGGGAATTATGTAAGCGATGAAGGGAAAGTCCCCACCCTTATAAATATGTAGTGATCTGCGTAGTATAGAGTGGACCGTATATGATCTATTGTGAAGTTATGCTGCCAAACCTGACGTGCGCATGAACTTATGGTGATATTGAATATTGTAAGAAGCTTCTATGTATTTACTATGTTTAATATAATGGAGTGTATTGACTGATTCAAGGTGTTAAACATGAATATAACTAGATCTTGGATGGTAGAATTCACTATGGCTATTGTTTAATTATGCAGGTGACTCGTGGAAGATCATTGCATACCTCTATTATAATTTTGGTAACATAATGAAACTCAATTAATTTGATTTCGGAATAGAAAGTTTAATGAATTGTAAGAAGGGGTGGGATTTACGACATGACATTTGTGTCATGTGAGGCATACCCGTACCCGGTTCGGGATGGCTATGGGGAGAGGTATGGAAACATAATTATTATGTTCATTACGTGAATGTAAATTTTCCCGTAGGGATAACAAAGTGATGTAGGTATGAACCACATGACTCAAATGTTGAGTTATGGTATCTCGCACTTCGATGATTGAAATTAATAATTAATGATTACTTATGAATATTAACAATGAACTTAATAAGTAAAAAATAGAAAAGAACCCTGCTACTATGAATGGGATGGGTTTGTGGTGAATTCGGGGACATGTTTCAAGTGTTTTGTATGCAGCCAAAAACTAAGCTTATTAGCGAAAACTACGGCGGTGGTAGTACAAATTACGATTGTATTTTCTATCACCATTTCTTCTTTTAAATTATGTCATGAGTGGGAACCTATGAATAAGATTATACAAATTATTCTTTATACCTTTAAAAAATTCTAACCAAATGATATACTAGGTATATTGGCTCGTGTAATTCATTGAAGGGGGGTCGAGTATGATCTATAAATCCTTACAGTTGCACATGGTTATCATAGGTTGTCAAGATGGATTTTGAACATTAATAAATCCTAGATTTTTATCATTGCATGTTAAAATCATTGAAGGCTTCAAGATAATTAAATGGGTAAAAGAAAAATCTATCCCTAATTTTGATGAAGCGTAATATAGATGTTACATTATTTCATTATATTGTGTCTTCATTTACTTAAAGGTATGTTGTTTATGTTTCTTCTCCTTTCCCATGGTTTATTTTTGTTGTGTTCCATGGAAATGAGATTTTAATTTTGTTTTTGGACTCGAAACTCATGCCTTCCCTTTCCTCCTTCATTTTCCTTCCATTTCCACTCATCCGAAAGTGTCTTTTCCCCTTTTCTTTGTCTTATCACCTCTGTTATTTTAGGATTTCCCTTTCATGCACCTCTCTCTTCCCTAGTTCATTGGATTGTTAGAATAATATTAGATAGTTACATTTCTAGCATTAGTAGTTTATTGTTAGGATTAGGTAGAGGAACCAAATTATCAAGTAACAATTTCTACAACTTGAAAGAGCAGTCCCATGTTACCAAAAATATTGATTTCTCGTCTATCCATTCATGAAAAATCATAGGGTGTTGTTTTTCAGTGATAAAAATGACCATTACATTTATGGATAGACTTTACTTAGATTGAACTACCAATATTTGTAGGATATTATATAGTATTATCCCTCCTTGATTCAAGTTACCCTTTGTGTTCTCTCACCCTAGCTTCAGATAGAGCCAAAATTAGTAGGAGTTATCCACTTCCTTTGTATATTCCTCCTAGTCATTTTAGGACCTAGTAATAAAAGAGTGTTAGATTTTTCCTATCTACAAATGAGACATCTACCTTATATAAATCTTTAGGAAATTCATTTTTGAATTATCACAATTCCATGGGGTGTAAAACCGGGAAACAACATCCTTTTGGTGCCATTTCTAGGGATTTTATTCATAAAATTAGGATTTATCAAGTTTGTTCCAATTTTCTATTTATGGAGTGATTTTTCAGTCCAATCTTCGAGAGTTAATCTAATATTTCTAGAGTTAAAATATCTAAGAATGACATCATCTTTAATTTTTGGTCATACCAATGTTGTATTATTTGATATATTCTACTGACAACTCTACATCATGCAAAACTAGAAGGATTAATGTCTTCTTTCAAGTCAGATCCTTCTAAGAATCTTCTTCCTTAACTAAAAGCATCACAATGAAGTAAGAAGTGAATTTGGACACCATTGGAAGGTCAAATATGAAAAGGTAAAACCACACAACCTTTTAATTTCTATGATTTACCCTTGGTTGAATATTATTTTAGATCTTCTAACAATTTTGAATCAAATAGCCCTGGATATCATCTTCACTCCTTATTCTACGAAGGTTATGTACTTAAATCTAGTGAGAGAATTCTTGAACCCATCCATTTATTTACAAATGATAATAGAGGATATGGTTTTGAGATTGATCCTTTGATGAATCCATAAAATATTGGTCTTCCTTATGAAAATACTATTTATAACAATATGGATCATCTTCCTCCCCATGCTCCTTTAAGTGTCAATTCCTTTAGACCCAAAAAAATTTGGGGTATGACTAGATATATAAATGAAGTAACTTTGTGAAATTATAAATCGATTTCCTATGTTTCAAGGAAACATTGAAATCACCATGACCAACATCTCAAATTATTACATAATATCATGGATGACTATGAAGTTGAATATGGGTATGTCTATTTAAAATTATTTGTGCACACATTAGAGGAAGATGCTAGAGAATGGTTTAACTCATTTCCTGAAGGGTCAATTGATTCTTGGGAAGAAATGAGAAATGCATTTAGGATCCAATATGGTGACAAAACTAACCCCGTGTTTCTTCTCGTCGAATTTAAAAATATAAAGAAGAACCCTAATGAATGTGTACAAGATTTTAATATAAGGGTCAAAAAAATTTGACAATATTTCCAACTAATCTAACACACAATATTTAATCTTGTCTGATCAAGTATTTTTATGTGTTTCAAAAAAAAATTAGCCTATTACCTAAGTGATAAAAAAATCCATAAGTTTGAGGAAATAATTTCCAATGGAAATTCATATTAAGAATAATATGAAATATGGTAGTAAACCCCAAAGAGAGGGTGTTAAATTGTTAATCTAGAAAATCCTCAAGTAAGTAAATCCACCAATGTTAAGGAGGTAGTCAATACCTTGCTTGGATAAATAAAGGAAATTTCCTACAAGTTAGCTAGAGAAGAGAAGTGTTTGTCTCCCAGCTCTCAATTTCAACTCAAAATCAAGATAAAAAAATATTTTGGAATCATCCTAAAGGGGATCATAGATCTGATGATAGAGGAAAGAGACTTGTTGGTCAAGGTGATAATAATTATTAATTTAGAGACAATAAAAGATTTCTTGATCTAGTAGTAGTAAGAGTTAAATATGTATATGAGGAAAACACGATTGATTGGTGTGATGGATGCTTACTACTTCATGCTCCTTTTGGGAAACCAAATTTGGATGTTGATGTTGTTGGATCTGATTTTGGTGATTCATGTGTCCTTGAACATCAAGAAAATTTTGAACAAGGTACAACTTCTGTGATTCTTTGTGCTTAGATTGTTAGTGATTTTGGTGCCAATGTAAACAAGGTGTCTTCTCTCCCTTTTGATATTAATGCTGAAATTTATATGGCTTGATGTTTTGAATTTCATAACCATGAATTTGAATATTTAAGGGATTTATTGATAAATAATTATAATGAAAAATACCTTCCAAGGAGGATAGGGAAATTTAGATAAATTCAGTTATTACCCAAGAAAAGGATTATAACTTAAGGAATAGGAAAGCAAAGGGACATGTCCCAGCCTACAAAGAAAAAATGCCTATCCTCGCTAATGTTCCCAAGGACACTCTTAAGAAAATTGTACCATGTAAAAAAATTGTTGTTAATCCAAGTCCAAGTATCCATCCTATTATTCCTAATTTAAAGGAATATATTCCATATGAAAAGGTATTTACTCTTCCTTCCAATACATCCTTGCCTAAATACAAGATCTGTGACATGGGCCAAATTCTAAGTTAGTTGACATGATCATTATCCCTTTCATGGTTTTTCTTAGGATTCTTGAGCATAGGAGAAGAGCATTTGAATATCTGGGATTCAATGAGGATGTTATTGTTAAGGAATATATTGTTGCTAACAAACTAATTCCTCCTACTATTGCTAAGAATGAGATTGAATAATTTCAATAAGTTAAAGAACCATCCCCTAAAGTTTATGTGGGTACCTCCTTGTAGAGATCAAGTTTGATGTGGATCCTTTCTTATCCACACTAATTGCTAATGGTTAGATTTTGCATAATTGTGTGTTCATTTCTAGTGCTTCATGAAATATCATGCCATTAGTAGTTATGAATGAATTGGGTATATAGATAACATCTAATGTTGGGAAATGTTATGCCATGGATTCTAGGGAGGTAATTTTATTGGTTATGTGAGAGGTTTGTCTATACAAGTGATGGTTTGCCATGGTAAATTCTTAATAATGAATGTTTTTATTGTTGATTTCCATGCTAAGTGAGGGATTTTGTTGTCAAGGAAATGGGAAACAAGTGTGGGAGGAAGCATGCAAATGGATATGTTATTTTCCATAATAACTTTGGAGGGAAAGATGGTCAAGCTATACAGGGAGGAAAAAATGTTGCACTTGATAGAGGACCCTATGAATGCTTCATATGAGGTCATGTATACTAATATGGACTTGAAGAATTTTGTGGGCACTACTAATTTTGATTATCATTGCCTTGAAATTAATGCTAAATTGGAGGATTACAAAGTGCTCCATGGACCATTTTTTTATGGAGTTTGTTCCAAATTTAGAAATGGATCTCATTGATTTTTTAACATCCCTAGGTCATGGATCCTTTAGTTTTTCTTTCAATTTGAGTTTTGAATGCACTAAAAAAATTCCTAAATATGAAACACTCATACTTGTCTTGAGGATTTCTTGGAGTAATGGAATTAAGGAGATAATTATTAAAGGTGACTCTAAATTGGTTGTAATTGCAGATCATAAAATTATATGTAACCAAAAATTAGAGGTTAAAATAGTACATGAATGTAGTATGGGATTTTATCAATTTTTTTGACTCTTTGAAATTGAATACCATGAAATGATTTAGAATATAGTATATGATAGGTTGGAATTCATGGAATCTCAATACGATAAGGAAAATTTGTCCGCATACTACAAGTTTGAGGTTGAAGTGTTAGTCATAACTTCGTACTGATAATATTTAACATTGGCAAGTGTTCGATGTTAAATCCCATATATTTATAATTTGGTTATCAAGGTGAGTTTATAAATAAAATGATTGATCTATAACCTATGATAGAATTATGTGATGAAAAAGAAACCTTGTTTGGGAAGGAAGTGATCCAATTAAATAAAAATACAATCCCGAGGGTTTAGTTAGCCTTAAATCGACCTTTGTTAGCATTAACAACTATGTAGATAGATTAACTCACATAACAAGAGGTATTATTGAATTCAACCTAGGAAATTTTCAAGATCCTATGAAATTTTGGTTAGGAAGCAACTTAAATATAGAACAAAAACAATCTTATGCCAAACTACTAAAAATGTATTAGGATTTCCTGGATCGGTAATATTTTGAATTAAAGGATTATAGGAGGATATTCTTCTTGGGTTTCCAAATTAGTTCCGGTAAGAAAGAAGAATGGTGATATTAGGTTATGTTTGGACTTCAGAAATTTGAATAAGGCTTCAATTAAAGATAATTACCCATTACCAAATATGTAAATAATCTTGCAAAAGGTAACAAGGTCAAAATTATTGTCTCGCTTTCTAGATGTTTTCTCCGGTTACAACCAAGTGGTGGTCAAGGAATCGAAATAATATATAACTAAGTTTACTACTTCTTGGGAACTTAAGTCTATATTAGAATGTCATTCGAGTTGATGAATGCAGGGAAACTTTCCAAAGAGCCATGGATGTTGCATTTTTGGGGTTTATCAATTAAATTTATAGTATTTTGTCAAGTTGAAATAATTGTTTTTTCTACTAATATAGGTGATCATTTAGAACACTTAGAAAAATATGGTTTAGTGTAGAGAATTTAGACTTTCATTCAATCCAAGAAAATTCCACTTTGGAGGAAAAATACCATACTAATTGGGAAAATTGTGTCTTATGAAGGGGTTATGATTGACCCTGAAAGGGTGGAAACATTGATAAGGTGCTCATTCCCCATCTAAGAAGGGTTTACAAACCTTCTTTTGTCAAATCAACTTTGCGATGAGGTTCATATAAATTTTTACCGAGATAGTTGTACTTCTCACAAGCTTATTGAAAAAGGATCATGTTATTAAGTGGGGTGATGAGTCAGATTCAATATTTTAAAGGAATAAAAGATGCGTTGAAGACCACCCCTTTATTGGCCAATCTTAATTATAAGCAGGAATTTAAAATATTTTTCTTTGTATTTAATTTCATTGTTACTTATTTCTTGTTGTAAAAATATGACGAGGTTCATGAAACACTTGTTTATTTCTTCAAAAAACTTGCAGGGGTTTAAATTAAACTATTCAATTAAGGAGAAACAAGTTTTTCCTCAAGTAAAGCTACCAAAATTTTCAATCCCTACATTTTAATCTCTAGGGTCATTTCCCTGTGTACCACACGCCATGGTTAAAGATATCCTTACACAAATGAAGGTGTTAAAAAAATGGTGTAGGTGGGTCAATAATATTCAAGAGTATGATATGTATATCTAGACCACTAAGATAGTAAGAGACATTGGCTTGGTAAGGCTAATGGGGAAGAAAATTTTCAATTTGTTGAAGTAAACAACATTTATAGTGATGAGTAAAGCACCCCATAGAAAGTGATTGTATCTATCCTGGTAGCATGACATTGTTTATTATTTATAAAATTTAAATTACACTATAGGCCCGGATAAGAATAAAATAAGGACATAAAAATTAATGTCCCAAAATTATATCTTAACAAATCCTGGATTCTCTTGGAAAATTCCTAAAGGAGTCTTATAATGATGTATAACTGAAAGTGGAGCTTCTAAGATAATTGCATGCATGTAAAAGTAGGATAAGTTAAGAACTAGGAATTAACACCAAGTAATCTCTAGAACTAATCTATTTCAACATTAACATCATGATAAAGCTTGAAAGAGAAAGCTAATCTAAATGCATCCAACATAAAAACATTAAATGCTAAGCCATCCCTTTGAAATTTGGATGTGCTTTATATGTATGATTTCTCTCTATTATGAACCTATCTTGATCATGAGAAATCAAATGAATGTTATCTCCATGAAGAGGAAAGAATCTCACCAAAATTAATTAATGGCTATGTTTGGATCTTCCTTTACTACTCTCTTATGATAAGAATGGATGCAAGAATCAATGATCTATTCCAAGTAGAAATTCCCTTATCATGTGCATATAATATCACTAGAAAAAGTGTGGTGTAAGTTTGGAAGGAAGGTACTAGGTTCTTTATATAGATTTCCAATTTGGGAGAAGCTAGAAACCTAGTGAATGTGGGATAAAGGTAAAGTAGAATTAGAAAGGGATAAGCATGATTAGAAGGAATTAATTAGTAATTAGCAACTCATGGGAGTTGGAGATGATTTAATTAATCAACTAGGATTAATTAATAGGACAAGATAAGATTAGAAATCCATTTAGAGGTGATTTAGAAGGAAATAGGTAGAATTTGGAGGATTAAAAGGGGGATTTAACCAATAAGAAGGTTTATTGATTAAATAGGATATTAAAAAGGCTTAATTAACTAATAAGTAGTTAATTAATTGATTAGAAGAGGATTATAACTAATGAAGTGTCGTTAATTGGCATCTAGAATGAAGGAAAGGCTAGTTAATTAACGAAGTTTCGTTAATTGACCAAAATGAAGGGGAATGTTAGATAATTAGCAGGAAATCACTAATTATAATAGAAATGATGGAAAAGAGGATATCGATGTAATTATAGTAGTAAAATTGTGCAGTCATATTTTAGGTGTCTACATTTACCCTCTTTGGTGTGGTGTAATGCAAGTGACACCACTTCAAATATAGTAGACAATTACAGACAATTAAATTTTGAAGGAGTAGAGGAAAAATTAGTAGAATGAAGGATTCCCCCTTGAGTGTCGATGGGGTGATGGAAGAGGTCGATGGATGCTCAAAAATAAGAAGGAAATAATCATGACATAAGTATACTACAGTGATGAAAAGTTGAAATTGGCTTGGTTGGCCTTTATTCAAATTGATTGATTGGAAAAAATTTCATGTTTCAATGGATGGAATAAACAAGGGGGTAAGGGAGATAGATAGAATCTCTATTTCCCTAGGTGTTGTATTAGAATATGTTGATAGGGATGAAAGGGATTCAAACTAGGCCTGGTTGGCCATTGTTAGAATTGATAAAATTTGAAAAAAATGGTGGAAAGTGAGATAGAATAAAATCGGCATGTACATGGAAGAAAATGGAGATAGTAAACCAGCTATCTCAGGATAAAATTTTCATCATCATATTGCAATGTATTCAATGAACCATATGGATTAGGAGTGACATTTATTTGATATAAACATGCAACAAAAGTGTAGAATGACATGAAAAGCCATAATACAAATATTTTTTCATTGCTAAAGGACTTAATCAAAGAAAAATACCTACAATAATGTAGTACAAGAAATTAAAAAAGAAGACCAACAAAGAAACAAGAAAAATCAAATGTACTCAAACAAACAACACTCAAGACAATTGCACCAATGTTTTTTTATCTATACTTAGTTCCCAAATGTTTGAGTTATAAGATAAGGGTTAAAAATGGAACCCCAAGAAAGGATACATGCAAGGTGATTAAGATGAGGACATAGAAGTCCTATGAAAAAATAATCGTGGACAAAAAAATTTCCCTAAACAACTTTATGTGTAAGGGAATACATACATAACAAGAAAACCAACTTTGTTAACGAGGGAAGATGAAAATTATCTGCATGTCGTGTGTGCAAGAACAAGTGAGGACCAAAGAAATATGTTTTGTAGGATAATTTTTATGTTTGAGGACATTGTGTCTTGTGAATGATTCGAATGTTGAAATCTTGTTTTTACCATTTTTTTGTATTTTTGATGTTTTTACCGAAAAAGGAGTTTTAAAATTTAACCTTATTTTTGGATTTTTAATATTTTGTGAATTTTTACAGCTTTTGGAAAGTTTTCTCAAGCTATGTACAAAGAAAAGAAGATGCAAATATGCCACCAGTGATAGATGGGAATATACGAGGAGAATATTACATGTATACACAAGAAGAAGATAATCTGGATCAAGGTAAAGGTGGGTAGGTTCAACGTGATGATGAACTCAATCTAATGAAGAGCTAGGAAGGACAAAACATGCCCCAAAGTGTAATTTTTCCAAGAAAAACATGATAGAAATAAGTATAATATTGTTTTATTGAAAAAGGAAAACGTTTCCCTCAAACATGATAAAAATTAAATTGTATACATATGTTCCAATGAATAATAATGAAAGCATGAATGCTATGGATAGATATGGAAAAATTAGCTAGAAGAGTAGCGATGAAAAAGTGATTAGCCACAGCACAAATCATGAGACAAAATAATGAATAAAGTAAGAGTTTGAACAAGGTCCAAAAACACTTTGTAACATACTAGTATTATTTTCTCATCAAGATCTAATGCGTGCATGTGGAAATTAATTACCTCTTACAAAGTGAATATTTGTTAGGTATTAAGTGAAGACAAACTAGCCAATGTGTAGGAATGATTTATTTTGAAAGGATATTTCGAATGGAGCGTGGAAGGAGATTCGTGCATTGTTCCACTTCTATCTAAGCATATTCTAGTCACAACATTACTCTGTTGCTAGCCGTGCATCCATAGTTCTAATAGAGATATTACAAATACCCCTAGAGAGAGTTTTATATTGATTTTATTTTTATAGTTTGATTATTTGAGTTATTTGTTTTTGCTTTCTGAAAATTATTTCAGCTCTCTCAATTGTTTTGATGAGGGGTTAAAAACCATTGATGGCTTGATGGAAGGATGTGGAAGTGATTATGATGATGACATTGGCTAGTGTTAACAAATACGTCAAAAGTTCTTTACAACAATTTTATTAGATGTAGATAGTGATAGGATCTCTAAGAGGTCAGTCGTTCTTTAATTTACCAAGGTGATGAAAGACCAAGGTCAAATGGATACTATAGAGATAAATGTCACAAAATGAGTGCAAATAGACTAACCAAAATATCATTAAAGGGATGAACATGGTGGATGACTTGCAAAGGAATGGAAAGAAAGGGAAGAAATAAAATCCATGTGTATGTAATACCTGATTACAATGTTTGATCTTTGTACCTTTTATTTTTGTAATGTTTTAATGTTTTCTCATTTTTGTATTTTTGAATTTTTATGATTTATTTTTATTTTTTGAAATTAGGACCAAAACTTTCACTTTGTGTGATAGGATCCAACAACGATGTTTGTGATTTCTTTAATAAGGGAGACTAGGAGTGTTTTCTTATCAAGAGTAATATTATCTCTAATCTCAATGACCGTGGTGAGATCATATTCGATAAGTGACTGTGACTTATCTTTCAACATGGATTTTATACGCCGGGGCATAATTTCCCTATCCATATATATTTTTCTTTATGCCATACCTAGCATGGGAATTGGTGTGAATTCTTGAATTGAATTTTCAAATTAGATTTATGAGTGTTATATTTGTGTGGAGCTTCAGAGATCTTAGGATTTTTATTTTAGCTTGATGAAGAGGTTTATGTTTCAATCCAACTAATGCATAATTTGTCCAATCCAAAGAAGTGGGAGAAGAAATTGGATGTTTAGGATTGATGTGAGGTGTGTTAGGAACAATGGTGGGATTACCAAATTTTTCAATAGAATGGTGGTATGATGGAAAAAGAATATATGGTCCAAGAATTGAAGAGGATGGGCCATCGGGAGGTGAGAAACAAATAGAAGATGAAGGGCTACTAGGATGTAGCCCAAAGATGGAATAAAATGGGCTATCATGAGGTGAGCCATAGATAGAAGATGAAGGGCTAATAGTATGTGGCCCAAGTATAAAATAAAATGGTCTACCAAGAGGTGTCCCATAAATGAAATATGAAGGACTACCCGGAGGTGTCCCATGAATAGAAGATTTAGGGCTAATAGGATGTGGCCCAAGTATAGAGGATGAAGGGCTACCAGGATGTAGCCAAAGAATAGAGGATAAAGGGCTACCTAGAGTGACCCAAAAATAAAATATGGTAGGCTACTAAGAGGTGGCACACATATAGAAGAAGATTACGGGATACCAAGAGGTAACCCAAGATGAGATTATGATTGAGGAATTTTAATATGTGAATAATGATGGGGTTACGATAGGATAGAATATGGATTAGGATATACCTGTATGTTTAGTCATGCAATGAGAAATGTGAAGATGAAATAATAAGAAGATGATAAATTTTGATGATCTTAGGATCTTCCTCTATTTTATGACAAAAGAAATCAACCTCTTCCCCACAATACATGAACGCATCAAGGTCTAAAGATAATCCTTACTTGTGATCCTCTAGAGTAATTTCATCATGTATCTCTATGAATTCTCCGATAAATTCTTCATTCTAAAAGAAATTGATTAGTATGGGTTGTTGTTGTTTGATCATAGTAGGTTGATTAGAAGAAAGAGGTCCAACAAGTGTGGAATATTTAGAATATGTTTGATGATGTAGATGAGGGGAAGGTTTGACCTTATTGTGTCCATAAATAAATTGGATAGTGCTTCAAAAATATATCTTAGCACATTGTTTCTTATGAATGGTTTGACGTGGATGCAAACATCGATCTTTAGAATATTGATGAATATAGAATAAGGAATGATCAAAATGACCTAGGGGACAAAGAGGGATTGGATTTTTATTGATAGAATAAGATGAATCAAGAGATGAAGTTGATTTGGATTTGGATGTCTTGCAAGTTGAAGAATATGGGGATTTTAAATAGCTTGGTATTGGTTTTCCTATAAGATGACATAGTGCAGGTATAAAAATAGGATCATGTAGAAAGGCAATATATTGTGACGTAGGAGTCAACTTGGATGATTGATTAGATGAATTTTGAGTTACATGGATGTTCAAAGGAGGAATACATTGTTGAGGTGACTGATAGAGGAATTCCTATGGATAATGGGAGGACTACAACTTAGGAGTTGAATTAGATGTTTGATTTGAGGAACTTGGATTCACATGGATCATCAAAAGAGGAAGACATAATCAGAGACTAATAAAGGGGGTCCTGTGAAGAAAGGGAGGACTTAGAATCAAGATTTAGATTATAGGAATGATGTGTATGATTTGTGGAGACATAAATCCTTGGAGGAGGAAAATGTTGTTTAGGAAACCGAGTATTCCTTAGAAGAAAGTTAATCGAGATAAGGCTTGAGAGACCGAGGATAATTGATGTAGGAGTATCCATGAAGAAACATTCAATTGCAATAATTAAATCTCCTTGGTTTAAATGTGAGTGTAAAGTAGCTTCATAGGTTAAAAATACTTCATATGATTCCATTCAATTCAGTGATGAAGGTGGAAAATTCAAATTGTTCCTTTTGTGTGTTTTCCCCTAAAGGGATATTTGAAAAATCAAGTGTTTGTAAGGAGACCTATGGAGAGTGATTCAAGTGTGTTAGGTGTTATTTTAGCATGATTATAATGTTAGGAATGTTAGGGTATGTGTTAAAGACTAGACATGATGTTATAGGTCTTAGGTTGTGTAGAAATCCATAAATGTTGAAAAAATTACAAAATGCTTTCTAATGTGTGATATGGAGCATTATAAGTCATCAAGAAAAATAGTTAGGGTTATTTTTGTGAGGAAGAAGAGGTAAATTATAAGGTAAGTGATTATGTAATTCATTCCTCGTGCTAGAGGAAGGAGGGGAAAGAAATAAATTTTAACTTTGTATGAAACAAAGAAATTTTGATAAGTTTGGAACTCTTGGTACTTGGTCAATATGATCTGGACTCACGAGCAGAGAAGAATTGACATTGTTGAGGTATGCCTAAATGTGAATTATATTTCTTATCAACTTTAGGATACACTTGAATAAGTCCTGGGAAATAGTGTTCGACCTAATCTATGCATTAATTTATGTTGTAAGCTTTAATGCAAGACTTAATGTTTAGGCATTAATAGGGTATTCAAATTAATAATAATGGATTTCGAATTAATTTACCCCTTACAGTTTCCAACTAAGGGTTAGATGGTAACATTGCATGTTAACTCTTAATTATATAGTAGTTATATTGACTTGATCAATCGATCATGCATAAATGGAAGTGTTGTTTATTTAATTAAACTTCCAAATGTGGTGGGAATGGAGGATAAGGTGGGGGATGGAATTTTAATACACCTCTAAGTGGTCTACAAGAATTAATGTGGCATTAATGTCCTTAAAAAAATTTGGTCCTCCTCGAAACCACACATTGCATGGAAGAAGGGTTCATTTCTTCTATTCTAATTTAGGTTTGCAAAGTCATGGTTAGACAAAATGTACTGTAACTAAACTTTGAGTATTGGAAAAAAAAAGGATCCAACTCCAGTTATAATCCTTGAATGCAAGTTTTATTATCCTTGATATTTCTATTAGCATTATATATATGCATTTTGGGGTTCTCGGAGAAGGTTAGTCTCCAGCTTTGGACAAGATTATTTTAGTAGAGTTGCTAATGATTTTACTTGGGCCGAGAATGATTAAGAAAATCCACTAACACTTTTAGGCATGATGAGCCCTAACTCTTTCCTTAATTATTTAATCCTTTACTAATTGTACAAATCAAATCTCTGTAGTGGAATTTGATGGTTTTGTGTGTAAACAAGTTTTGGGTACTAATACTTGAATCTGGATATTATTGTTCAATTTCTTTACTTGTTATATGTTTGAATGAACTCAAAAAAATGAAATAGTTTTTTTGAGGGTTGTTCTTGTGATATATTTAGTGGAGTAATATTATGTACAATCGAGAAGCTGTGGCAGTGAGAATCATGATATATGTAGCCTTAACCTTCTTTTGATACTCAAATACATGTCTTCTAATTTAGTTACATAGTTGTAACTACTATTTTACCTTGTGAGGCACTTGTGAAAATTTATAATACAATTATTTTGATATGGGGTGAAAAGGGGTTTTGGGAAACATACCATATTCTTACCTTTCGATTTGATTTATTTATGTAGGTTGTAATTGAATATTTAGAAATATATTGAGATTCGAATGTTTCTTGTTTGTGTTTATCTTCTGGTATGATACGGATATGTAGGTGGCTTGTATGGTTTTCTATTTTGGGAAGTACCTAGAATATATGGGTATCAACTATTGTATATATGGACATATGTGTTAATTCAAACCCTTAGATTTGTATGTTAATAGAGGGGCTTTTGAGTACCATCTGCAAATTTTGATTCAACTTCGTTGGGTAGAATAATTTCTTACTCGGTATGACCACTTAGTAAACTTGAAGGAAATAAGATTACCTTATTAATGTCAAAATTGTATACCCACTATTGAGGTCCACCGATATACTTTTGGAAAGGCCACAATGGGTGTCAAATATTTTGTTTAATCCTTGTAGGAGTACGTGGAAACACAATGTTGATCCTTCTTGGTTGTAATCACTCACCATGATAGGGGATTTTACTATCATAATTATGAGTAAATGGGTATAATTATGATATGAAACCTTAAGGGTTCCTATAAAAGGTATACTTACTCTAGATTTGAAGGAAATCATTGTTATCTTAATCAATTGTATTTTCCTCGGTGGTTGAGTATTATAGGTTATATGCACTTATTTGAGTGAATAAATACTAATTTCTACTTGTATCTTAATAAAGTGATAAAATATCATGGATATTTGTATATAACCGAGTGTATGAATATTGTTTGATACTTTATTTTCTTGAGCGATAAAATACCATTAACATTTGTATTTAAATCATTGATTGAGTATAATATGATACTTGTGCATCTTGAGCGTATGAATATTTTTATGCTTGCATCTGTTAAGTAATAAAATACCATTGTTATTTTTATTTAATTCAGGGTTAAATATTGTTGATGCGTGTATTCAATTGGGAAAATTGAATGTTAATTGGTGCTTATAAAAGTTACTTAGGATTAACGCAAAAACCATACTTATCAACCAGATTGCTAACAAATGATTAGTAATGAAGTGATCTATATTCTCATCATTTACTCTTAAAGTAGATAGATTTAGAAGAAACTAATAGAATATGAATGCCAAGTATTTGTTGGATATGATACGTATACGGTTTTGTGTTCTTTTAAATAAATGGTTTGAGTTAATTAATGCAACATTCCATTTATACAATTACTAAAAGGCATGAGCTATTAAGTGAGAGATAGGACTTATCATGTCAGTTCGGTTGAACTGACCATGTACAATGGAATATTTTCCATGCAAGTTATTAACATTGTAGGTTGATTATGAAGAAAGACGTGTCTTACACCTTTTCTCACTGCTATGTCTTTTGATGAAATCTATAAAGTTGTTCTTGTTGTGAAAAGATGAAAAGAATTGTATTTTAGAAAGGCATGATGCTTGAAACAAGATGTGATTATTTTGATAATTAGTTGTGGACATGTATTAGTATTATCTATTGATGATGTTGTAATGAATTGAGAAATGCAATTAATTGTATTGTATTTTACTAAGAAGTGAAAGTTATACTTCATTGAGATATTAACGACAAAAAGGTAGTTTTCCAGTCATTAATAAAGCATTATCTTTGAGAATACATATTGTATTACAATCATTATGAATAGAGTGAATTACATGGTTATGTGATTTTAAAAGAATAAAGTATGTAATTAAATTATGGATTGCTGCAAATGTTTGGAATTAATCCTATTAAGTATAATACTATACTTAACACTTTATTTGAGAAAAAGGATTAAATTACGATATAAGTACTACTCTTGACATGATGCATTGCTAGTGTTAATAAGTAAAATATGAACAAGGGATTTAATGCGGAATGTTGAATTAAATATTCAACTAACTCAAGTGTGTAATGATCATGATGGAATGTCTCTAAGCATTCCATTGGAATACATGAAACCTTCACTTAGATCCATAGGTTTTAATTCCATAGTAGCTAGAGTTTCGTTGAAACCTAGGAATTGATATGTTGTAACTTATTCAAATAACCTTAATATACAAATGATATGATGTTCTCATTTAGTGGAACTCGGTGAGCCTAATTGGCATGGCCGCTGCCATGTTATACCTACGTAATGACTAAGGTCATTAATTGGTTACAACGGGCAGCTACTATGTCGAGTTATCTTGTCAAGATCCTCTAAATGAGAAGGTCATAATGCACTAAGATGCAAGTATTGTCCTAGGTACGAATGCAGATAGTGCCACATGGTTAAGTACCCAATGTCATCTTATGATGACTATAGGAAAGAGAGTGACACGTAATGATGCAAATAATTATGGAGACACTCACTCTCCCTTAGTCATCCTAAGTTGACATTGTGGGACTTACCCATGCAGGTTGATCCAAATAGGTACCTTGTATGCGTAACTTGTAAATGATTAACACTTCACGATCTAGTCCTAATCTAGATAACAATTTTTAGGAGTTAGGGTGAAAGACAAATTCCAAATGATGATTATGTCATCATGGAATTAAGCATGGAAAACATGACTTAAAACCTTGGCCAAGGTAATGCAAGTTATTGATTGTGTTAATCTGATTTCACCTAAATCTAAAGATGTAAGATTTCATATAGGTATCCCGTAACAGATGCCCAGATGAGAACTTTAGATTGTAACACTTAAATTTCCTTGAAGTACTAAGGAAGCCATAGTATACTTAGTATACATATTTTAATGAAATGGATATGAGGTATTAGTATTAGTCTGACTCATATAGTTGCATAAGGTTTACTATTATAGGATGAATTGACTAAGATAATGTTGGTTCTAAATTATGAGAATTTTAGAACAAGGAAACATGAGATATGAACTTAAGATTTATATTCTATTTAAATATATGGGTATTTAAATTAATGAAGCATGAAGTTCAAAAAAGAAAAATTCCTTTGAATTGAAGTCAAAAAAGAGGTTGTTACATTTTGGTATTAGAGCTGAAGGTTACAACTCTTGGACTTATTAGGTCCTTATGCTTACTAGAATTCTATTTTTATTAACAAGATAAAAAGAATGGGAGAAGGATGTACCATGGATAATGAACCAAACAAAGTTTGGTGGTAAATAAGTTAGATAACACTCTAACAATCCTTTGTGACACACTAAGCTAGAAGGATGTTAGGAGAAATTGGTAAAGTCTGAACAGGATCAACCAAGTTAAACAACTTGAACTAAATGATGAAAATCAGTAAGGGAGTTACTTGATTGTTGAACTATCATGATGACATATTTTGGAACTTGAATCCAACATGAAATTAAACCCGCAAAGGGTAGATGAAGTAGATAGAGAATAGGACTATCTGTTGTAGCAACGATGATTTGAAAGGCCAATCATACTAAAATGAGATTTGTAATAAAAATCTGACTCAAAAAGAGAGAAACTATATAAGAGCGTTAACTATTCTCTACTTGTGACTTTAGGAAAAGTGGTGGAAACAATGTGGCAATAAATGTAGATTACTAGAATGAGTACAACAAGAAATAATTGTGATTTCTAGTAAGCAGTAGAACAACATTGCGGTGACTAATAAGATAAGATGAAGGAATAAAAATTTCCTAACTTGACATCAGGTAAGTTAAGTATAACTTATTTTTGTTGTTTTAATTTGATACTAGTATAATTGAGTTCTTGGTATCTAGTGATTAGCTTAAATAGAATCAGAAATATGATTTATCTTTTGCATATGAAGAAGAAATTATAAATATTTGACTGTCAATGCAACACTAACATTGACATTGTCTGAGTCTCCTTATGGAATTTAGAGTTAATGAGTTCTTAAAGGACTTAAGAAAATTATTAAATTTTACTTGTTCTAACATAAATCAATGTTTTTTGATATGGAAGATAACTAGTATCTAGAAGTATGCGAAAACAACAAGCCTAAAAGGAAAAGAGAGGAATAGTTTAAATAATTTAAGTAATCATTGACCATGAATTTATGATAAAGATATCCGAAAGGTGAAAACCATGGAATTTTTTGGATAAAAACATTCGAAAAAGGAAGATCAATGTGTGCTTTGCAAAGAAAATTAGGAATTATACAAGACAAAGGTCTGGAAAAATAAGTGAGTAACGAAACAAAATAACTTAGGAAGACTTGTGGGAAATTGAAAATAGTTTTTTCATTGTTTTTTGTTGTGTTAAATAACTTTTTTTTGACCATGTGATATATATATTAAATAATATTACATGTATGATAGGCTATAATGATCAAATTTATGTCATATTTATGATTGGGTGATATTTTTGTGGTTGAAAGGTTGTTATAGCCAATAAAAATTGAATTTAGAGCATAAGGTTATAGCTCTTGGACCTATTGTGTCCATTCACGAACTAGACTTAAAAAAACTATCTAACAGAAAAAATGGTTATAGGACATGTTGCCAATAACCAACCTACAGGTGGAGAGAAACACACAACATATAAATTAGATGAGATACTTGGTGTCCTTCAGACACGCAGAATCATTTTTTTTTCTTGAACAACAAGTGATGGGAAATGAGGAGGATAATGATGTTAATGGAAGTGAGAAACCTCTAGAATGACACAATCTTGAAAATGACATGAATGTTGAAGATGGTAATGGGGAAACAACAATAACGTAGAAAATAATAATGTTGAAAATGCCAACCAAAATGCAACCAATGCACCGACTAGCCTTAAAATAAGAAGGCAAGATTAACAGCTGAACTCACCAATGACATAAAAATAATAAGTACACCTAAATTTGATGGTAAAACCCTAGGGGATGGGAATGATAATTGGCTTAGTAAAATGGATAAATAATTCGGCATAAGAAAATTTTTTGAGGACACAAAGGAATTTTGGGGAGCGTACTATCTCTCTAATGAAGCTTCCTCCCGGTGGTCATCCACAAATTTGAGTTGAATGTAGATGAAGCTAGCATAACATGGTACCAATTCAAATCCTATTTTAGGAAATGTTGGTTACCACAATTATATTATGACCAAAATATGTCATAATTTCATACCCTAGCACAGGGTAAGATGACTATAATTGAGTACTGGGAGAAATTTACCAAACTCCTTAAGTACGTTCAGCACCAAACTGACGAGAAATTCTGCATAAGGAAATTTATTATGGGCTTGAACCTATAATAGGTAGTGAAGTTGATGTGCATGGGCCATCAACAATGGAATAATTATTTTAGAATTCCATTAGATAGGAGAATAAGATCCAATCCATTGTTACTCACAAGGATGAGAAGTGTAAATTGAATTACACTCCTTCACCATTGTCACCTAGAAAGGCATGGGGAAAGAAGGAAGAGAATAAAACTCATAATGGTGGAAATAATATTGTTGTAAACTTTAAAAATAATGGAAAAGAAAATGTTGCTGGTAGGAATGATAGGTTTGAAAGGAAGATACCTTTCTTGGTTGCTTTAAATGTGGTGACAATGGTCACTACGCTAAGGATTGCCCCTTGAGAAATAAGGAGAACAATCTACAGAAGAGGATTCAAGCTGTAATTGCAAACCATGGCTGAAAAATAAGAGAAAAGTGAAGGATCTAAGAACTCCAAAGCCATAAATTGTCACGGTGATACAAGTTAGATTGATGGTATATTCTTGAAGAAATCAAAACAACGGTTTTCTTGATATTTTGAATGACTAAAAACATTGTTTTTGAATAATTTATTTTGTTTTCTATCAAATATTTGATGTACTTGATATTCTTTCATTCATTTGATACTTGGATTACAATAAAATAGTTATATTTTAGACTTTTTACCTTGAATGATTGAATGCAAAGCTGATTACAACCAGTATAAGGTTGTTATGAAATTCTGAAACTTGATTTTTGTAATTTCATATTATATTGTTTAGATAAGTGATGATTGAATAAATGATTTATTATTATTTTTCTTTAATTTTGTTATGATGAGATTGAATCATTAGGATGATGATGCTTTTAAGGGGGAGGTATGTAACACCCCTTCTATCTTATCATCATATTTTGATCTATGTGTTTGGTTTGACATGCTTCTACACTGGAATTACATTCTGATTGGTATTCTTTTCTTGGACTATATGTGAATGCATTTTTGTAGCATGTCGGGACAATGTGACCTTACTCTAATGACCTAGCATACTTGCATATCTTGGTTATTAAGATTCAGTACTTGATGATTTTTGTTGATATGCATGTAGATTGTGATCATACTCTGTTGTTATTGCTTACCTTGGTTTTGTTGATCATTTTGATAAGTTTGGAACTCTTGGTACTTGGTCAATATGATCCGGACTCAGGAGCAGAGAAGCATTGACATAGTTGAGGTAAGCCTAAATGTGAATTCTATTTATTAGCAACTTTGGGATATACTTTAATAAGGTTGGGCATTATTTTTCGGCCTAATCTATGCATTAAGTTATGGTGTAAGCTTTAATGAAGGACTTAATTTTTATAGCCTATGATGGTGCATTAATACTAAGGGCATTACCTTATTCCAATAATAGGGTGTTTGAGTTAAAAATAATGGATGTCAAATTAATTGACCACTTACGGTTTCCAACTAAGGGTTGGATGGTAACGTTGCATGTTAACTCTTAATTATTTGGTAGTTATATTGACTTTGGTCAATCGATCATGCATTGGTTATAAATGGAAGTATTTTTAATTTAATCAAACCACCAAATGTTGTGGGAATGGAGGATAAGGGGGTGGATGGAATTTCAATACACCACCAAGTGGCCTGCAAGAATTAGTGAGGCATTAATGTCCTCAAAACCACACATTACATGGAATAAGGGTTCATTTCTTCTATTTTGGTTTATATTTATGAATTGGTGGTTAGAAAAAATGGATTGTAACTAAAATTTGAGTATTGGTAGAAAAAAGGATCAAACTCCAGTTCTAATCCATGCATACAAGTTTTATTATCCTTGAGATTTCGAGTACCATTATATATATGCATTTTGGGGTTACGGAAGGTTGCATGGTCGCCATTTTTGGGCAAGTGTTTTTACGTAGAGTTGCTAAATATTTTTCATGGGCCTAGAACAATTCATAAAGGATTTTCTAACATTTTCATACATGATGAGCCCTAACTCTCTCCCTAATTATTTATCCCTTTTACTAATTATGCATATCGAATATATATAGTGGAATGTGATGGTTTTGTGTGTAAACGAGTTTTGGGTACTAATACCAAATCTGGGTATTATTGTTCAATTTATTTACTTGTTTTATGCTTACATGAACTCATAGAAATGAAATAGTATTTTTAGGGTTGTTCTTGTGATATATTTAGTGGAGTAATACTATGTACAATCAAGAAATGTGGAGGTGAAAATCATGATATATGTAGCCTTAACCTTCTTTTTATACTTAAATACCGATATTTTAATTTAGCTACATAGTCAGAACTATTATTTTACCTTATGGGCACTTTGAAAATTGATAATACAATTATTTTGATATGGGATGAAAATGGGTTTTGGGAAACATACCATATTGTTGTACCTTTTTATTTTATTTATTTATGTGGGTTGTAGAATCGAATCTTTAAAAAGATAAAGATATTGAAATTCTTGTTGTTTTTGTTTATCTTCGATACGATATGGATATCTAGGTGGCTTATATGGTTTTTATTTTTTAAAGTGCCTAAAATCTATGGGTATCAACTGTTGTATATATATGGACATATGTGCTAATTTGAACCCTCCAATTTGTATGTTAATATAGGGGATTTGTGATTACCCTATGCAAAATTTGATCCAATTTCGTTGGGTAGACTAATTTCTTTTGGTGCGACCACTTAATAAACTTGAAGGAAATAAGATTACCTTATCATTGTCAAAATTTTATACCCACTGTTGAGGTCCACAGATACTTATGGAAAGACCACAATGTGGTGCTAAATATTTTGTATAATCCTTGTAGGAGTACGTGGGAACATGATGTTGATCCTTTGTGACTGTAATTACTTATCATGATAGGGGATTGTATTATCATAATTATGAGTAAACGGGTCTAAATTATGATATGAAACCTTAAGAGTTGTTGTAAAGGTATACTTACTCTGGATTTGAAAGAAATTTTTGTTATCTTAATAGGTTGTATTTGATTTAGTGGCTAAGTATTATAGGTTGCACGCACTTATTTGAGTGAATAAATACTAATTGATACTTGTATCTTAATAAAGTGATAAAATACCATGGATATTTGTATATAATTGAGTGTATGAATATTGTTTAATACTTTCTTTTCTTGAGTGATAAGATACCATTAACATTTGTATTTAAATCATTGATTGAGTATTATATGACACTTGTGCATCTTGAGTGTATGAATATTGTTGATGCTTGAATTTATTGAGTAATAAGATACCATTGTTATTTGTATTTAATTAAGGGTTAAATACTATTGATGCATGTTTTCAATTGGCAAAATTGAATTTTATTTGGTGTTAATAAAAATTACTTAGGATCGATGCAAAAATCGTACTTATCAACCGGATTGCTAACGAATGGTTAATAGTGAACTGATCTATATTATGCCATTTACTCTTAAAGTAGATATATTTAGAAGAAACTAAAAGAATATGAATGCCAAGTATTTTTGGATATGATACATATGTGGCATTGTGTTCTTTAAATAAATGATTTGAGTTAGTTAATGAAACATTCCATTTATGCAATTACTAAAAGGCATAAGCTATTAAGTGAGAACTAGGACTTATCATGCCAGTTTGGTTGGAACTAACCATGTACAATGGAATCTTTTCCATGCAGGTTATTAACATTGCAGGTTGATTATGAAGGAAGATGTGACTTACACCTTTTCTCACTACTATGTCTTTTGATGAAATCTATAAATTTGTTCTTGTTGTGAAAATATGAAAAGAATTGTATTTTAGAAAGGCATGATGCTTGAAACAAGATGTGATTATTTTGATAATCAGTTGTGGACATGTATTAGTATTATCTGTTGATGATGTTGTACTGAATTGAGAAATGTAATTAATTGTATTGTATTTTACTAAGAAGTGAAAGTTATACTTTGTTGAGATATTCACGAAGAAAATTCAGTTTACTACCATTAATAAAGCATTATCTTTGAGAATACATATTGTATTGCAATCATTATGAATAGAGTGAATTACATGGCTATGCTTTTAAAATAATAAAGTATGTAATTAAATTATGGATTGTTACAAATGTTTGGAATTAATCCTATTAAGTATAATACTATACTTAACACTTTATTTGAGCAAAATGATTAAATTATGATATAAATACTACTATTGACATGATGTATTGCTTTGGTAGAGATGGACATCCAGTGTGATTGCACAACATTGAATCTTTTCCCCAAGTGTGGGACTTGTAAAAATGGAAAAAAATCTCTAGATTAGAGGTTGGTTCCTCAACTCCTCTGATCAGGTATATTACTTGCAAGTTACAGAGGGTTTGAATTCAAGATCCTACTCTAAATTCCAAAGGGGACAGAGATAGAGAATGCAAAAACTAAAACTAGTGCTAATAAGGTGATGCACCAAAGGAGTGGTGAGCATTTTTTACTTCTGTAGATTGACACAAATCATGGAAATGCAAAAAAACTTCATGCAAAAATTGATAAACTGTAATGAAAGGTCATAAATGAATCAAACAACACAAACAGAGGATTAAAACTCATTCACAGAGCCTGCATTGTCATTTCCATTATCAAAACACATGCATTACAACATCTGAGAGGTAAAAAAATAGGTTGTAGTCTTGGAAAAGGTCTGATATTCCACAAAATCACTTTCAAGGTGAAAGAGGGAGCCTGCAATACATGAAAAATGTTCAACCCTCAAAAATGAGCCAAATCTGGCTTTTACAGTGCAAGAAGTGACCCCAGGAGAGAGAAATGTGGGAAAACATGGGAGAGCTTCAACCACCAACCAAAAATGTAATAAAATGGCATGGGCATCCTTACAGGTCCATTCCCTAACATTTTCCACCATGCTGGGAGAGAATGTGAGCCATTCTTCATTAAAAATGGTGGTTGAAACGTCATTTCTGTTCATGACCACGTGCCAGAGGTGTTTTTCAATTTTATCTCTCTAAACTCCATCAAAATACAAAATTGACCCCATAATATTGTAGATAATTTCACCATCTTTCCATTGATATAAAGAACGTGAAAAACCGAGCTCTGGATCGAAAGTTATGGCCATTTGAAATTTTAGGGCAAAATAGGGCCAAAATGGATTGGCGGGTGAAAAATTTGAAATTTTCCACCTTTTTGCATTTGGGAAAATTTCCCAAAAATCCCTACACTCTACCACTCCTGGTGCCACGTGGCACATGTTGATTAGGTGTGGGCCTTCTGCACTTTAATTTCCACCATTTGGCCATTGGAAAATTTTCCAAAAATTCTCCGTCGAGCCGATGAGTTGAGGACACGTGGCACGTCATGATTAGTGCGAGCATCTCCTTTTAAATTTTCCATCGCTTGTTTGACCATTTTTCCTCATTGGACATGTGGCAAAACCCCATTGGATGAGGGCTTTTCCTTTGAATTTTTCCTGCGGGCTTGTCTTGAATTTTTGCCAACACATGGACATGTGGCACGATTTCATTAGCTCGCGCTTAAGGGGTAAAAATTTTCTTTTTTGAAATTTCCTTCATTTTGCTTTGGGAAAATTTCCCAAATTTTCCCCACCTTCCACTGGTCCGAGACACATGGCAGCATCTCATTCGATGCGGGCCCTTGGGGAAAACATTTTTCTTTTCATTTTAGCCTTTGGGAAAAAATCCCAATCTCCCCGCATTCCGAAGCTCCGACCCCCGGGGACACGTGGCATGTCCTCATTCACTGCAGATCCTGGGAGAAAAATTTTAACATTGCACCCTCACCGATCTCCTTTTCCAAATTTCCAATCTTTCCTCCGCCCTCTACCGTTTTGATGCCATAGGACACGTGGCAGCATCTCATTTGACACGGGCCCTTCATTGAGATTTTTTCAATGGCGCCAATCACTTAGTCAAATTTTCTATTTTTACTCCGCCCTCCACCACCCCTTTTCCTCCAGAGACACATGGCTCAATATGATTCGGTGCGGGCGTAGCATCAAAATTTTGCTTGGATCGACCCTTAGAAAAATTCTTCCATTTCTTTTCCTTGGACACGTGGCAGGATCCAATTCACCGGCGGGCCTATGGGGGGTGAAATATTCCTTTTGAAATTTTCCAAACACTTGGTAAAAATCCAAGTTTTCCTTTGACCCCCACCACTTCCTTGGACACGTGGCACCATCTTATTGGCTGCTGGGCCTTTTAGGGAAAATTTCCCACAAAAACTCCACCAAGCCATAACTTCAAAAATACATGGAGTTAGGAGGAAAAATTTACCTTTCTGGAAAGTTGAGAAAAATATCTATCCAATGGTGCCATTTCCAGAAAGTCTTGAGTGCCTAAAAATAAAAAATTATGACTGAGGCACAAGAGAGGGAAGAATGAAGGGAGTTAGCCACAAAATGAGCAAGGGGCTCATTTTGGATAACAATTTTGGCGACTCAGAGGGTCATCACTGCTCTCGGATGAAGTTACCGGTTACTGAAATCAATCCATTGGGCATGGAGTCATTAAATTTCTACTTGGTACCCCAACTAACTAGAACACTGCAAGGAGGAAGGTGGAGGGTAGAACACCATTTGATTAGGAGCAAGGCCTGCAAAACACATTTCCAGGAACAACAAGCTTGTGCCAAAGCACTTAGGGAAAGCAAAGCTAATCTACAACAAAACAATGTGCACAAGCACTTGGAGGAATGAAAACCTAAGCTAATATGTACAAGGTGGAGAATTCCCTTCAATAGAAATGCTTTAGATGGATTCCATTGACTGGAATCTGTAGTTCTTCACCATCCAATGAAGACAATTGGAAAGCATTGTTGTCCTTACACTTTGTGACCATGTATGGGCCACTCCAAATGGCATCAAATTTTGAATGCCTTCCCAGTTTTTCTCTGTCTACATCCCATTTTAACACTAGATCTCCAACTTGGAAAGATCTATCCTTGGCCTTCCTATCAAAGGTCTTCTTGATCAAAGCTTGATCCTTCTCCATTGCTTGGGATGCCTGATTTCTGATTTCTTGGAGCTCCATCAATTCTGCATATCTAACCTCCATGGGCTCAAACTCCAACAACTCCAACTATTTCATGAGTTCCAATGTTGGCAACTCAAGTGACATGGGAAAAATTGCCTCTCTTCCATAAACAAGCTTGAATGGAGAGTTACCTATAGATCTCTTGGGAGTTATCCTATCAGCCCATAAGGCTGATTTCAACTTAGTATGCCAAGACCTCTGATTTTCATCAAGAGTCCTCCTAATGATCCTTAACAAGTTCTTGTTTGTAGATTCAACTTGGCCATTACCCTGAGGGTAATAATTTGATGAAGTACTTAGGTAGATCCCATTCTTGACAGCCCATTCAATTACCTTGGACCCAATGAATGCCAATGCATTATCTGATATTATTGTAGTAGGTATGCCAAATCTGGTTGTTATTCCCTCATAGAAATCTAGGATGCTAGATTCATTCGCTTCCTTGAGTCTCTTTGCTTGATCCACTTGGTGAAGTAATATGTTGCTTTGTTAAAATCCATTTGTGCCCTTGGCTTGAATTGGGATTAATGACTCCAATGAAGTCCAAACCCCATTGCATGAATGGTTGGTCAACTGAAATTGGATGCAATGGAAGGGCAGCTAGCCTCTCTTTACCCGTGAAGAATGCACAATTCTTGCACCTCTTGATCCATGCATAACAATCACTAAAAATCTTGGGCCAATAATAGCCAGCCCTCATGATCTTTAGAGCTGTCACTCTTGGTGAAAAATGACCACCAGCTGATCCACCATGGAACTCTTCCAACACCCTATGAATCTGATTTGTACTAATGCATCTCAGCAGCACTCCATTCACATCCTTTCTAAACAAAACACCATCAACAAGGGCATATGGGACAGCCTGCAATCTGAAGTGTCTTCTTTTGGTCTTGTTCATCTCTGGAGGGCATAGACATGTGCTTAGGAAGTGCATTATGTCTTGGGTCCAGCAAGGAGTGAGGACACCATTATTTTCCTCTTGAGTGCTTCCTTTCTCATGGCTGTCTTGCAACGCCAAAACAACCTCCTTCTCATTGCATGCTTCCTTGTGTTTGTTTAAGACCAGCTACTCACACAATCCTTTTCCTCTGACCAACTTGGTGACTTTGATCTCAATTTCATACTCCATGACATGAGTAATCCAACCTACTCTCTTTTCATTTAAGTCTTTGTTGAGGAGGAAGTCTTTAACTCCCACATGAGAAACCAAAATTGAACCTTGTTGTTTGAAATTAGATGCTTGAATTTCTTCAAGCTCTGATTATTGTAAGAACATGCTTCTCAATGAAAGAATATCTCACCTCATAGTCCTCTAGGATTTGGCTGAAGAAAGCAATTGGCTGCTCATCATTGTTTTGTTCTGCTTGTACCAAAATTGTAGAAATAGTATCATCACCCCCAAATGCATAGAGGATGAAATCCTTGGAGAAATCCAGGTTAATGAGAGTTGGGGCTTGAGAGATGGCTTCTTTGATTGCTTCAAAACTTTCCTTGCCTTCTACTTGTCCATTTGAAAGCCATGCTTTTCTTCAACATCTTGGTGATAGGCTTGACTAGGGCTGCAAAATTTGGGACAAACCTCCGAACAAAATTTATCCTCCCCAAGAAAATTTGAAGGGCCTTCTTGTGGCTTGGAATGGTAGTGCTCTTATGGCTTCAACTCTTTCTGGATCAATTGCTAATCCTTCTTTGGAGACAATGTGGCCAAGGATTTTCCTTCATGGGCTAGAAAAATACACTTTTTAGGATTCAAGGATACTCCAAATCTTCTGCACCTTTGGAACACTTGCCTCAAATGAAAGAGATGGTCTGCTGCATTTTTTGAAAAAATAGTGATATCATCAAGATATATCAGCACCATGTTGTTAATCAAACCCTTGAACGCCATGTCCATTGCTCTTTGGAAAGTAGCTCCAGCGTTGGACAGCCCAAATGGCATTTTCTTATATGCATAAGTTCCCCATTTGGTTGTAAAGGCTGTCTTGAACTGATCCTCTTCTTTCACCATGATCTGATTGTACCCTGAATAGCCATCAAGTAATGAAAACCTCTCAAAACTAGCAACAACTTGTAAAATCTGCTCCATAGAAGGAAGCGATAATGATCCTTGAGAGATGCTCTATTCAAATCTCTGAAAGTCAACACACAATCTATTTCCCCACTCTTCTTTCTAACTAGAACCAAGTTGGCCACCCAACTAGAATGCTTGATAGGGAATATGATTCTTGACTCTATCAACTTATTCAATTCTTTTCTCATGAGAGGCTCCATGTGTGGATTGACTGGCCTTTGTTTTTTCTGATGGGTTTAGTACTTGGATCCAATTCAATGGTGTGTTGAGCTAACTTGGGATTGAAACCTTTCAAATCTTCATAGCTCCAAGCAAACACATCAGGGAATTCTTGAAAAAGTTGTATGAACTCATACCTTTCTTGTTCAGTTGTCATCTTACCAATTTGGAGTGATTTGCCTTCTTCCACCAAGATGGACACTGAATCTTCTCCCTTGACTTGGATGTTTGCTTTCTCCTTCCTAAACTGATCATTAGGATTGAAAATGGACTCCAAAGTAATAAGTCCCTTTGGTAGTTTGTTGGTTCTCAGCTATACCACTTGGTCACCATACTGCTGCTCCAACTTTTCCTGATTTTTAGCTGAGAACTCAGCCTCTTCTTGCAAGAAATGGATGATTTGTTGATCATTTTCAAACACTTGCCAACTTACATTGTTGTCTGGCACTAAAGGCCTTACAATCACATGGATGTTTGGCTGTACCTTGTCTTTTTGGATGCTTTCAACAACGTCAAAGGCTGCCCCAACTGCAAGCTTGTCAGTAGCTTGGTTCTCTTTTCTAGGAATGGATTTGATGCCAAAGCCCTCAAAATATTCAATGAGGTCCCACACCCTATTTTTGTAACACTTGAGTAGATCATTCTTGATAGCATGCTGCCCCTTAACTTGGTTGACAATCAACTCACTGTCACCAAAGACTTGCAAGTTCTTTATTCCTCTCTTGATTGACCAATGCAATCCTTGTATCAAGGCTTCATATTCAGCAGTGTTATTAGAGCATGCAAACTGAAATCTAAAAGCTGAATAATACTTAACTCCTTGAGGTGAAACAAGCATAGCTCCCCCTCCTGCACCTTGTCTACTCCTTGATCCATCAAAAACAACTTCCATACCTCATTTTCATCCTTATGGTCTGGCTTGGTGATGCTAGGGATAGGCTGATTTTCTTCATGCATGCAATAGACTCCTAACTCAGATTCTTCTATTTCTTGATAAGGATCAAAAGCATGCACCTTGTTTGCCCATTCATCAAGAGTCAGATCTGGGATACTTCCAACCTTGGTGTCAGCTTCATCAGTGCTTGGGTAATCTTCTTGATCAAACGCTGAACAATTGGTATTGATTTGGCTTGGAGTGTAAGGCTCAATGTGAAAGTTTGCAATAGGTTCAGATCTGATTGTGGCCTTAGTTCCATATCTTGTTCTAAACAACATGTGTGACCAATCAATAGATAAGTAACCTCCAATCTTGGCTGTGAAATCCCTTGACAAACATAGGGCAAAGAGTGGTGGAAGGTCTATTACCGAGACATCTTGCAAAACAACAACGTTGGGGCATGCATGCAAAGTAAGACTCAAGTTTTTATCACTCCAATTGTTGTTACTTGCTATTGTCCCATCCAATTGCACTACCCCTTTGGATATGACTTCATATTGAAGCCCTAACTAATCAGCTATTTTCTTGGGCATTACTGAACTACTTGCCCCGGAATCAATCATGCAATTGTGTACTAATTGGTTTCCAATGATCAATGAAACATAGAATGGAGGGGCTTCAACATTTTACCTTATTGTCCTCCATGATTCCCCTTAGGATGGGCAGCATTTGTGAGCACCTTCTCTTGCATTTGGACTTGTTGATTTGAAGTTGACCAGTCCTTCATGGCAGCTTGTAGCAAATCTCTTTGGCCTAGGATAGATAGTGATTCCCACATTGATATGTTTACATTTGTCTTCTTCATCTGATCAATGATGTTGAATGGAGATGAAGCATCTCTTTGTTGTCCCTTGGCTGCGACATTCATTCCTTGCACATGGGTAGTAGCAACTAGCATTTGAGTTGGCCTAGGAGCTATTTTAGGCAGCCCTTGCGTGTTTGGAACTGCATTTTGTTTGCCAATAATTTGTGGAGTGATAGAAGATTGTGGATTACTTGGAGCCAATGGTTGTTCTTCACCCAAATTTCTCCTTTTTGACCTTGTGTTGGCTGCAACACTTTGGGAATCATTTGATTCATGCCACAAAAATCTTCTTCCTGCCAGTTTACAAGTGTGGTATCATTTGGAGCTGATTGCTTGCTTTGGAATGTTTCTTGTTGTTGGTTATTTCCTTGACTCCTTCACCCTCCACACCAGTTGTAGTCACCATTAATGCTTGATTTAAGGCACCGTTGAAACACATAGACTAGTTGTGAGGTTCATTGCATGGGAAACACCAATCATACTCTTGAGCTATGTTGTTTTACATTGGCACTATGGCTTTAGAGGCAGATGTAACATTGGGATTATAGGGCTGAAATGGTCTGTTGGCAGGAGGTCTTGCTTGATTTAAATTTGCAGCTGGATTGGGTGGTCTTTGAGGTTGGTATGGCTGCCTGTTAGGCTGAGCTTGAGGCTGAAAGGAGGTTCTAAAACCTTGGGCTTGCTACCTCTTGAGTGTAACCAGCTCATTACCTAAATTTTGCAATTGCTTCATGACTTCTTGAAGTTCATTTGAGGCACTAGAAGATGAAGTAGAAGCTTCACTTGAATTTTGATTTCTAGGAGTGGGAATAGGAGCTAAAATAGGCACTTGACTAGTACTTGGGCTCTCTAAACTTGGATATAATGGCATTGGAGGCCTAGGAGCTAGCTTGCCAGCTTGAATCAAACAATTTTCAGCTCTAATGGCAATGTTATAAGCAACAGGGATAGTTGTGCCCCCATGGATTGAATTAACATAGAAATATCATAATTTAAAGCTTTAAGGTAATATAGAAAAGAACCTTCTGTTGCTGGCCTTACTGCCACTAGGAATTCTCTCCCAAGTCATTTGAAACTTGAAGTTGAAGTCGGTCAGCTACTCATTGGGAGCTCTCTTGATGGTTGTCAATTGTTCCAAAAGGGACAAGTTATCTCCCTTTTCTCCAAACTTGCTCATGGAGGGCTATACATAGCTAGTTCCAATTTTGGATAGAACCTGAGGCAAGACTCCTGAACCATTGCAAATATTTCCCTTTGAATGAAGATGCCAGCAGTTTGACAATAACTTGCATCTCATTAATCTCATGGATTGCACAAATATTAGCAATATCCTTAACATGATCACCAGGAGTGGTCTGATTCTCTCCAGTAAAGTATGGAATGTTCTTTAATGCTGCAATTGGGATTGGATTTTGTGCATTGAGAGAAAGTGGGTTGCTGCCAGTGAAATTGACATAGGGGTTGTTTTGTGCCATTCTAATTGGCCTTAGAACCCTTGTTGATTGAATGAAAGGCCTACCAGGTGGAGGAGTTGATAGATTTTTATTTGGTGGAGATGGAGACCTTTGAATTCTCCTCCCTCTTTGCCTTCTTCTTGGAGATAACTGTAGATACTCAAACAACACCTCTTCTTCTCCAACTCTTGACCTTGTGGTGATTCTTCTCATGAGTTTTCAGGTCTGCACTACTAAAACCAGTTGATTCTTCTTCCTTGGAGTTTCCCAGATGTGTAATTTAGGGCTCTTTTAAGCAAGAAACTTGCAACAAATGCACATCAATTTTGTTTCAATGAAGATGAAGACCTCTAAGGTCCCACCGGGTGTGCCAAAACTATTGGTGCAAATCAACAGCACCCCTGGATGTTGATCAGATTTTTGTTTGAGAGATGGACATCCAGTGTGATTACACAACATTGAATCTTTTCCCCAAGTGTGGGACTTGTAAAAATGGAAAAGAATCTCCAGATTAGAGGCTAGGTTCCTCAACTCCTCTGATCAGGTATATTGCTTGCAAGTTACAGAGGGTTTGAATTCAAGATCCTACTCTAAATTCCAAAGGGGACAGAGATAGAGAATGCAAAAACTGAAACTAGTGCTAATAAGGTGATGCACCAAAGGAGTGGTGAGCATTTTTGCTTCTACAGATTGACACAAATCATGGAAATGCAACAAAACTTCATGCACAAATTGATAAACTATAATGAAAGGTCAGAAATGAATCAAACAACACAAACAGAGGATTAAAACTCATTCACAGAGTCTGCATTGTCATTTCCATTATCAAAACACATGCATTACAACATCTAAGAGGAAAAAAAAGGTTGCAGTCTTAAAAAGGTCTGATATTCCACAAAATCACTTTTAAGGTGAAAGAGGGAGCCTACAATACATGAAAAATGTTCAACCCCTCAAAAATGAGCCAAATTTGGCTTTTACAATGCGAAGCGACCCCAGGAGAGAGAAACATGGGAAAATGTGGGAGAGCTTCAACCACTGACCAAAAACATAATAAAATGGCATGGGCATCCTTACAGGTCCATTCCTTGACATTTTCCACCATGCTGGGAGAGAATGTGAGCCATTCTTCATTAAAAATGGTGGTTGAAACGTCATTTTGTTCATGACCACGTGCCAGAGGCATTTTTCAATTTTCTCTCTCTAAACTCCATCAAAATACAAAATTGACCCTAGGATCTTGTAGATAATTTCACCAGCTTTCCATGTTGATATAAAGAACGTGAAAAACCGAGCTCTGGATCGAAAGATATGGCCATTTGAAATTTTAGGGAAAAACAGGGCCAAAACGGATTGGCGGGCGAAAAATTTGAAATTTTCCACCTTTTTGCATTTGGGAAAATTTCCCAAAAAAACCCCACGCTCTGCCACTCCTTGTGCCATGTGGCACATGTTGATTAGGTGGGGCCTTCACTTTATTTTCCACCATTTTGGCCATTGGAAAATTTTCCAAAAATTCTCTGCCGGGCCGATGAGTTGAGGACACGTGGCACGTTATGATTAGCTGCGGGCATCTCCTTTTAAATTTTCCATCGCTGTTTGACCATTTTTCCTCGATTGGACATGTGGTAAAACCCCATTGGATGTGGGATTTTCCCTTCAAATTTTTCCTACGGGCTTGTCTTGAATTTTTGCCACCACATGGACACGTGGCACGATCTCATTGGCTCGCGCTTAGGGGTGGACTTTTCTTTTGAAATTTCCTTCATTTTTCTTTGGGAAAATTTCCCAAATTTTCCCCACCTTCCGCCGGTCCGAGACATGTGGCAGCATCTCATTCGACATGGGCCCTTGGGGAAAACATTTTCTTTTCATTTTAGCCTTTGGGAAAAAATCCCAATCTCCCCCCTGCGTTCTGAAGCTCTGACCCCCGAGGACACGTGGCCTATTATCATTCGCCACGGATCCTAGGAGAAAAATTTTAACATTGCACCCTCACCGATCTCCTTTGCCAAATTTCCAATCTTTCCTCCACCCTCCGCCATTTCGATGCCATAGGACACGTGGCAGCATCTCATTCAACGCGGGCCCTTCATTGATATTTTTCAATGGCACCAATCACTTAGTCAAATTTTCTATTTTTACTCTGCCCTCCGCCACCCCTTTTCCTCCGGAAACACGTGGCTCAATATGATTTGGTGCGGGCATAGCATCAAAATTTTGCTTGGATCGACCCTTAGAAAAATTCTTCCATTTCTTTTCCTTGGACACGTGGCAGATCCAATTTGTCGGTGGGCACATGGGCGAAATATTCCTTTTGAAATTTGCCAAACACTTGGTAAAAATCCAAGTTTTCCTCCAACCCCCGCCACTTCCTTGGACATGTGGCACCATCTTGTTGCTGCTGAGACCTTTCGGGGAAAATTTCCCAAAAAAACTCATTGAGCCATAACTTTAAAAATACATGGAGTTAGGAGGAAAACTTTACCTTTCTAGAAGCTGAGAAAATATCTATCCAATGGTACCATTTGAAAAAGTCTTGAGTGCCTAAAAACAAAAAATTATGACTGAGGCACAAGAGAGGAAGAATGAAGGGATTAAGCCACAAAATGAGCAAGGGACTCATTTTGGATAACAAAACCTTTGCTTAGATCCGTAGGTTCAAATTCCATAGTAGCTATGTTTCTCTAAAACATGGGAATTGATATGTTGTAAATTATTTTAATAAACTTAATAACAATAATATATTGTGTTCCCATTTATCGGAACTCGGAAAGCCTACTCGACATGGTTGATTCCATGTTGTACCTACATAATGACTAAGGTCATTAAGTAGTTACAACGGGGTAGTTACTATGCCAAGTTATCTCATCAAGCTCCTCTAAATGAGAAGGTCATAATGCACTAAGATACAAATATTGTTATAGGTATGAATACGGATAGTTTTGCATGGTTAAGTACCCAATGTCATCTTATGATGACTACGGGAAAGAGAGTGACCCGTAATGATGCAAATCATTACAAAGACGCTCACTCTCCCTTAGTCATCCTAAGCCGACATTGTGGGACTTACCCATGTAGGCTGATCTGAATAGGTACCTTGTACGTAACTTGTAAATGATTAACACTTCATGATCTAGTCCTAATCTAGATAATATTTTTAAGGAGTTATGATGAAAGACAAATTCCAAATGAAGATTATGTTGTCATAGAATTAAGCATGGAAAACATGACTTAAAACCTTGGCCAAAGTAACGCAAGTTGTTGATTGCATTATCCATATTTCACCTAGATCTAAAGCTATAAGATTTTGGATGGGTATCTCATAATAGATTCCCAGACAAGAACTTTAGACTGTAACACTTGAATTTCCTTGAAGGACTAAGGAAACCATGGTATACTTAGTATACATATTTTAATGAAATGGATATGAGGGATCGGTATTAGTCGACTCATACAACTACATAAGGTTTATTGTTATAGGATGGATTGACTAAGATGATGTTGGTTCTAAATTATGATAATTTAAAAACAAGGAAACATGAGATATTAATTTAAGATTTATGTTGGATTTAAATATATGGGTATTTAAATTAATGAAGCATGAAGTTAAAAAAATAAATCCTTTGAATTGAGGTAAAAAAGAGAGGCTATTACATGAATTATCTCCTTCATGCATGTGTGAGACATCTATGGGTGTGTTTTTTATTCGTTATTGTCTTTATTTCAAGTGGTTATGAAAGCTTTAATCCCTTGTCTTGATTATGTGAAGAAGGCTAGCTTTCTTTATCTTAATTAAGTTCATTATTGCAATTGTAATTTGAATATATTAACTAGTTATTTACATGTAGAAAGGTATGAATAATCATTCTCAATCCTTGAATATACATTTTGCATGATGATTGATAGCATGTTTGAACCTCCTCGTGACAATGGATGGGAATGAGACCGTGTGTCTAGTTTATTTGTAATTAGACTTGATTATTGGGTATTATGATACCCCATGGAGGTTATAATTAGAAATAACTTATTTAATATTGTGGTGAAGATTCCATTTGTAATCCTATAAGGAAACCTATTGAAAATTTTGTGAGTGTTTTGTTAAACAAGAAATCTATAGGGTTATGAATTATATATCCCTATAGGAAGGAGAGTGAATGAGTGATCAAAAATAGGTATACACATGCTCATAAAACCCCACTAGTAGCACTAAACCTTGAGATATTGCAAAATAGAATTGGTGTTAAAATTTTGTGGCTTTATTAAAACATTTAGAGAATTTATAGTTAAAATACCCTTCTCGGGTTCACGGAGAGGGTTACAGGGGCAAATAGATGTTAGGGTTTTCCTTTTAGGGCACCAAATCAACTCCGTTTTATTTAAAAACTTCAAGATATAATTCCAATACCCTCTAAGAAGGTAATATGAAGGAAAATTTGAAATTTATTGGTGCAAACTCTTGATTTTCCCGACAGTCTAGGTATGAATGTTCAAACACAATCAAAGAGCTTATTTGAAGGGGTGATTAATAAATAAACTGTACTTTTCCCTTGGATCAGAGTCTAAAATTTGGAACAATTTAAGAAACCCTTAAATGGTACTAAAAAACCTAGACCTTATGCCTTTACACCCTTGAAAAGTGAATTTATTTATGACAACGTCTGTAGGTGACCTAATTGAGGGTTTAAGCTGTGAAATTGCAAAAAGAGAAGTATAGGGATTTGTGTAAGGATTTGGAGCTTGATATTTTAGGAGAATGTCAAAATATATGAGATGGAACTATTTGAGCTTTTAAAACATTCTTTGTGTCTTGGGAATTTTGGATGCATAGTTAGAGCAGGTACATGGTTGAGAAGCATAGTACGAAATATTGAGCAAGGAGAGAGTGTAAGTTCCCTTATTTTCTTGAATACATTTTTATGATGAATCTAAACATTTTTGTGAGTGTGTTAAGTAGATGATGAAAAAATAAAGGTTTGGAAGAGGAAAATAAGGTAGATTGTGCAAGGACTAGTGAAGCATAGATAAGTGTAAGTGAGAAAGAGGAGTACTAAGTCAAGAGCATGGTAAATAGTTGTGAATGGAGTTTTTATAGGTGATACAATAATTTACATGTAGAGTATAGTGAGTCAAGAGCATGGTAAATATCCCTTTTATCTTTATTTGACTAGGTTTTGAGATAATCATATCTTGAAGTTTAGCCTTGTAGGCTTATTATAGGATCCTCATGGCGAGTAAGTGAGATATTTGGTGTGAAGTATTGTTTTTGGATAAATTCATGTTATAATATAGTATTTCTCTGCACCATTTTTTATTATAGTAGGAATAATAGAGAAAATAAAATTTTAATAAGGTTTTGTATAAATAATACATTGTTTGGTTACACAAATTAGCTACAAAGGAAGGCATAAAGCTATGAAGTCGAGTATGAAGCAAGATTCAGAAATAGAGAGGGAAATATCAGAGCTAAGGAGTGATTTATAGAGGTTGGAATCCTTATAAAATATTTGGTTACAAGTAAGAAATTAGATAAGAAGTCAAGAAAGAAATGAGTTAGGTGGATGGAGTTTGAAAAGGAGAGTGAAGTGGCCAATCAAGTCACTTGTGAAGCATGCTAGAAGAAGTAGAGGAAGAAAATAAGTGAGAGACTATGGAGGCATAAGAGAAAGATATTTTCCATGTGAGAAACATGAGGAAGATAAGAGAGTTCTCATAGTGGAGAACATAGTGAAAGAAGAAGAATGGAGAATAAGAGAAGTGCAAAATGAAACACTTAGTGATGAAGGGTGGATAAGGAGGAAAGTTTTGAATAGAGAGGTGCTTATAGAGATAGTGTATTATTTTATTTTATATTCTATTTTTTTGTTTGCATGTGTATATACATGTATGAATAATTTTTTAAATAAGATCAACAAGAATACCTTACAAATTGCAAGAAAAGAGGAAATAAGAGACTCTTTTGAGTCAAGTATACATGATGGAAGAAAATAACATGTCGTATAAATTTATAAGAAGAAAATGTATATCCTCCAGCATGCCAATGAAGAAGAAGAGGAGAATACATAGTTCTATGATGCTTTGGAAAGCATTCAAGAAAGAGAGAACACAAAAAGAGCAAAAACAAGAAGATGGATGACAAAAAGGAAAAAGAGAAGGACATGGTCATAGAGATGGCTTATAATCAGGTATGGAAAGATGAGTATGATTTATTCATGTATGTTTTAGTGATTTATTTGATATGTATAATAACACAATAAAAGAAGAGGTTAGTTCTTCAAAATATGAGTTTCAACATGGATATATCATGCCTAAATGGATTAACAAGTCAATTGTTTGTGAACAAGGGATAAAATTTAAGAAAGAGGATAATGAGGTTGTGGTATGTAGTGGAAAACAAGAGGAAAATGAAAATTCAAGATCAGATTTCAATGTGGAACAAGCATGCAATGATGAAGATAAATAAATGAAGAATGAAAGAAATGTTTTTAAGCACAAACTAGCCTATGAGACAAGAAGGAAGATTGAAACTACAGGTACATATCATCCTAAAGAGACAAGAAAATAAGTGTGGAGAGTTAAAGAGAGAAAATAAGAATAAGGAAGCCTCATAGGAACTTGGAAAGAGAAGTAAGTGAGTGAAAACAAGGTAAGCAAACCAATGTGAATAACTTGGATGAGAAAAAAAGAATGAAGTATTTGAGGGTGAGAATGAGTTGCTTTTGAACACTAACATGCATGGTGAAGAACATGTGAATGAAATACAAGAAGAGGAAGATAGAAAAATGAGGAAAGATGAAGATAAAGTGAAGGTAAAGGAAGTGAAAGCTGAGTTTAGTGAACTAGTATGTGATTTCAAAGAAGAAGAAGACCAAATAAGTCTAAAATTTTATGAAGCGGGTGAAGAGGAGAATGAATTTGTGTTGTATGAGGAGATAAAAAGGATTGAGGAGTTATTCATGAAATGTATAGGCTCAAATCAGTTAAAGGAATGTAAGAGAAAGAAAGGAAATGAAGGAGAAATGTAAGAAATGACATTGGAAAACTTGAACAAAGATAAATTTAAAGAAGATAAAGATGAACTACAAGTTCATGAGCAAGAAAAAGAGAGGCAATATGAAGAAAATCAGTTAAGAATAACAAGGTTCAAAGAAGATGATAAGAAATGGCATGAAAAACTCAAGGAAAGGAAGAAAGAAAGTTAAATTGAGACAAGTTTGTCTCATCCATTTGTATCTAATGTTTCTCCTAGTTGTGTTTGTGCAGGTAAGAGTCAAATAATAATAAAAAGGATGGAAAAATACAAGAAAATGGACGAAATGTATAGCTTAGTCAAGAAGGATAAGAGAACGAAGATAATGAAGAATAGTTAGAGAAAAGTGAAGGCATGGAAAACAAATTCCAAGCAACAAGAGACAAGTCAAGAAAATAAAAGAGTGAATAGGCATATCATAAGAGAGAGAAAGAAGAGTTATTGAATGTACAAGAAAATAAAAATGAATTGAAGATGGTGTGGAAGAAGAAAGAAACAAGTAGTGAGAAAGTGAAGAGAGAAACACTCAATGCAATCATATTTCTAAGGTAAGCTTAGAAAAACAAGAATGCAAATAAACTAAATTTGATTCCTTGTTAGTTGACATTGAAAATGGAGTGAGTGAAATCCTTGAAATTATAAAAAGTGATGGTGGTTGTGCATTTGATTTTGGTGAGCAAGGTTGTAAGGAGGATTTTATACATGATATTATGATATTTTTCAAGATTGGTTGGATGAGGTGGATGGTAAAATGAAAATTATAGGTGAAACTAAGACAAAGGTAATTTCATGGACATGTGATGATGAAAATGACAACAGAGAAACAATAAATTATAGCGTTGAGGCATCTAGAGATGGTGTAAATTGTAAATTAAAGCAAGTAAATGAGCAAGAAGATGAAGATTTTAATAAGACAAGTGATGAATACAAGCTAGGCATGGAGTATATAGTGATGGAAGGCATCATGAAACATGGAGAAACATGTATTTTTTTGTTCTAATCTTGTATGTATAGGTATGAAGCATGAAAACTTTAAAATGATGAGAATGGAGGTGAAAAACAAAGAGAAATGGAAGAGAATCAAAGAAAATGGAACACCAAAACTTATCACATGGGACCCTGATGGCTATTAAGAATGTAATGACAAAGTGAGATCAAGAAGAGAAGATCGAAAACAAGCAATTAAAGTGTAGACATCAACAAGAAAACAAAAAGTATGCATGGTTTTTATCCACCTTGGGAGTATGATGTAGGAGCATATGTTGGTACCCAAATTGATCCCTCCTTGTAAGCCAAGCAACATCAACAAGCTAAACAGGATGCTTAGAGGAAGAAAGACCAGAATTTGATTTGTTTTGTAGCTAGGGATGGATCTGGAAGCCTCTTTTTCACTCTGACTTGGGGATATTGGATAACACCTCACTAAGGGTATGACCTACCCTGCTACTTTAGGTTCTTCCTGTAACCAGGGTGAGAGGACCCATTTTGTAACTTGTATTTATGAAATAAATGAATAGAACAACAATATTTAGACTCTCTTTCTTAGGGATATGAAAAGGAAACCTCAAGAAGATATGGTCAATGTAGACATTATCTAACTCTCATGAGTTTTCACACTAGAAAATGTAGATATATTTTAAAAAGGCTCATGTTACTAAAGACAATTATAAATTCCAACTTGCTCTTGCATAATTTGGACAAAGGGTGGAAAAATTTAACAAATCTCCATAGTATTTATGCATAAATAGTGAAAGTAGGGGTAATTCAAGTGGATCTGATGGTTATTGGTTTTGATTTTGTTGGGAAGTTAAACAGGATAAATTTGATTATAAAAGGAACTCTCATGAACCTTACAAATACTAAATATAATTGTTCTCTATGTAAAATATGGATCACACAATCTAAAGCATTCCTTTAACTAGAAGGTTTGTATTCATGGAAGCCCAAGAATATAGGATTTCACACAAACTTTGATAATTCAAACACAAAATCTCATGATAAATTCTCAACAAAATACTAACAATATCTAATCAAATACACCCCAGATACACTTAGGAACTGACAAAGATCCTAGATCAAATAGATACAAATTGAATTTAAAACCATTTATCACATTATGAAGGAAAGCTCCATCAATCATGTAATTACAATTACCAAATTGTTACTATTTTAAACTAAGGCCTTGTGTAATTCAGAGAGATTAATTAGCATAAGATTGTAATAGAAATGTAGACAATTGATTCAAAACAATTCATCTTGAAACAAAGTAACAGTGCTCGTGAGAATACACACATATTAATTCAATAAACTCCAATCCTTCAATAAGGGGACATAACACTATGACCTCAATATTTTCCAATGACTATACAGTGCAATCATCTTGGCGAGAAGGTTTTGGAACAAGTGAACAAAGATTGGGTATCTCAGATTGGTTCAATTTCAGCAAGTACAAACAGGTTCTCTCCTTTTTTCTCTAAATATTATAAAATTTTAACCCCCTTATGTGAGAGTATTCTCATCACATTTATACAATCTCAATCACTCACCCGTTCTTCGGCTCCCCAAAAGCTCAAATTTTCAAAGGAATATTCTCCTTTATAGCTCATAGTCTAATCCACTATTATTCCTTTGTAAATATTCCATTCTATGTTGCCAGGTGGAAGTATTATAAGTGACTCACATTTTTTTATTCTCTCAAGAAAACTGGGACGCCATGTTATCTTATCTACGTTTATATTTGGAAAAATAGGTAAGAACTTTTATGGAATCTCCTTGAACATTTCAAATGACTATGATGTGACCATTATCAACCTCCAATTTCAAACATCAACTTTGGAATGTGCACAATGATCATCAAATCTCTTGATTTGAGTAGTTCTCTGTGTGCACTTTTTGTCACATTTAAACATCTTTCCTTTCAGTTGGTATCCAATCATTTCATATTTACTTCCTTTGTGTAAGTTGAGCAAGAAATATCTATTCATCTAATGGAAATTATTTTGTCTAGTTCAACTCATTTTCATTATAAATTTAGCTCTATTTTCTCCCCAATATGCATCCTTTTTCTAGTTTTTAATGTGAGGGATTATTGTAGAGCTCTTTGTTTGTACAATGATGGGGGTGGATGTGGTGATTAGCTTGAAGGAAATATCCTCGGAAGATTTAAATCAAATCTTCAATCTAACCAGCCCGTAGATGAAGTATTTTTAGGGGTTTGTTTTAAATTACTTACCCAAGGGATAACAAATGTACCTTGACATATTGAGAAGTTTTTCTCTCACTCATGTTTAGATTGATCGAGAATCAATCCTGTTTTCTCGCTTTTCCATTCAATGTACTACCATCTCTTTTGGTTGGAACACCATAAAAGTACATAATAATTGAAGAAGTTCTAGATCAAGAAGAGGCCCATTGTGATAGGGATGACTGAATATGAGTCTCCCTTCCTATGTAATGAATAATTTGTGTTGAAAGAGGTTCCCAAGGATTCCTATGTGCTTTATGATAAAACTTCAATTGATGCAATATCCATCATTTCTCATAAAGTATAATAATTGAAGTAACGAATAATTTCTATGGAAGAGGGTTGAGCAAGACCTGTGCCACTTCAACAATCCACAGTACCAGCACCATCATCAAGAAGAAAGATGGGGGAATCAAGCTCTCAACCCCCAATTATTATTTTAGATGAGGAAGAAGTAGAGCCTTCATCTTCTCAACATTTTAAGGCATAAATGTATATCACCAATTAGGGAAAGGGAAATTATACTTTTCATCATTTCATTCATCTAGTGCAGCAGGAACCTTTTATGGAGCAAACATTATCAATACCTTTTCCCATTCCTCTTCCAAGAGAGCATCCACCATTAACAAGGAGGAACAAGGGTGATCCTTATTCTAAATCTCTTGCTCCACTAGGTCTAAGGGTGATCTCTTCCAGCCACTCCAAATTCTCCCCTTCAATCTACTTTGATTCAATCCACTTCTTAGAAGGAAAAAGGTAAAAAGGAATTTCCTACATGTGGTTTAGAACTTTTAGATTGGGTATCTTCTTATCAGAAGAAGATAGAGTTGAGGGATATTATGGATGGTCCCAGAATGAATGTTGAGTCATTGATGGAGATGGGGATGTCTAGGAATTTTGTAGGGTCAGTTGTATTTTCTTAAACAACTCAAGGTTCAGGGGAGTTTATACCAAGGAAGAATAGGTTGTTGAACAAAATTCCCCCATTTGGATAATATTTCAAAGTAGAAGTAGTGGATGACTAAATTTTTTTCTTTTCTTATTTCCTTTTGATATAGTTTCCAAAATGTATGCAACATTTTATTTCATGGGTTGGGGCCCCTATAGAATCCCAATTTTTCTTTTTCCAACAATACAAAAGATATCAAATAGTTACATTAGTTCACATGCTTCATAATAGATTTGAAATCTTATCAAAGAAATATAAAAACCTAATGTATTGCATCAAATTACATTCTTGTTTGAAAACAAGAACTCAAAAAGATATTCATTTTTCATTAAATAGGAGTAATAATTATAATAAGATAAAAGATTAATTCAAGGAAAACAATCCTAAGTTTTCTCATCAGTCTTAACATTCGTATCTTATTTCCATCATCTTTCTCCTCCTTTGGTTTCCTTTCCACATATGCATCATCTTTCTCCTTGTTTGGTTGCCTTTCCACATACATCATCCTCATCTTGACCTATGTGGTGTTGAAATATCAGGGTCTTCATGTTCAATGCATTCATTTATTGATTCATTATTTTCTTGTATTCCAATGGCCTTGATTTCAACTATGCAATTCCGATAACTACCAACATTAGTGTCTTGATGAATTCATAAGAAAAGTTTTCATTTCGGATGTTTTTATCAAAAGAACTAATTAAGAAATCAATTTTCAAATCACCATAACTCTTTTTGGATTTATCAAACACCATGCTTTCTAATCTCATATCTATGGTGTCAATATTTTTCTCAACCCAATTCTTTTATGTCTCCATCTTTTATCTAATTCCTTCAAGATTTCAACCCTGATTTTAGCTAAATCTACGATTACATATTGGGTCCCCATTTGTTCTAGTGGTACAATTACTTTTTTCTCAACTATATTTTCATTAAATAATATGGTTCATTTTGGGAATAAATCCTTCATAATGAAAATATCATTGTCACATTATTCGATTAAATCACTAATTTCATCAAGATTGGTCTCGAGATCTCCATTTTTCACTTTGGCTTTCTCAAAAATCTTTTTTTCCTTTTCAAAAACTTTTCTACCCATTCATCAACATCTTTAACCTTTTTACATCCTTTTCAATGTGTCTTATGACTTTAGGGGTAACAATAGAGATATCTTTTTAGCTTTCATTAGATTGTCCCACTAATCATATAAACATGAATTCAAGGACCTTACCTTTTCTTTCAGCTCCTTTATAGTTATTTTATCTTCATCCACCCTCTCAAAGATTCCCTTCACCACTAATACAACATCCTTCTTAAGATTGCTTCTTGTTGGTCTTCCCAATTGGATTTTTTGAATAGTATAATCATTGATGGTTAACTTATCCTTTGGGCTATAAGGATGAGGAGTAGAAATATCTAAGTTTTTGGATCTAGTTCTATTAAAATGTGACCTTGTAATGATCCTAACTTTATTATACTTTTTCATAGGTTTTTGGAAGTCAATGTTAGAAATACCCAAAGCCTTTGCTGGAAAATCTCTTTTCCTTTTCCCTTGTTCATTTCCTTTGCCTAGATAACTCCCCCTAACCACCCCGTCATGGGATCATCATCATATTCTATCTCTCGAAGGATAAAAATCCATGGTTTGAAGGAATGACACCATTGTTGTTCATACATATTAAATTGTGGGTGTTCCAAAGCAATTGGTGTATTCACACTTTTTCCCCGGCCTTGCCTTTTTTTCTATTTTGAACTATTCCTCATTCTACTTTTGGTCTGAGTTTTTTGAACCTTATCATCCTTATTATCAGGTGAAAAATTTTCATGCAGATTCTCATCTTTCTTCAAACCAACAGGTGTACTTGTATCCTCCTTTACATTTTTAAGAAGAGTGGGATTTGTTCTTGTATCTTATGGTAAGGTTTCTGTCTTGGCAGATTCTACATTTGATTTAATTTTCAAGTTCCTTTGGTGGAGTGATATCTTTATATTTTTCCTCCTTTGAACCCCTTTTTCATTATCTATCATTTTTCTTGTTATTTATCTTTCATGGGAAAATTTTGGGTAGAATTATTCACTTGGGATTCCTTCTCAATCCTTTCTTGCTTTGTGTCATATTTTCGTGTGTTTAATTATTTTGGTCTCGAATACTTGACTCTTACTTTGCATCCTTCCTTTCCACCAATGTATCTAATATAACAACATTTACACTTTGTACATTTGGGGTGGTAGTACCTTTAATAGTTATCTAGTCAATAACACTAGCAATTAGGATTTTTTCACTTTCCAATACCCCTCTTTATTTGTAACTCAAGGAACTAGTAGCTCTTGCACATCCTCAATTCCTTGAGGAATAACAAAAAAATTATAATCAATGATTTTTCTCGGGGTCATTCTTGAAAAATTCTTCTTCTGACCTCTTCATCATCCCTACAATTCATCCAAAAATATTAAAACTAAGTTTCATGCTCACCATTGGTTACAAGCCACCTATTATCAAAGTTTGGCCTTGGAACAAACATTTCCATCTCTTCACCCATTAATTTTTCTTTTGTGATAGATTAACACGTGTATCTCCCAAGTCTAATGGGGAATTTGATATTAGTATTATGCTTCTTAGCAATTTTCTAATGTAAAGGAACTAATTTCCTATTAATCTCTATTAAAACCCATTTATCATCAAGATACCTTGGCAACTTACATGGTTTCTCATCAAATCCACTTATTCTGAAGTAAGTGAAAAAAATTTACTGAATAAAGAGGTACCCATAATCTAAAATCATGGCCCTAGATGCAGTTGATAGCCTATATTGTTCTAATTTAGGGTCAAACAAACTAGACATGGGAGAGATGAAACCATAATGTATTTCCCTCAAGTTATCTTTCCAATTATCAATCCTTAGTTGCGAATACATCATAAACTTTTTGTATTTCAAATTTTCCTACTTTAGTGAGTCTTGGAAATGACCTAAAACATGCAACATTGTATATGAAGTATGTCATCATTGAAAATTTAACATATTTTGTATCCCCTTCCCTGACTTTAGTAATCAATGTTAACAAATGAGAATGAATAGAAGCTGAAATGAGACTTCCCACTAAACTTTCCCTTCTTCTCCAGAATAACTCTGATGAAAGGGCACATCCATTCCTCTAGCTTATTGGATCCCTCAAGCCCTCCCATTCTACTTAATAATACAACCAAGTCTTCTACTTCTTCAATAAACATGGACTAAACCAAGTTCTTGGTAATCCTCTTTATGGATGTCTTTCTTTCAATTAACCACTGGGAATTTAGTACCTTGGCATATTCATCCCTTATATTTCGATAATCATCTCTTGCATATTCCACAGTATCTACAATAGGTTCGTCAACTTCAGGAATCCCAATATTTTGTTGAATACCTCAGGGGTGAAATTGACCACACATTTTCTACTTCCATCCAACACCTGTAACCTCTCAGTTCATAATTATGAGCACACCACCATACCAATTCAGGGGCATGAATAGTGGGTGGGATAATAGTTGTTAGGGAAATATGGCTTATGCTGATTACTTTCATTTGATTTCTATCTCACTACAAATCCTTATTATAAAATCCTCCAAATACACATTAAGAAAATTTGTGTCTTTAATGTTGTCCAAGTTACTTGTGATAGCAGATGATATAGAAAAACTTGATTCATGAGTCTTCATATTGTTTCTTATTGTATATTCCTCAAATTACTATGAAATTTGTGAATAAAACAACCCAAGCATGGGTAAATTGTGTTACTTTACTGATTTTCCAAACTTTTACCTATGGATTTTGATGTGTTGTTAGGAAGTTACATAAGATAAACTTGATTATACAAGGAGCTCTCATGAAGCTTATAAATACTACATAAAATTGTTCTTGATGTAAAATATGGATCACACATCAAGCTTTTCTTCAATCAGAGGTTTGTATTCATGGAAGCCCAAGAATACAGGATTTCACACAAACTTTTAGAATTCAAACACAAAATCTCATGATAAAATACCAAAAATACTAATAATCTATAATCAAATATGCCTCGATACACTCAAGAAATGACAAAGATCTTAGATCAAATAAATACAAATTGACTTTAAAACCGTTTATCACATTATAAAGGAAAGCTCCATTAATCATGTAATTTAAGTTACCAAATTGTTACTGTTTTAAACTAAGGCCTTGTGTAATTCAAATAGATTAATTAGCATAATATTGAAACAAAAATGTAGACAATTGATTCAAAACAATTCATCTTGATATAAAGTGACAATTCTTGTGAGAATTCACATAGATTAATTCAATAAACACCAATCCTTCAATAAGCGACACAACACCATGACCTCAATATTTTCTAATGACCGTATAATGCAATCATTTTGGTGAAAAAAATTGAACAGTGAACAAAGCTTGGGTATCTCAGATTGGTTCATTTTCAACAAGTACAAACAAGTTCTCTCCTTTTATATCTAAAGCTTAGAGAATTTTAACCCCCCGTATGCGAGAGTATTCTCATCACATTTATACAATCTCAATCAGTCACCCATTCTTCATTATTCTATAATATCCCACTTCCAGGATCAATAGAAAATATGGAAATCAACAACTCTTCGGTACTCCAATCAAATGGTAATAGCAGGACTTCATCAAAACTATGTGAACCAAACCCTAGATGACTCAATAAACTCAAATAATAGGGGTTTAATGGCCTCTAATGAGTTTCTCACTCACAACTAAAACTATACTCCTTAGAAATCAGACTTCTTTGATCAATGAGTTCATGCAAACATACTCTAAAATCAACCCTTTGGATACATAGGAACATACAACTATCAACTGCCAATATGAGGATGTTTCAGTCATGCAATCAGCTATGGATCACTCCCAAAATCATGTTAAAAACATATTTCTATACATAGTATAAATCTGCCATCAGTTGGTATATACAATCCACTACAAGACGCTGTCAAAAGGAAGGTTAAAACATGCATACAACTCAGATCGTTTTACTTCTACAGATCATTGATCTGTATATCTCTAAACATGCAACAAATCACCCCATATTCTTCCTCAAAGAAGTTATTGTTTAGATATGAAATAACAGCCTTGTAATAAGCAAAACCAGACCTTGTATTTATAATTTTTACTTTCCAAATTCACCCAAGACATATTCTATCAAAAAAGGCTTAATATCAAGCAACTAAGCACAAAACATTCACTCTAATGGATTTGTTACTGCCTAGGAAGAAATAACATATTTAAATAAATAAATATGAATCTCTAGGTGAGATCGTTGGCAAGGAAAGAAAACAGTCAAATTAGATAAGATCCAAACTTCTAAGCACCTGAATCTAATACCAAATTATTCCAATCAATTCAATGTAATTAGAAGATAGAATCACACACTCATCCATTCGACTTCATAAAATAAATGGTATGCAAACAACTCACAACGTTAATGAAAAATTGCCAAAGCTTAGAGAAGGAACACATCAACAAATCAACTTGCAAAATTATCCACAAACCAGCTTCTACAATGACGTTGCTATAGTAAAAGGGTAGATTTCCACTTACAAATTCAATCAAATACTTGCTAAGCCAAAAACATGGATCTAGCAAATAATCACTTCGATTGATTCTCAATAACCAACTTAAAACAACCTCCCATGCAAGAGAGAGAGAAGCATCAATGGGCATGCATCCCAACTCCAAGCATGGAGTATCAAAATAAGTTCATCATAACATAATAATAATAATGACCCTAGCACTCCTTTTATAAGTAAGGAGGCACAAAATTCGAAAACCCTAGGAGAGGGAAAATATTAAATAAAAGCAATTTGTTTTCCCTAGGTGTGGCGTCCCCTTTTCAAAGGGTGATTTTATCAATAAAAGCCACTTAAATATTTATTTAATTAATTCCCCATTTAATTTTTATATTTTGGGAATTAAATTAAATAATCTTCATAATTAAATAATTAAATAATTATTGCTCCAGGCAATAATATTTAATTATTTAATAAAAATGTTCCCCTTGCACATCCCGAAGCCCACGGGGACGTATAGGCTAAGGGTCTTTAGAAATGGGGACATTACAGTCCTCCCTTCCCAAGATTGCTTGCCCTCAAGCAATAGCAAGCTCATGCCTTTGGTACCACCATGGTAGTCCTCCAAGAACCGAGTTCCCATGCCACTCAAGTGGAGGAGCATTTGTAATATCTTGGGCTGCTTCGTCCTCCTTTGCATTTTATTTCTCAAACCTGCACATGAAACAAACCAGTTAGAAAAATGAGTGTTGAAGAACACTCTTCTTGCTTCTTCTTGGTATCTCCATGGCTTGGATGGTGCCCAACTTCCTTTCATACATGGGCTGCCCCCATAATCTGCTATGCAGTCCCATATGCTGTTGTAGTCATGCCATTCTTCACCAAAAATCAGACTTATCCCTTCCCAATCAATCATGCATGAATTACAAACAAACACCCTTAACCACATCATCATGTGAACATCAAAAATTTGAACTGTAAAAGGAGTTAAGGGGCTGATCATGACGATGTTAGATACCAAAATGATGGGGCAGCAGCTGTTATCTTTGATTTCTATGCAATATGTGGTATCCCCCATTAATTTCCTTCTTCTCATTCCCTTCCTTGACTTAGCCATTATTACCCCTGCAAAATATATCATGAAAGTATACCCAAAGAAAGACCAATTCACCATATACTCCTGCTGAAATGAAATCTGAAAACGTTTATCAAAGAAAACATGCATGTCACTTGAACCATATTCCATATGAGAGTAGGAAATCATTGCCCCTTGATGCACCATGTCTAAAAGACAATCATATTTCCATGTAATCCCAAAATCTTCCTCACAAGAGTTAGTCCAAGTAAGGTCATCAAAACTGAATTGAATGATGGTGAAACTAGGTAGCTTACTCTTAGGGGCTGCTTCCTTGTCCATAGCAACAATATTGTCATTACAACATTTTCCTTCATGAGAGGCCTTCGGTTCCTTCTCCTTCCCACACATACTCACAAGATCCCATGAGGCATCCTTCATTTCTTTTCTCAAGTTAGCACAACACTTTTGATAATCATGCCAAAACAAAAAAAACTTTGTTGGGAAGACTTACCCAATCAAACAAATTGCTTCCTTTAGCAAGCTGCCCATGATCCCACATGCTAAGATCCATCATGAAGTGGAAAAATAAACCATACCTTAGGCTGTCCTCACTCTTTTCAAAACTCAAAATTTCTTGAGCACTCTCTTCCCTTGATGCATGGAATTGGGAGCCTTTAAAAATGAAATAAGGGTGCTGCCCACCTTCCTAACCTGCTCATCAAACTCATTCTCACTTGACATGTGACTAGGATCATCAAAAATCACCTTAGAATTAGAAACCATTTTCTCCCCATGACATAAGAACAATAGAACATTCAACTTGATCACCCCGTAACCACATCGAAGAATCAAAACAAATAACTTGAAGTGGTGGCTTACATCTACATACCATGAGGTAATATGTGCATGATGATACCCCCTTGTTTCAACTCCATCATTCACATAAGAAAAGGAAAATCAGAAATGCAAGGAAAATCGTACCATTTATTGAGCTCATGGTTTTTCCTTATGTAAGGAAGCAACAAAACTGAAACAAAAGGCTTGGGGCTACCCATCATACCTTTGTGCCATGTAGTACCCTTATACTCCTCCATGATTACTTTATCACCATGCATGTAATCAAAAAATGTAAAGGAACCCCTTCAATCATATTTGATTTCTCTGTCAAGTACCAAGTCCCACACAAGCATTAGATATCAAAACCTTATCACCAAACACCAAAGAATTTATACCTTGTTCTTCCTTGACTTTTTCATTTTCTTGCTTATGTAAGGTAGGTGTCTCTATGGCCATTGACTTCTTCGATGAGCTTATCCCAATATGCATCAACCGAATTCCTTTTTTTCTTTGATCCACTTCTTTTCCTCTTCAGGTTACAAAACCCTTGGAGGGTCAAGAGGGCTTGGGTCTCTTGACTTAGTGTAAAGTACTCTTGGCAATATGAGTCAAGATTATGCTTGATCTATTCCTTCCATTCACCATCACTCATCAACTCCATGATCTCTGATTTTTACACTTAGGATCACAAACCCTACATGCACAAAGTGACCCATACGAATATAGGATGGTAGATTTGATACAACTATAATATACCACTTCCGGGATCAATAGAAAATATGAAAATCAACAACTCTCCAAAGACTCAATCAAATAGTAATAGCAGGAATTCATCAAAACTATGTGAACCAAACCCTAGATGACTCAATAAACCCAAATAATAGGGGTTTAATGGCCTCTAATGAATTGCTCACTCACAATTTAAAACTACACTCCTTATAAATCAGACTTCTTTGATTAATGAGTTCAATTAAACATACTCTAAAATCAACCCTTTGGATACATAGGAACATACAACTATCAGTTCTGCCAATATGAGGATGTTTCAGGTCATGTAATCAGCTATGGATCACTCCCAAAATCATGCTAAAAACATATTTCTATATATAGTATAAATCTTCCATCAGTTGGTATATACAATCCACTACAAGACACCACAAAAAAAGGAAGGTTAAAACATGCATACTACTCAAATCATTTTACTTCTACAGATCACTTATCTATATTACTCTAAACATGCAACAAATCACCCCATATTCTTCCTCAAAGAAGTCGATGTATAGATCTGAAATAGCAGCCTTGTAATAAGCAAAACCAGACCATGTATTTATAAGTTTAACTTGCCAAATTCACCCAAGATAGATCACTGTCAAAAAATGGCTTAATATCAAGCAACTAAGCACAAAACATTCACTCTAAGGGAGTTGCTGATTCCCAAGAAGAAATAACATATTTAAATAAATAAATATGAATCTCTAGGTGAGATCTCTGGCAAGGAAAGAACAATAGTCAAATTAGATAAGATCCAAACTTCTAAGCACATGAATCTTATACCAAATCAGTCCAATCAATTCACTATAATTAGAAGATAGAATCACACACTCAGCCGATTGACTTCATACAATAAATGGTATGCAAACAACTCACAACATTAATGACAAAACGCCAAAGCTTAGAGAAGGAACACATCAAAAATTGACTTGCAAAAGTATCCACAAACCAGCTGCTACAGTGATTTCACTATAGTAAAAGGGAATATTTCCACTTACAAATTCAATCAAATTCTTTCTTAGCCAAAAACATGGAACTAGTAAATAATCACTTCAATTGATTCTTAATAACTAGCTTAAAACAACCTCCCACACAATTAAGAGAGATAAAGCATCAATGGGCATGCATCCCAACTCCAATCATGGAGTATCAAAATAAGTTCATCATAAAATAATAATAATAATGACCCTAGCACTCCTTTTATAAGCAAGGAGGCACAAAATTTGAAAACCCTAGGAGAGGGAAAATATTAAATAAAAGTAGTTTGTTTTCCCTAGGTGTGGCGTCCCCTTTTCAAAGGGTGATTTTATCAATAAAAGCCACTTAAATATTTATTTAATTAATTCCCCATTTAATTTTTATATTTTGGGAATTAAATTAAATAATATTCACAATTAAATAATTATTGCTCCAGGCAAAAATATTTAATTATTTAATAAAAATGTTCCCCTTGCACATCCCGAAGTCCACGGGGACATATAGGCTAAGGGTCTTCAGAAATGGGGACATTACATATTCCCCCAAAACCCCAATTTTCAAAGCAATATTCTCCTTTATATATCGTAGTCTAATCCACTATTATTCCTTTGCAAATATACTGCGTTTTATGTTTCTTACTTGCCTTAATGAGCTAAGATTTGGTCTAACCCTAAAATCAATCCCTAAAATCTCTCTAACCACATTCCCTCATTAGAAGGGAAGTTTCCATTCTAATCCATGAGAATAAACTAACTGGGCCCAAGAAATTAGAAATATCTACCCATTTTAGTAAACCTAGGGAATCTTGCCTTAATTGACGACTTGGTCACCCCTAAACTAATGCCGATCAACCCGGAACCATCGTCGGTTACCATTTATTCACCCAAACAACCTTGTTTTTGGGTTGGCACATTCTGAGAGCAAAGGGAGATCAGAGCTGCATGCAAGAAAAAAGCATCCTTTTACGCATCCAGACATCTAGAGCCATCACCAGGATCAATCATAGAGCCATTGCATTCATGGGAGCACTCTAGGAAATCACCGCTACAAGACCATACATGTATTCTCCGATCAACCACCTCCACCACTCAACCATCAAATCCTTAACACAGTAAGTATGGCCCTAACCAGTAGGGTTTATTTTAGTTAGTAATCTTTATTACTCCTGTTATTAATCTATTCTTTGCATGCTTATTGCTTCATCACCCACTTTCCTGTGAACTCAAATATCCCTTCACCCATATCACCAAATCACCTATCCTCACCTGTTGTATACTTTTGAGCATACCTAAGACCTCTACAGACCTTCCCATTCACTCTCCCAAACTTTATTTGACCTCAGATCACCCCTTCCATTTAATCTATTTGAGTTTCTTTTACCTCGACCATACCGCGCACCGGTTATCCACAACCACCATCGGTTCTACCTAAACCGACATCGGTCACATTTAGCCAACATCGTCGGTCTCTGTGTTTTACACCTTGACCAAGAATAGACCCAACAATCACCCTACCAGTTGACCTAAATAACCCAGAATCAGACCCTGACCAGTCCCAGTACCTTGACAGACACCTCACCTCTCAGATCCAACTATAGCCTAGCTTGTTGTGATTGGATTTGCTTATTGTACTTGAATGAGATACCTAAATCATATCAACTATAGTAGGAATTTGTTTATTTCTCACATTAACTTGTTTTAAATAGTGGATTGACAACCATCTAGGAAGTATCACACTTCCCGGAACTAGCATACGCTAGGCAGTCCACTGTCATATATCATTTAACTATCTTTTTGTGGTCTTGTTTTCTATTACAGGTAGTTCCTCCTAGCCAAAAGGAAGCTCTCACATTCAGTTGTGGATCAAGAAGTCAGAACATGTGCAACAAACCATCAACCAACCAACATTTAATAGGTATTCCTCCTTGGCCCTTACCCTTATCTATTTCATCATTTCAAAAGGTAAAGAAAATGGTGAAACATTTTGGCATGCCTAGGTGGGACCCATCGGGGTTATTTTGCATTTATTCATTCCTAGGTGAAAGTTGTGTGTTTGTTTCCCTTGAAAATCTTCCACATTAATTTTCTTCTTTTGGAATCATTCTCCTTCTTTCTATTGTCTAAAAACAATCATATTTTTGGTGCTTTAAAAAGAACACATCTTCCTTTCTTTTGCATTGCATTAGTGAAAGAGCATCCCTCTTCCTGTTCATCTCTTGCTACATCAAATATTACACTTTGATTTGGGTTTAAAACACTTGCATTGCATTCTAATTTGTTGCATTATTAGCTCACATTAAAACTAAGAGGGAACCTATATGCTGGAAGTCATGCCCAGCTGATGGTTGACACAAAGAATCATAGAAAGCACATTTTTCTCTCTCTCTCTCTCTCTGTCTTACCAAACTTGCACAAAATCAAAATATACACATCTTTCTTAAACAACATCTTACCCGGAACATCATCAGTGATCACATGATCCGGTTGGTAGGTACTCCCCATCTCATTGCCTCTGTCGAGTCATCATCTCAGAGGATGGCCCACCCCACCATAACATACCTAAAACCTCTCCTTTTAGATATCCTTCTTTGTAGGATGCCTTCCCAACCAAAAAATTTTGTTCTAAATACACACAGTCAGTCCTAAATAGCATAAGCTAAACAAACATAAGAAAATCACTTGTTAGGATCATGCTTTTTCTTAGCATTCTTCTTGGCTTGTGTTTTGAGGTGTGAGACTACGAATCTCCATTTTCTTCTTCCTTGCACACTCCACCATCATAGTTGGAGTATTTTGACTTTTTCTGAGTGTGTCAGGGCCCCATCTCCTCATTCTCAGGTTTCTGAGTTTGATTCTTCACTTAATTTAATTCACAAAACCAATTTTCTTCATTCCTTTCTAATTTCACAGTCACCAACATGTCGGTCCAGTGACCATCACGGTTCACATCTGACCATCATCGGTTAAACCATAACTGGTGTCGGCTTCTAGATTTCTAGTTACTTTACCTAGAATAGCTTTCATCACTTTTTTTTTATTTCTGGCCCTCAGGGCATCATCATATTTCTCCCCTATTGATACTTATTATCATACACAGTTTTCACAATACACATCCAACATTCTGTTTCATTTTTTGAGACTGGTTTCTTCCACAGTGACCGGTATCGGTTTTAGAAACCATCATCGGTGTTCCCCCAACCATCACCATCATCCTTGACCATCATCGATTTTCCCTCAACCATCACCGGTCAACTTCGACCTGACATCATTGCATTTTCTGTGTTTGATTTTTTAAAATCTAGACATTGACCAATTCACCTCCCGAACCCCATTATTCTCTATTTCTACTATTTTTTTATGTCATCTACATAAATACAGTCTTACTAGGTCAGCACTTGTTCACATGGTGTTGACTCATAGCTAGACTAACACCCTCATATTCCATGCTAGTCATCAACCACTCCCACCTAGTCCCTCACCACCTTCCATCCTGTCACCCATGGATCCAACCTTACCTACCACCATTGTTGTAGGTGATGAAAAGAGTTTACATGACTCCTTGATCAGAATCCCATGGCCTTACAGTTCTACCTTTCCCACTCTTCCACCCAGAGACTCCTCTGGTCAGTTGATATATGACATGCATGTATCCATCTCTCCTGCCCTTATTCTTGCTACTTTTTCATCAGCCCCTAATAATGTGGCATTACCCTCACCTACTTCACCCCCGGTAGTTTCACAGCTAGGACCCATACCCACCATGACCACTTGTCTGTAGTTTCCTCACACTATCATATCTATTTGTCCCCTCATCAACCACCCAGACCATAGCACAATCTGCACCCATTGTCTCACAAATACCCATTACAACACAACCACCCATGGTGTCGGTGACCCCTACTCCATTCCAGAAATCTCATCCTCTCCATCCCACAAACACTTCCCCCAATCACTACTAGAGTCATGATGACCATCCCACCTACATACACCTACTATCAACAACCCCTATCTCATCATCACCCATTCTAGATATGTACCTTCTATGTTGGTTCCTTATTCTCAACCTCCCTATCAGGTTCAGTATCTCACCTCCTTATGCCACAGGAGGTGTCCCTCCATCACAACCTACCAATGACCTCATCAAGTTGATGATGGAAAAGATGTAGACACTAGAAGCATCGGTTTCGCTCACACAATTCCCTCACCTATGATGAAATTTGTAATGAGCCTATTCACCCATCCATTCCTATTCGACCATACCCCATACATTGGGAAATGCCAAAATTCAACCACTTCAATAGAAAAGAAGATCCGCAACAACATTTGTGGTCCTTTAAACATGGGTGTTACCTGATTTCCCATGATGACACTTTACTTTTGAGGACTTTCCCAATGTCCCTTGACATGAGGACCTACATTGGACTGGTATACATGGACTACCAAGACACTCCATTTACTCATTTAATCAAGTAGCCCAAGCCTTCCTAGATCACTTCTCCATCAACATTGTTAAGAAGGTTACCATGACAGATCTTTATTCCACACGATGAAAGTATGATGATGAGTCTATCGCTGACTTCATCACTCACTGGCACAACCTCATTAACCAACTCACATTCCAATTACCTCAAACTGAGCTTATAGAACTATTTACTTGGGCATGTGCTAGACACATCTCACCAACCCTACAGTGTAAAATTTTCACACTTTTGATGAGGCATTCACCATGGCATGGAAATTGGAAATTCATGTGCTATCGAAAGAAAAGAAGATTCAACTTCGTAACAAGAACATCACGTTCAAATCAAATGATACTTCTTCATCTTGAAACCCCAAAACAACTATTCAAAGCCCAAAGGGTCTACTAATGTCCATAGTTCTCAAATCTGGTCCCCCTCATCAATCAAACCCAGCCAAACCCCCTTCTAATCTCTCTCCTATCCAAGCTTTCCAGTTTAGATGAGAACAACAAAAGTACACTTCCCTAGGAGAATCTTATTCTTCCATTTTGGAAAAGCTTGTTAAAGCTGGTGCCATTACCCTTCCACCTATAAAACCACATACTAGTTTTTGACCTTGAGTGACCCATGCCCTGTGGTATAAGGAACATGAATTTTGTAACTATCATCATGTCAAAGGTCACAATGATAATAATAACTACATCACCTTCAAGAATATCATCCAAGAAATGATAGACAATGGAGATCTAGTCTTGGATAGCCCAATGCACCCACTAACCAAAACCTACATATCTTCAAGAAGTCATTCCCTAATCATGCCCCATCTTCCAACCAAGTGGTGATACCTCAAATAATGATAGCAATGTCCATGAGGTCCACGCTATTTTCAATGATATACCAGTTGCTTCCCAATTGCCTCATGTTCCTTCCATAGATGAAATCTTAGCCCACGCTCCCCTACCTACACTAGAATCTATTTCATCTACTCCTCTACCCATAGAGGAACCCCCTTCATGTTCCCCTTCACCCATGGAAGAGCCTATAATCAGCACACCACCTTTGACCCCTCAAAATTCTGAGCAGTTGTCAGTGGCACCTCTCCTACTCATAGAAGATGCAGGTCCACCACCTACACCAATGCAAGGAGAGTCCACTTTGGCTGGCCCATCCTCTCCTCTACCCATGGAGGATACTATAGAAGTACCACCACCTATAGATGACCATTCACCATCAGACCTTCAAGATCCCATTGATCTACTTTTGGCTCTCTTACCCATAGAGTCTAAGGCTAGCCATTTCCTATATCTCAAACACATTTTATGGGGATTGCCACTCGATCCATGTCAGCTCCACTTACAATAGTACCATTCTCATGCTTGGCCGATCACTGGACTATGTCGATAGAGCCTTACTTTGGGGGTCTTCTACTTCTGTTTCAACACAAATGTAGTTGTCACTCACTTGACACCTCCACTATCTATCCAAAAGTGTTTCAGAAACCAAACCAAACACAACCACAACTATTGCAATACCTTCCATGACACCACTCATGGCCCAACTCACACCTCTTCCCATAGCCCAACATGCATCTACACCCAAACCCATGCCTATATCATCTCCCTTACCTAAACCTATCACTACCTTAGGGGTCATACCAATAACTAGCCTTACTCACCCACCCATCAAATTAGATTTAGCTACATCTTCCAAAACTAACACCAAACTTAACCCAACCCCTAAAAAGAAGATCCAATCTCCTAGATCTCATACCCCAACCTCGCCAACCACACCCTTATCACCTTCACCCCTTTCATCCATCCTAGGACCTCACCCCTCGACCCTAGGCCAAGAAACCCCATCCACCAGTAAACCAAGAATGCAACAACCCATTTCCCCATCACAGACCTCTAATATACCCAAGTGACCCACACAACCTCCACCCTCACCCATAACCTTCTTACCACCCATACCTCCAATACCATCAATAACTTCTTCACTACCCATGACACTTCCTTCTCTTTCACTCACGCCTCCTGCCCAACCCACACCACCTACCTCCACAACACCTCGGTTACCCCATGGGTAACCCACCTCTTCCACCATCTACTTTTCCCTCCACATCTCATGTGCCCATATATCACCTTTACCCAAAAATGCAACCTAAAGCTAAAAATCTGCTACCCTCCAATAAGGTAGTTAAACCAACCACACCTTCTCATTTCCAGTTCATCTACCATGCCCCTACCCAAGCAGATATGACCAACACCTAAGACCACACCACACACCAAACTAGTAGCCCAACCTACTCCCCCTCTTGTAAAGACTCTTCCTCCATAGTCAGCCACACCTATACCCAAACCCACATTCACCTCCCATTGTGATCCATTAGCAGGATCCTACGCCAAAATCCTAACCAACCTCCTCAAACTTTTGTCATCACATTACCACCTCTTAGACCTTACGACCCACTCAAACCCAAACCAAAAGGGTTTGATGAAACCAAAATTTTGCCTACCATCATGTGCCAGGACACGATGTAGAGAACTATAAGGCTTTGAAAACCACTCTTGTCCAATTGTGTCCTCTTGAAGAAAAAATTGATGATGATGATCTTCTTGATGAGGACCCCATTTCACCTTCACCAATTTCCATAGATCTTCCCTCATTTCCTACTTAATGACCAAAATCTCCACCCCCACAACTCTTAGATCCATCCCCGAGATTTGAAATTAACATGGTTCACATAAGAGAGTTGGCCAAACCACCACCCAAATGCCAATGCACCTACTCATCTCACAAGGCTCATATCCACCACTAGGGTTTTGTCCCTCTTGCCACTATACCTTCCATGACACACCCTCTTCATCCACCTCCCCTCATATTAACATGATCAACATTTCCACCCATGCTCAAAAAGACAAGGGCAAAGAGAAAGCAAGTGGCCCATCAACCAACCCTATACCCAATATACCATCCACACCCACACCCAAAGTCATCATTTCGAGGTCCTGCATATCCCATTTCCAATGGGTCACACATCACACAATGCTAAAACAACTACACCAATCCCCCCTCAAAATGTCTTTATATGACCTCATCCAGACCTCGAGTCACATCATCAAGCCCTCATGGAGGTCCTTCAATCTATCAAAGTCTTACCAAATGACCCCACACCCATAGCCTCCATCATTACCCCTCACCACGTAGCCTCTCTCACTAGGTCTTCACCTTCCTCTACACCTCCACCCACTCACCAAGTGGCCACCCTCAGCTTTGCAGATGAAGAGATCACTCCCTTCAGTCTGATGACCCCTGACCCCACTCTTTTCATCTCCATCTTTATCGATAATATATGCATATGACGACATTATGATCGATGGTGGTGCTAGCATTAACATCATCTCCTCCCATGCATATGACCAAATGCAAATACCTTCCCATTACATGCATGGTAACCCCATTATGTTGTGTTCCTTCAATGATGCCATGACCTCTACACTAGGTACCATTGTTCTCCATGTCCGCGTAGGTCCCCACACCATCCCAAAACTTTTCTATGTCCTAGAAGGGGAGTTCCAATATAACTTGCTGCTTGGCTGACCTTGGATCCATGTTATGGGTTGTGTCCTTTGACATTTACATCGATGCCTCAAATTTGAACACGAGGGACATAATTACACCATCCTACCAACCCCTCACCTTTCAAGACCTTGTAACATGCTATATCGACCCAATGATGTGCTTGTACTAGTCAAGGCATCCACCACCAAAACCACTTCACCTCCACCCATGAGCCCATCCACCAAAATTTCCACTACTTCTTTGTGTCTAACCTCGCTATCCCTACTGCAGTTATAGCCTCTACCACTTGGTGCCCCTGTCTCCCCTTCATCTAGTGAGCCATCTATACCCACTACCCACATACCAACTACTGATCCCTTAGAAGGTGTTTTTCAATGCCTCACTCTGGGGAATACCACCTATACAATATTGATACCTTCCTCACCCCACAAGAGTACGGGAATCTATGTCAACACCCCAGTTATGACATTCACATTGGTGACATTTTCCCTTATGGCCCTCCCCACCTTCACACCAATCTAACATATGGGGGACTTGATATGGCCACCTATAAACCCAAACCTCCATCCCAAACCCAACCATTTTCATCGACCTACACTCCCTCACTAACCACCATTTTTCACTCACACTTTCCTCCACCGGTGCACGTGGAAAGGATTTGGCTTCGGTTTTTATGAACAAGGCCACCACACTTTGTCATCTCTTGTACCTCTCATAAACACAATGACCAGTGGCATTGGTTTTGATGCTCCATCCTCTAAGAAGGTTCACATCGACCTTATCTAGGATGAGAAATCTTCCCCCTCTCATTCACCCACATTACCATCCTCACCCACGAGTCCATAGATCTTGAATCTATACCTCCTAACTTTTTTTTTTTTAAACACCATTTCCTGGGACCATTGACCTATCAACGTGATGGTGAGGCTCCCTCTTCTCTCCCATTCTTATATCCTGACATGATCGATGATGATACACCTTTAATTAACATCATTCAATGTCAGGATGATGAGTCCATCCTCACCTACCTTGGTGTAGAAGACTCTTATATTCACCGGTCATTACCCTCTGAGACACAAACCATGTTGAATGAATCGACCATCAAAATCAACATTAATACTCAAGATGACCCACACATTCTAAAGATCAGCCAATCCTTAGATGCTACTAAATAGGAAGCCTTCACCTCTTTCCTTCGAGACCATAGCAACACATTTTCTTGGTCCTATGCCGATATGCCCGTATCGACCCAAAAATCATGGTTCACAATATCATAACCATTCTTGATGCCAAACCTATCAAACAAAAGCTACGGAAAATGCATCCTCACATTGCTCTTCTAGTCAAAGAAGAGCTTCAACACCTTCTCTCGGTTTCCTTCATTCTACCCATTGATTATCCCCAATGGATTTCTAACATCGTTCCTATCACGAAAGTGATAGGGGGACTCTACATTTGCATGGATTTCCATGACCTCAACCTCACCTGTCCCAAAGATGATTTCCCACTACTAGGCATTGACCAACTAGTTGATCTCACTGCTTGGCCATGAAATGTTATCACTCATGGATGGTTTCTCGGCTACAATCAAATATTACTAGCTCCCAGGATCAACACAAGACTTCCTTCATCACCCCTTGGGGGACTTTCTATCGAGTCATGCCCTTTGGTCTCAAAAATGTTGGTGCTACATATCAATGGGCCATGACTTACATCTTCCATGACATCATGCATCACATATTGGAGGATTACGTAGATGATCTGCTTTCCAAATCCAAGCATCAAACCAAACACCTACCCATTCTTAAAGTCATCTTTGACCACCTCATCAAATATTGTGTTCATCTTCAACCAAAAAAGTGTGTCTTTGCGGTACTTTCTAGAAACTCCTAGGTTTCATCATTTCTTTGTGTGGCATAGAAGTCGATCCTACTAAAGTCAAGGCTATCCTTGAAATTCCACCACCCACTAATCTCAACTTCGTAGCCTACAAGGAAAATTGCAATCAATTCATCATTTTATCTCCCAACTTTTCGACCACTTTATCAACCATTCCATCATCTTCTCAAGAAAGATGTTTCATTCAAATGGGATGATGAATGCCATAAAGCCTTCAAATCCTTGAAACAATACCTACTTCAACCACCAATGCTCATTCCTCCTAAGGATGACCAGCCCTTCTACCTATATATTTCCCACTTTGACCATTCTCTAGGTGTCATGCTCACTCATCGTGATGACCAACACCGAGAGCAAGTGGTTTATTACATAATTCATACCCTTCTTGACTACAAAACTAGATATACCCATGCCAAAAAAATTTCCTAGCCTTAGTTTTCATCACCACCAAACTCCACCATTACCTACTCAACCACAAAACCTTCATCATTACTAATACTTGACCCATTACACTACATGTATGCCAAACCTTATCAAAATCAATGTGCCACACATTGGCTTATGCTTCTAGCCACCTCGACCTCAATTCATCCATCAAAATTCCATCAAGGGCCAAACTATCACCGACCAATTGGCCATGCACCCATTTTCGAGGATCAACCCTCTAACTTTGACTTTCTAGATGAGTCTATTGCTACCCTTTCCTGGATGAACCCACTTACCAAATGACACTCTTCTTCGATGGCTCCAAGTGTCAGCATGTGGGGGGGGGCTGGTGTTATCCTCATTCCACTTGATGGTGAACCTATGCCTTTGTCTTTCAAACTTGATTTTGATTGTACAAACAATATTGTTGAATACGAAGCACTCATATTGGGTCTCCAGGCTTGCTTATGCCTTAGATGTTAAGTCAATCAACATCTTTGGTGATTCTCAATTGGTCATAAACCAAGTCAATGGTATATACCAGTGTTGTAATGAGATACTTCAAAAGTATAAGCATCATGTGGACATAATTTTGACCACCTTCGACCATTACGCACTTCAAACCACCCCACGTTCTACCAATAAATTTGTAGATACCATGGCCTGCTTGGCTTCTCAGATACCTGCTTCACCCACTGACTCTAAAATATTTGTCACCATACAAAGACTACAATCACCCTCTTATTTTCCTCGTGAAGTCTACTCTATCGGAAACCACTGCTCTCCTGACCCAAGTGACCTTTGGTATAAGCAATATACAAACTATCTTTCCCTTTCCATTTTACCCACCGATCTCACTCGTAATGGACAACATGCCTTTCTTAAAAGTGTCTCTTTATGTCATCATGGGTGGTCTTCTTTACAAATGTGGTTTTGACAACATTCTCTTGTGATGCCTTACAAGTTCTGAAATTCCTTACACCATTAAGGAAGTCCACGATGGAATTTGTGGAGGCCACTTTAGTGGTCTCACTTGTCACAAAAATGCATTCTTCACCTAGGCTATTACTGGCCAACCCTAAACCGTGACTGTTGTGATTATGTCAAATGTTTGCATAAAATTCCAACAACATGCTAATCTCCATCACACCCCTAGTCATGCCTTACAGGTCACACGAGACCTTTGGCCTTTCTCTCAATGGGGTTTGGATCTTGTCGGTGAGATCAACCCCCATTCTTCACAATGCCACCAATGGATCATAACCACTACTAAATATTACACTAAATGGGTAGAATCCATTCCCCTCATTTCCACCAAAGCTGAGAAAATATGTGAATTCATCAACCATCACATCATCTGTCACTTTGGTGTCCCTCACCGCATTATCATCGGATAACGGAAAATAATTCAAAAACAAAACCTTACACAAACTATGTGATGCTTTTGGCATCCAACTTAGTTTCTCATCACCTTATTACCCATAAACCAATGGTCAAGCTGAATCAACCAATAAAACCTTGAACAAAATCTTATGAAGGTGGTCAATGATACTGGGAAGGATTGGCATACACACATTCCTTACCTTGTGGGCTTATCACACTAGTATTCACACTTCGACTCTTTGCCACCCCCTTTTCTCTGGTCTACTATATGAGAGGTTGTCTTACCTCTCAAAGTCTAGATTCCATCCCTCCACATCTCACTACAAGACATGCTCAACGATGATGAATTTCACCAGGATCATTTGGTGCAACTTGAATTATTAGATGAACGTCATCTCAACACTCTTGACCATCTCCAAATCTACCAAAAACGTATCAAACGTGCCTATGAAAAATGTGTTCATGAATGAACCTTTCAAGTCGGTGACCTCGTCTTAAAGGAAAATCAACATGTAACCAAAGAGGAGAAAAGTAAATGGGGAAAATTTTCTCCTAATTGGCTTGGACCCTATATCGTCACCCATGCCTATGGATCAGGTGCTTATCATTTGTCTTCACTCGAAGGTAAACCCAAACCTAGCCCCTTAATGCCTTGCATCTTTGACCATTTTATTGTTGATATCAAGTCCTATATCACTTTCTATCAATTGATCACTCATCCCTTGAGCGTTGTTCACCTTCCATAATTACCCATTTTGAGGATCCATGACTAAACAAGAATCATGTGATTACCCATCACCTTTTAGCCTTGTCTTCAATATGAGTACCACATATTCTGCTCATAGCATGATTCTCATGGATACTTTTCATCTTCTTCAAGATGGAATCCCATGGTCATTCATCACTCAAAACCACCTCTTTCATAGTTAATCTTTGTGTACTATGATCTTGTCTTCTAAAACAAGAACCTAATCATCCTCTATAATCTTGTCCATGACTTAAACATCTAAAAACAAAAGGGATACAACTCCTTGAGTCAAACTTCCAGAAAAAGATGACTCCCTCAAAAGGGACATCTCTTCTTTATATTCTACCACTATCAATAGACTGCTCCCTCAAGGACAACTATATATAGGTCATTACAAAAATATAATAAATATTCAGAAGCTTCCCACATCGATCAACTTCACGAAGACCTCAAGGAGATAATATATTCATCCCATATAGACTTCCCACATCGATCAGTCTATTAAAAACAAAAAAATCAAGAAAAAGATGAAATTTTTGTCATGGACTTGCCTATTTTGGATTCTGGGTTTCTTGTTCAAATACACGTCATCGTCATACACTAAGTTACGCTAAACCTCTCATTCTCACCTCCTTTTCTTTTTCACCTAAATTCCTCATTACTCAAGGGACTTTCCACAAAATGTGACATTTCATGATCATGTGACTTTTCTTCACCCTTAAAATAGTCCATTATGCAAGGCCTGTAGGGTCTTACATTCATAAGCCCATCTAGGGTATGGTAGACTCATTAGGGTTCTTATCAATTAAGCAACTCTTTTACCACCTCTTACCATTCACCTTCCTCATTACCTATTGATTATCCTATATACAGGACCAGATCCTCGGCACATGTATTTAAAAATCAATCAACCATACCTACAACCTAAACTCAATCATGCCTATGACCTACATCACCCATGCCTAACACCTATCAGACCATTCCACTATTTCACCCTAATCTTCCCTAGCTTATGGGAGAACTACATCGGCTTGAGGTCCTTTTTTCACCGGGACTATGTAGGTAGCACTCGAGGGCATGGGGCCCTTGGAGGATAGCTCGACCACTCTCTCCCCTAACCAATTCCCTCTTCCCCTTTCCTATTCACATTCTACCCTAGTTAGTTTCCTTTTTATATCAATAATTGGAAATTAAACCAAACAAACAACAATTGCTTAACATCTTTACCATCATCACTCATACATTCATTTCATCTTGTCTACCATTTATTTACCATTATCATACATTTTACTACAAAACATCTTAACATGATCCAAATCATCATTAATTACACAAATTAATGAATTAAAAACTCAACCATAAACCAACCTAAACTCAACCATACCTAAACCAACCTAAACTCAACCATACCTAAGTCAACCTACTCAATCCATGCTATGCCTCAACCACTCCATCCATGACTCTCACCTGACTCCATCCATGCCTATGACCTGACTCAATCCATGCCTATGACCTGACTCCATCATGCCTGAACCAACCTAACTCCACCATGCCTACATGACCCTAACTCCATCATACCTAATTCACCTAGTTTCCATCACATACACAAATAATAATGGAAATTAAAACAAGTACACCATCCATAGTATAAATATCATCATCTATAAATCATGACGTTTGTGTATACATACATATGTACACATATATACAAATGAATACAAAAATATCAAAAACCCTCATGTACATCCTCACCATCTTCGGCACGTAGGCCGGTATATCATCAAAAAAATATACAAAACTCTCATGTACATCCTCACTCTCTTTGGCACATAGGCCAATCTATATATCAACAAAATATATATACAACCCATCTCTGGTGACTAATCGTCACCCCACCTAATATCTATCTCACTTGTCTCCTCCTCCTCCAACATCTCCCCGTAGTGTCCATCCTACTAACATCTCACCATCTCACCACACCACCATGCTCACCTACCCTCTCACTGTACACTGCATCTAGAGTTGACCTCCATACACTAGTAGCCTCACCCTGACCCTATCTCGGGGCTCAACAACCCCCTGTACTCTCTACATTGTGCATACAAGACCTGGTCCTCTCACTCGAATCCTGTTGTGCTTTGTACTCTATGTAGGATGGGATGTCTATCCCTAAGGCCATCAAATGATCCTGATAATACCATGTCTCTCCTAAGGCATATCTCAACCAGTGCCATGCCAGAAGATCGTCTATGGTGGAGCCATCTGCTCACTCCTATACCTACCTCTCGGGACCTCGTCTAGCCGCCTGGTACATGTAATGAGGGACCCCATCCTTCAAACCCTATCTCTATCCCTATGGCTATCATCAACCCGAGGGACCCCATTCCCATCCCCTTCTTGTATCTAGTGGCCCATAAAGAGCCACAACCTATGCCTGCAGTAGTGGCCAACTAGCCCCAAACCTAAAACTCTATTACTATGACCTCCTTATCAAGCATCCAACTATGCCTCACCTTTCAACTATCTCATCCCACTACCCTGTAACCAAACTTCTAACATAATCAAAACCTCACCACCTCACCTACCCTAGAGGGTGTCTCTCTTAATGCCTCATGCTCATGTTTGAGTGGCCAATCTCCTTGCCCTGCAAATGGTATGTCTCATGCCCATCACCCCACTCTACCACCCTACTATCACCCATCTATAACTCGACATCATCAATGCATCCGACCACTTCTCTCTTCTCCTTGTAGGAACCATTGACTATGGTAAAGGCATAGGTCTCTCCAAATCATCTCTCTTGTACTAATGGGAATGGTGGAGGTACATCATGTGGAAACCTAAACTACCATCTATCAACCTTTTTACCTTTCATCTCATTCTCTCCTCTCCACCCCCTCTATCCATCTGGAGAAGATATATCTTGTCTCTACTTCACCCATCGACCATCTCTACCTATACAATGGGAAGTCCACATATGACCTCTAAATGATGTCTACCTACCATAAACCCTCTAGTATATGTCCTCCCAAGTGAGCTACATCATGAGTAGCCTCTAGTCCCCTACTACACCCCACCAATCCTCCCCCTGATTCATACCCCAACACCTAACCTAGACCATACCATCCAAGGCATTTAGCTAGGGAATTTGATCAAATAAACAAATTATAATCTCATATTTCTAATAATGAATCGTAACCTACCTAACATAAGCTATATACCCATAATATCCTCCCAGCATTCTACCATAGCAAACATTGAATCTTACCTCAAATCACGCCACATGCCTAGGAAAAGCAAGTCCTCTCCTCCATCATATCCTATTTCCAAGACTCCCATTAGTTCTCCTGGGAATCTCCCAAAAATCTCCATTCACAAATCCTAAAACACACTACCTCCATAATCAAAACTACTAGCCTCATCTCCTTGGGATGGACTACATACATCTCTCCATAGCTCAAGCTGGCACTCGCCACCCTCATCTCAACTCATTATCCTCCCTCCTAAATACTATTAGCATTAAATCCTCTACTACCTCCAACGAAATCGAATCACACTCACACCTGTTCAATGCTCTATCATACTTCTACAAAAGCCAAAATGTCCTCTAAGGTGAAATCCATCTTTCCTATTGTAAATGGAACATTTTGATCACGAAATCCCATCTATCGATGATACTGACATCAAACTCGGATCACATCAACTATGCACCTATAATCATGAATCCTAATCGACTACCCACCATTCACCGTGCCTCCACTTATATCAAAATTGGGACATCTCCTCATACCATTTACCAATAACCAAGGTGGTATGATCGGGCCTTATCCCGCAGATCCATCCCTTAGCCTATATCCAACAAAAAAAATACTATCATTAGAACCCCCACATACTTTTACACTTCCTACTTTTCCCTCATTTCCCCACCTTTAACCAAAAATTACCTAACCCATCCACCGTTTGACCTTACCCACCCTTTTTATCGTAACCTACCTCCAAGCCTACATTACCTATACTTGTCCTTAATTACATTTAGGGACTTGTTATTTTACCCATACCTTGGCCCTACCCGTGCCGTGACCTAGCTACTTGGACCCAAAACATTGTTAGTGACCTATGAACTCATGTGCTCATTATACCTTGTGACACTGTTACCCATGTTGTTTGACCTAATGACCTTACTTTTCCTCTTTTCATGACCATTTATCCTGACCCAACCTTTGGTGTACTGAACATACCTAAATGTTCCTACACCTGACCTGTGAAGTGCTTCCACACCATATCCTATACCTTGGATACTAGAATCACCTCAACCTTGTTTGGATAAACCTATCAACCTTAGACAATGTAGAGTTTGCATGCTCTTCAACCTAGTACCATGCTGTTGTAGTTTATACGTGTGTGTGCATTTGACTATTACTACCTTTGACCCTGGCCCATTACCTGGATTACCTATTGGACCTTTACCCCATTACCCCCATTTCCACCTTCCTCTTCATCACATTCACCTTTTATCAAACCACTCACCGATTCTGTCTTCTACCACATCAGTTCCTAGTTTGAGGGGATCACCTTCACCCACACATGGGGCAACCACATCTTATTTTTGTTAGCATCACTTACCAATACAAGCTACACAACAAAAAGGGAAAATGTAGACACCAAAATTGGGTCACACTCCCCTTGGTCCCTTGTCAAATAACCAACTCAAGCATACTCATCTAACCATGGCCCCTTCCACCCCACATTAATATTAATTTAATTAACTTAATTAAATTAATACCCATCCTCACAATATTCATTACTTAATTATTTTAATTAAGCTAATTTCCACCTCACCTCACCTAGACACTCACCTTCACCTCACCCTAGACCTATTCTTGTATGTTTCCATAACAACAATAACTAAGTCCTACTTTCCTTAATGAGCTAAGATTTGATCTAACCCTAAAATCAATCCCTAAAATCTCTCTAACTACATTCCCGCTCATTAGAAGGGAAGTTTCCATTCTAATCCCGAGAATAAATAGAATCTGGGCCCAAGAAATTAGAAAGATCTACCCATTTTAGTAAACCTAGGGAATCCCACCTTAACGATGCTCGGTCACCCCTAAACCATAGCCAGGTCAACCCAAAACCATCATCGGTTACCATTTATTCACCCAAACAACCTTGTTTTTGGGTTGGCACATTCTGAGAGCAAGGAAGGAGATCAGAGCTGCATGTAAGTGAAACAAGCATCCTTTTACGCATCCAGACATCTAGAACCATCACCAAGATCAATCATAGAGCCATTGCATTCACGGGAGAACTCGAAATCACCACTACATGACCATACATGTATTCTCCGATCAACCACCTCCACCACTCAGCCATCATATCCTTAACACAGTAAGTATGGCCCTAACCAGTAGGGTTTATTTCAATTAGTAATCTTTATTACTCCTGTTATTAATCTATTCTTTGCATGCTTATTGCTTCATCACCCACTTGCCTATGAACTCAAATATCCCTTCACCCATATCACCAAATCACCTATCCTCACTGTGTATATATTTTGAGCATACCTAAGACCTCTACAGACCTCCCCATTCACTCTCCCAAACTTTATTTGACCTTAGATCACCCCTACCATTTAATCTATTTGAGTTTATTTTACCTCGACCATACCGATGCTGAGTTATCCACAACCGCCATCGGTTCTACCTAAACCGACATCGGTCACATTTATCCAATGTTGGTCTCTGTGTTTTACACCTTGACCAAGAATAGACCAAAATCACCCTACCAGTTGACCTAAATAACCCAGAATCAGACCCTGACCAATCCCAGTACCTTGACAAACACCTCACCTCTCAAATCCAACTATAGCCTAGCCTATTGTGATTGGATTTTCTTATTGTATTTGAATGAGATACCTAAATCATATCAACTACAATATGACTTTGTTTATTTATCACATTAACTTATTTTAAATAGTGGATTGATAGTCATCTAGGAAGTATCACACTTCCCAAAACTAGCATACACTAGGCAGTCCACTATCATATATCATTTAACTATCATTTTGTGGTCTTGTTTTCTATTACAGGTAGTTCCTCCTAGCCAAAAGGAAGCTCTCACATTTAGCTATGGATCAAGAAGTCAAAACACGTGCAACAACCATCAACCAACCAACATTTAATATGTATTCCTCCTTGGCCCTTACCCTTATATGTTTTGTCATTTCAAAAGGTGAAGAAAATCATTTGTATCATTTTCATTATAAATTCAGCTCTATTTTCTCCCCAATATGCATCTTTTTTCAAGTTTTGAACGTAAGGGATTATTGCAGAGCTCTTTGTTGATGCAGTGAAGAGGATGGTTGTGGCGAATAACTTAAAGGAAATATCCACAAAATATTTAAATCAAATATTTGATCTAATGGCCCAGATGAATCCTTTTTCATGGATTTTTTTGAAATTGCAGACCTAGGGGATAGTAAAGGGCCCTTGACATATCGAAAAGTTTTTCTCTCACTCCTATTAATATTGATCAGAATCAATCATTTTTTCTCAATTTTCCATTTGATGTACTACCATATCTTTCGGTGGGAAAACCAGAAAATCCCAGAAGAATTAAAGAATTTTTTGATTAAGAAGAGGACCGTTGTGATAGGGATGATTGAATATGAGTCTCCCTTCCCGTGTAAGGAATAATTAGTGTTGAAATATGTTCCAAAGGATTCCTACATGCTTTATGATAAAACTTCATTTGATACAATGCCCGTCATTTCTCACAAAGTACAATAATTGGAGAAATGAATCATTTATCTAGAAGATGATTGAGCAATACCTGTGCCACTTCAACAATCCACGGTACCAACACCATCATCAAGAAGAAAGAGGTTCGAATAAATATCTCAACCCCAAATTTTTATTTTATATGAGGAACAAGTAGAGCCTTCATCTTGTCAACATTTTAAGGAATCACTTTCTACCACCATGGACGGCAAGGAAAATTCTACTCTTCATCATTTCGTTCATCCAAAGGTGCAGTGAGATCAGTAACATCTTGCTAATGACTGTTATTGTGATGACTTCCACTTTTAACATTACAAACGTTAACATTCATTTTTTCTTAGGAAGGTGTATTCTTTTGACGTTGAAAATCACGTTTGCAATGGATAAGTTATTATTATTCGTAATTCATGCTAGCTGTAATTGCTCACTTAGAAGTGAAACCATTATGCTATGTGAAATATAGGTTGTAAATCTATACTTGTTGATTCACATTTTCCATATGCTAACATCACACCTTGAATCAATTCCATTGATCTAAGGTATGTTTCAGTTATTCTTTATTTTCATATTGTTAATTGACATGCTAAATGAAACATATTATGGAACAGAGTAATATGTTTTTATAAATTGTGAAGGACCTAGTGAAGGTGTCCTTACTCGGCATCATGCTTTAAACCGTAAATTTGGACCTCCTTTGTTAATGTTTTATAACGTTGATCAGCGTGAGGAGATTAAGGATTTTTTGTGGGATAATAAGGAAAATTCCTTAACCTTGGTCAAAATGCATGATGTTATTTGGATCTGACCAAAACTATAATGTTGCCCTATTGGATTTTTGACATAAGGTAATAATACTTACCTAGGACCTATTACTAAACTATTTTGGTTGATGCCAAAACTAGGTTGTGGTTCCTACCTTATATAAATTCTAATCTAAGAGGTGTTAACCTAACCTAAGGAGGTATGATATAAGGCTAGGAGTCTTGAACTAACATAAGAACTAAGGTGGAAAAAACTAACCAATGCTAATGTAACCTAAACTATTACTAAGATGAAAAGGGGACCCGAGGGTCACTTGGAAAATGGAAGGTTGGTGGAGGTGGTTTATAAGTTATTAATGTGAATTGATTTCATTCCTTACATCTTAATTTCACCAAGATTGGTAGAGGTATAAGAATATGGTGGGATGCCTAGCTGGAATCATTGCTAACTTTAAAATGAATGGGGTTCTTGAATTTTGTTTCACAAAATTTGAAGTGGTGGTGGTGTAAGTAAAGAGGGGGAAATCACATTCAATTCATTAAATTCATTAAATAAATTTAATAGCCTCAGGTTCAGTGGAGGAAACTACCTAGGAGTTAGGAAGGAGGAATTGGAGAAAGTTGTTGGTCATTTGGATCTTTCTAGTTTTTGCTCTACATGAGAGTTTAGGTTCTTTGAACTAACAAGCTTGTTTTTCGACCCATTGGAATCGTGGGTATCTTTGGGTTGTTTCTGAACTTGTGGAAATGTAGAGGAAGTTGGGAGATTTGACTATTGATTTTGGTTGCAAAGAAGAGATTCTTGAGAAGCTCGGTCAGAGATCTTCTGCAAATCAACAAGAAAGTTTATCAGGCATGATAGGCTCTTCTTGTTAAATAGTTCTACTTTTTATTAAGTGTCTTCATTAAAATAACTCTACTCTTAGAAACGAATGGTTTTGTGGAAATTCCTTGGTGTATTTTTGTTGAGATCTTCTGCTTGAGTTTATTGTTTGGAAAAAATTCAAAATGGGTATTTTTCTTGATACATGTTGGGTAAATCGTGTTTATTTATTTGAAACTAGAAGGTTGCTTAAGTCGTGTGGACTTCTGAACTCCTGTGCTAAAATGTTATAATGAAAAATAATGATTGGTTTAAAAATCTGATCGAGAATATCTTCCTTTGTTAGGAGAAGGTAAGAAAAATTGATGTTTCAGCTTAAAATCTAAAGTGGCTTCAATTTTATCACTTTGTTGTTATGTTATGTTGAAATGGGTCTTGATTCATTGTTTTCTTGTGGATTCAAACTTTTTTAAAGAAATAGTGATATGTTGACACCTTCCGAGCTTAATACATTTTGAATTTATGAACTTTTTGGAACTGTTAAGAGAGGATTTCATTTAGTTTTATTCTTCCTTGCTCAAAATCACAGTAAATTACGATTTAACTTCTTCTCTTGGGACTGCAAGCGAGGATATTGATGTTTCTCTCTCCTCCATGTATGAATTAGTTTGTGAATAATATTTTGATGTACATATCTAGAGGTTTTTTGAAAGAATGGATTAATTCTATTTTAGTTAATTGAAGTATATGAGTTAGAATGGTTCGATTTTACTCTTCTCCTTCTTTTGGGTTTGATTTTGAGAACCGACTTAGGGTTAAACCTCCCTTTGAATTTCCTTCATCTTATTCAAATCTGGGATGGAGCCCTTTCTTTCTTACATATGGACTGTATCTTTGATTCCTTTTAAGTGGGTACATGGATGTCTTGGTTGTATCTTGTATTCATTTTTCTTGAGTACATAGGAATACCTTGTAGGTTTCTCTCTATTTGGGAAATGAGGAAACATCTGGACCGAGGCTATCTTCACTGAAATGAAGCTAAGGAATTAGTTGTTAAGATTTTTGCCTTGGAAACTTGTATCCATTTTATGTTTTTGTGACTATTCTCTTTACTTGATGAGAATCCCTCTCTTCAACCCTACCTTGTTTGATTATGTTGTTTATCTTATATCGATTCAAATTTGACTATGTCATTTGTGTGGCAGTGGTTGTTTGATCTGGATGTTGTTAGGTAAGGATCAGTCTGGTCTTCTTGGGATGTCAACTGTGTTTAACCATTTAATAGGATGGATTTTTGGGATCTTCTCTCTATTTTTGAGCTAGGTATGCATCGTTGTTTTCTTCAAATGTAAGAAGGATTTACATTCATTTCTTTCTCTTCTCTGAATTGTTAAATACCATGTTGTTAGTTAAACATTGGAGGATGACTTAAGTTGTTTAATTTTCAACTATTTTTGTCTTTCTTCTATTTTAACCATGTTGAGGATGAATGGGTAATTAGGTGGGATCCTGCACTTCTTATTCCCTCAAATCGATAAATTAGAATTGGATTGATATTGATTCAATGTTGGAAAGAAGGGAATTCTTGTGTAGAATATTAATTGTTTCATCCTAATTCCATTTTTGTATAGAATGAATTTGGTTTCTGATATTGCATGAAGAGTTATGTTAGTGATGCAGATTATGATCAATTGCTTCTTTAAAATAGTTCATTTCGATAATCGTAGGGTGGTACCCTTCTTGAACACTTGTTTGAATCAAGAAAGAATTATATGCATCTATAGTATGAGTTCGATAAGTAATTGAGATGTATTATCACTTATCTATTGTAATCCTTCTTGTGAAATTATTGGTTGAAGAGTGTTGCTTTGATCATGATACTTACATAATGTATTGTGGATTATTTATTATGACCTTCTTGTTAGGATCCTCATTCCTTTTTGAGATATCTATCTATTTGCTAAATGTTTCATAGAAGTAGAGTTATTTTTATGAGAAAGTTAGTTGAAAGCACATCATTTTAATGTTTAGTGCTTATCATGCTCGATTTCATGAACCGACCATCTAGCAGCTTTTTTAGATATATTCTATAAGTGAAAAAGAAGACAATTTATTTTATGATGCCTCTTGTGTTTACCTAAAGGCCACATCTTTTATGAGGAATTATTATTCTTATTGTAATATAATTGAAAATGGGAAAATTTGTGTTCTTGTTTCAGTTTATCAATGCAGATTGGTAGGAATGAAGTTTGAATGTTTAGACTTGTAAAATGTATAATTTACTTGAGGAATGGGAAAAGGATTGATTGTTGTTTGTATTTGATGTATTATTCACTTTGGGTTACTGTAAAGGAAATTTTGTAAAATTTTCATTACTCTCTCATGAACCTATCTGTTTTGAATCATTTCAGTTGAACTCAAATGAAACTAATAGGAAGGTAATTGATATTTTATTCCTTTATCGAATGCAACTTCTAAGTTGGCACAAATAGATGGAAACATAACTAGATCATGAAGGTTTACTAGATGACGTAAATAAGAGGGAAATCTATTTATAATTCTTGTATAAAGTAAATGGCATAAATGAACCCTAAAAGAATATAAAAGAAAGGAAATTATTATAAGGGGATAAGCATTTGTTAATGCCTTTTGAGAAAACATACTCCCTCTGGGTAAATCAAATCAAAATATGGCAGCTGAAATGAAATAAATACATACATAATGAATAGACTTCATCTTAATAAAGTCTATTAACAAGGAACCAGAATCTAAAATTAATCATGCTTAAACTTGGTTAAGCAACACAAGATAATTTTATCGTGGTATATTAATTCTGTTATGAGCTTGAATCTTATGATAAGATACCATGGAATGAAATACAAACATTCGGGAAGAGGGATTGATCACAGATTTATCTGCATGGTAACTATCAATCATTAATGGTTATTAACCTTAATGAACAAAGAAATTAAGGATTCAGAGGGTTGCTGAAATTGAATCTTAATTAAGAAGATAAGTAAGTGTTTAACTTCTTAATCGGATATGTACTTCTAGATGAGGTTATTCCATAGATGTTGGTACATGCCAACTATAGTCTTTGTGACATCATGAGGACCGGGGTCTTCATAATGGCACAACGTTATAGCTGACATGTCACAACACCCTTCCGAATGGATCATCTAGATCTACTTAAACTTGGACTTGAACTTAGCTTTACCTCGTGGTTAGGTTAGGTCCTTGCCTTCGTATAGGGAGGAAACTCATGATGAATAAAGGTAACTAGACACATGCAATCGACTTAGGTTGACTAAGTATGTCTATGTACCCTTAGTCACCGCGAGTGATGCTCTATACCTTTTATGTTGCTAATCACAGGGTTATGGTAAGCCTTGGACAAGAGGATCGACATGATTAAGTGAATACCATTTTAGATAATAGATGAAATGGTGGTGAAGGATGTATTCCATGGACAAGTATGTCATCTAGGAATATGATCATGTAAGGCATGTGAAAATATTTGGCCAAAGTATCACAAGATGTTGGTTGTATTGTCCTATATCACCTAGTTTAAGAAGCGGGATTTGGATGAATATTGTAACAAATATTCAAATAGGAATCTTAAATGGAATTGTTCAATACCCCGAAAATGGTAAGAGAACCAAGCATAATTCATATATAATACATTGAGTCAACATGAAGGATTGGTAAGAAACCAAGTCATGAAATGAGAGACCGATGAAACTCTGAGTCATGAAATGAGAGATCGACAGTTCATCGAGTCATTACAGCTACATATGGTTATCTGTTATGAGATTGATTGGCATGGAATGTGTGTTCTAAATCATGATCATTTAAAACAGAGAACATTATTTATAAACTTGAAATGTGTGTTCTAAATTATGATAATTTAGAAAAGAGAACGCTATTTTAAAAAAAATCCCTTCTTTCTAAAGCTTTAAAATGAGAATGTTACATCTTGGTATCAGATCTGAATGTTGCAGCTCTTGGACCTATTGTGTCCATAATCTGATAAAAAGTTAAATTTTCTTGTAAACAGAAAATGGTGAAAACAAGAGGAAATGTTGCAAACAACCTACCACCAGGTGGAGAATCAACTACTACCCAAAAACTTAATGAGATCTTTGTTTCCCTATTGGACACGAGGGATCATCTGGCTATATTAGAATAGAAAGTAATGGACAATGAGGAGGAGGAAGAAGATGTTGATAATGACAATCAGCCACCTCCTATGGACAACACCAATGGGGGAAATACAGGTGTTGATAATAGTAATGTAAACATGCCTAATCATCCTGAAAATAAAAAGGAAAGATTAGCAGTGGAACTCACCAATGATATAAAAAGAATAACTCCTCCTAAGTTTGATGGAACTACACTTAGGGATGGGGCTAAGAACTAGCTCAATGAAATGGAGAATTACTTTGCTATAATAAACTTCTTTGAGGAAGGGATAATTTTAGTAGTGAATATTCGTAATATGGTGAAAATTTCATTTTAGGAAAATTTAAAAAGGTGATTTTTATTGGAGAGGGTCGGTGTCCTGTCGCCTAAAATATACAAAGATATTTTTTTTAGGGGTCAGCTTCGCCTTCATTTGAAAACATCTCCTATAAAAACCTAGGTGATTCACTGGGTAGTATACCTCAAGTATCTTACCAAATTACAAATACCGTGAAGTTTGAACTCGTATACTCTTAAGCACCAGATATTTTTGTTAACCTGTTAGGGTTAGTTGTTGATGCGTGATAGGGATATAGTTGACGTGTGATAAAGAGGTATTGCAGATGCGTGACAAGGAGATATTGCAGATGCGTAACAAAGGGGTAAGTAGTTGACGCATGAGAGGAATAGATTTGATGCGCGACAGAGAGAGTTGACACGTGTAGGGCATAGGCAGTTGACACACGACAAGGAAATAGTTGACACGTAAAAGAGACCTCAGATAGTGGATGCCTTCATGACGTGCGGCGCTTTGATTGACACCTTGCTAACACCTGATAAGGATTATTGATGTGCTATTGATGCGTGAAAAAGGGTTAGTTATTGACGTGCAACAGGTAGTCGCTACTTGGTTCTTTTGCTGACGCATGACTCTATTTAGAATAATGGAAGGTGCTAGTCCTAAGAATGCGAAGACCCTAAAAGTAACTAAGAAATCTCAGAAATCACTGTTCAAGTATTTTGGAAACTCTGTGGATACAGATATTGAAAATACCAACCATATAGATGCCACCACAAAGAATTAGAATACTGACTGTGTGGAAGGTATTATTGAGGTGGACATGCATTTTGCACAGTATCAAACAAATGACACCTACGATAATATGTCGATCTTGAAGATATTGTTCCTATTGGGGTACAACCAGAAGTGCATCAAGATATCACACATACAAATACTTAGCAAAATGGAACACAGAAATCAAATTCAAATTTTGGTCCAAGAAAGAGGAAACCAGGTGATTGTGATATTGCTCAAAATTCTACTCAAAAAAGTAAAACATTGAAAATGAACAAGAATATGTGGACTATTGGCATGTCATACAAGTTTTATTGGGTAGTTAAATTTCCATTTATCGAACCTGTACAATCATCTAATTATGAAGAAATCCCATATGAATGTACATGTACAATATGTATGTGGAAATTGGGAAAGAAAAAAAAATGCAAATGAAGCTGGACACTATAGAAAAACATTGTGGAAAACAATATTTGACCGAGGGGTGGATAGCCGAAAATCAAAACACACAGTGGAAAACTAAAAATAATGCATGCATGTTAGATATGCAAGTGGAATATGAGGAAGAGTAGAAAAACACAGGCATCTCTTGGAAAAGGGAGGAATGATCACATCGCATATTGGTAAGATGAATCAAACAAATCTACATGCAAAACTCATACAATTCTCTACTCTATTTCACATACAAAAAAAAGGAAGACCGATTTCAGATTTCCTTGATTTTAAAGTTTTGTATAAATATAATGGAATGTTGAACGTACCTTAGTATCATTGGTCTAAAAGTAGTGGATGGGAAATGGCAAAATTCCTTTCAATGATAGAGAAGGAAGATTTGAAAGAGAATGTAAAAAAATCAAATTTTATCTCTCTTTCAATTGATGAAGTGACAACAGTCAACAACACTGCATGGGTATGTATCCACGTCTATACTTTAGAAAATAATATAAGGACACCTCATCTATTGGGTGTTATGAAAATGGTTGAAAACCTATGAATGCCGAAAACCTACATAAAATAGTTGTTTCTCAATTGAAATATATTGTTAGAATGACTAATTATGAAATTGCTACGAAGTTGGTATGCATTGGAGTAGATGGTGCATCTATCATGCAGGGTCACTGAATAGGGCTGTGTTAGATTACAAACAATAGTGGCCCCATATATGCTACCAATTCACTGTATGGCTCATAGAATGAATTTAGTGTATAAAATGGTAAGAAACCACGAAAATTTTGCTAAATTAGAAGACCTTATAAGAGAAATTCATGCCTATATGTCAAGCAGCCCAAAGTGATTTCTTGAGTTCCAAAATTTGTAATTGGAATTACAGATGGCAAAAAACTTCTGAAAGATGATGAGACTAGATGGATCTCCTTGTATGAACCTACATGTAGAGTTCATGAGGATTATCCTTCATTGGTTGGTTTCATGCAAAAATACCATCATGAAGTTGATAGGGTGAGGGACTTTTTGTTCCGTTTAACTGATTTGGAGACATTTCTTACATTGGTTGGTATTCTTCCAATGTTGCAGCAGATCAATACACTAATGAAGCATGCACAGGGAAGATTAATCTATATTGTGGATTTTATACGGATGAGAAAAATGGTATGTCAAAGTCTTGATATCTTGTACTGTTCCCAAGATAGTTTTGATACACCTGTTTTTGAGAATTGGAAAGCTTTATTAGATCTTAAAAATCCCAATAACTATTTGAGATTTAATATCCACGATCACCTCTGCATCATTGTTAATGGGAGGGACATACCACTGCACATTGTGTAAAAATGTCAAGATATTACAGGATCGGAATGAGAAGATGTTCCCATGACATGTAATCTCTTTGAGTTTGTTATAGTTGAAACAAGAATAAAGCTTAAGAAAATTTTAGAATCCTTATCATCAGAAATTAGAGAACGTTTCTCCAAAGATAAAATTCTTGAAGCCATGGGTGTGATGAATCCTAATTTTTGGAATACTGAAGGTGGTTGTGCTGACTTTGTAAGAAAGCATTTCCATAAATCCATGGGTACAATAATGGAACATTTCATAAAAAATTCAGAGTTCAAGTGTATGGAAATCAAAGGTATATTGGATGCTAATTTATTAAAATTTCAATCAAAAAATTTTGCAACAACAATGAGGAACCAATATAAAAATTTAGACAAACCTTTTGAAAGTGGTGCTATTATAAGGTTGTGGTGAGGAATCTATCAAAGTTCTATCTTACAAGAAGATATCAGTGAATATTTTAGATTATATGAGTTATGTCAAACAATGATTTTGGGGTTTGTGGAGGACGAAAGGGTTTTTAGTGCACTATCATTTATAAAATCAAAACTAAGAAACAGGTTGGATAAAAATATGGAAAGTTGCATGAGGTGTTATGTTTCTCGATACTCCATGGAAACCTTTCCTTTCGACAGAGAAATTGCACATTGGAATTCCCTTTGCGAAAGAAGAGGTGTGAATAATACAACTACAAGTACAACTATTCCCAACGTTGAGAGTGGAATTGGTGCATCGTCACACTCTACAGAAGAGAACATCGAGTTTGAAGAAGCTATTGATAATGGATTGTTTCAACTTTAAATAGGTATCTTCTTCACCTTAATCTTATTGTTTGTCACTTTACATTTTTTTAGCTCTTGTTATCATTAAAGATGTTACAGGTCTATATATTTACATTTATTTAAATACAATCTTTTTATTTTTTTTGAAAATGTGGGTTGACATCCATCCGAGGAAGTTGGTACTTCTCGGGACTAACAATGTCAGGCAACTCACCCATCTATCTACTAATCCATTTCTCATGTTGAGTTTTCTTAAAAAAAGATCTAGAACAACAATCTAAAACACTAGAGGTAAGTTAAACCCTATCATATCATCTTTCTTGATTTCTTACAAGTATGTTTAATTTATTTTTTATATTTGCAAAATGCTTTGATATATTTTTAAAACTTTGTGGGATAAAATGACACAATTGAATTTTACAAAGGAAGATATTTCCATACTATAAAATTCATAATCCATGATACATTATACAATTTATAATATATGTCCACATAAAATTCATCATCATCCATATATATCATATCATCACCATATCATTATTATAATCCGAGTCCCGACACTACAAATAATATTAAAACAATTATTTATCTAATTTAAATTTATTAAAACAATTCCATTTTTTAAAACAATTCATAATCATATCATTACAAGTATATCTGTTCTAATGTCATCTATATCCATTTTAACACATTCCATTTATTTATCATCTATATCCATTCTAATGACATCATGATCATATCATTACAAGTATAGAGAAGAAGAATTATCTTAAAACAAGTTTAAATGTCTAGAGAAGAAGAATTATCATGCTTGAAGCTAAATCTACGTCCACATAAAATTGATCATCATCCATATATATCATATCATTATCATCATTCATCATCATTCATCATCATCTATCATCATTCCATTTTTTAAAACAATTATCCATTATCATCATTCATCATCATCTATATCCATTCTAATGTCTAGAGAAGAAGAATTATCGTGCTTGAAGCTAAATCTACGTCCACATACAATTCATGATAATCCAAGTAAACAAGAAACATACATCATCATGATTCATCCCTATCTAATGCAATCACCATTAAGAGTAAACCAAAAATCATAAAATCCATATACAATATAAAAAGTATATCAAATCCATATGCAATCAAAATTAAAGATTATATAGTATTTCAAATTTTAAAAGGCTATCAAATCCAGATAATAAAATTCAAATACCATGACCACAACATTCAATGTTACAAATTTTCAAATATAGACTCAATATTTAAAGTTTCCACACTCAATAATAAAAAGTTTCAACCCTCTTTTTTTGTATCCATTTCAACTCCTGTGCTCCTTTCCCCAATGGTTTCTTCACCTGTGGCTATACCCCTTTCCCCAATGGCAGAAATAACCCCATAACTTATAAGATCTTCTACAACACTATCCATATTTTTAAAAATTCTTTCTTCTTGCTTTGTCACATCTCCATGGGACAACAAATTTGGATCAGCAACTGCCTTAGCTTTGAATAATATTTCAGGGTCAAAGCCATGCTCTTTAATTATCTGCTTTAGTGTATTGTTTTGTTTTTAACCAAAACAATATTTTCCTTCAAATTCTTTGTTGTGGATAAACTGTTTTTCATTGTTTCCAAGTGAACTTGGAATACCTTTGCTTGAATCTTCAAATTTTCATATTTCAACGGCACAAAAAAAGTAATGTCAATTCAACATATTACTAAAAATGAAAATTTCAATTAACAAGAAAAATTGTTTGAAAGTTATAGTACTTACAACGACTATATCTCTCTCAAAGATTTGCAAATCGCTACTGATCCTTGTCCTTAGCCATTTGTTAAAATATGACTGGGCCTAAGCACTAATATTTTCCAATTTTTTTAATGTATTATCCAAAATGTTGTCTTTATAGTTATTGTTATACGTGATAGTCCCACTTCTTACTTGGGTAAGTAAGGAATCCATCTTTGCAGGTTGATTCTGGACTGCAACATATAAACTATCTCTTTGCCAATAATTTTCAAAATGACTAATAATCTCATTGATAAGAAATTTAGCCCTTCTCTCCCATTCTATGAGCTGATTGATATGAGGTAGAATAAACTCACTGACATGGGATTGACAATCATAACCAATTAAGTTCTCCAAAGGAAAAGGTAACAACTGTTCACCATCTGTATCTGATGAAGATGATCTTGCTAGAGAAGTATGGGGCTTTCAGGCTGATCAAATGCTACTTGTTTCTACCTTTGGGTGGCCTGATCCTGTTTGTGATAAAATTAATCAAGATTCAGATAAATAAATTTAAATTGAAATGTAATTCAATATTGTAAAGCATGTTGAAATTGAAGTATACCTACTGGCCTTGAATCATCTCACAGGTATTGAAAAAACCAGTTGGGTCATTGCTATCAATGCCAAAATAATCTTCATCTAAATTTATATTATTCAAAACCAATATGCCCATTGACTTTGGGCAAGCCACCAAGTGAGAGGGTTGGAATTTGAAAGTAGTAGGAAATTTTTAGTTTCCACATGCTAGGGCCGAAGCAATTGGCATGTGTTTACCAATGTTCTTTTTCCCTGTTCCTCTGGTTGGCATTTTAAAAATTATTGGTTGAGGGGGTCAAATTGTCATTGTTTGAAAAGAAGGACTGAATGTGCTGAAAATTTCAAGAAAAAACATGAAAAACTAGAAAACAATCCAAAAACTATGAAATTAAATGTAGTATTCAAAAGTTGTACCTTGTTGAAGAGGGTTAGTATTTCATGGTGCTAAGGATGGCCATGTAGGAGTATTATTTGGTGGTTGTTGAGAAGATACGAATGCATGCGATTATACGGAGTGAGTTGGGAAGAAGGCTGAGTTTCCAAAACACGCGTATAGTCCAAATTCCCCTGCAATGTCATCAACAATGAATGTTATGTCAATTTAATTGGTTAAAATTTAAATTGGAAAATAAAAATACAAATTTGGAATTTATAAATAATATATGAGAAGGTATTACTTCTCTGGCATTTAACGAGTTCAAACTGCTGAGGGTTCGGAGAGGAGTGAGCTTCAATTTCATATTGGGAATCTCTCGAAGCCTCAACGTGTTGTTGGCCTCTTCCTCTTGATAACACCTTTTTTTGGGGAAGGGCTTCAATAAATATTCTCTACAAATCGTAAATTGTTAATAATTATGCAATGTAATGTTGAAAATTGAAATACAAACTAAATAGTTTATACCTATTGTTCTTCAAATGGAATTGACAACTTCATCAACTCCTCATCAGTGTAAGTAGGAATTGGTTTGTCTTTTAAATTTAAAAGTGCCTCATCATAAAGGCAAACGAGATAGTTTGTGGAATAAATGATAGGTTTTTCTGAAAGCTTTGAATTTGTTATGTTAGTTCTTATTTTTTTATAGATAGGTGCACCAATCAAATTTTTGTTTTGAGATAGTGGAAACTATGTATGCAATGGCCCAGTTTGGTATATCTGTTTTCCGACCCTGTAAAACTATTCTAGATTGAAAAAATGAAATCATTGCAGCAAGAAAGTGGTGTGTAATTGCTTGCATATCCACACCACACCTAGATTTATTGACATGAGCTGCAAATGCCAAACAATGGGAATTAATATAAATTTATAACACTAAATTGTATCACAATAAAAAATAGAATAAAAAATGATGAATGAAAATGAATTATACTTACAATCAACATGGAAACCGAACGTTGATTCGAGATATTTTTGTTATCTTCCACAAGTGTTTCCTTCATTGTAACAATTGGTAAATTTATGAACGGAAGGCCCATAAACCGATGGATGTCATTTGCTTTGATACTGAATTGAAACATTCAGATGTCATTCAAAGTAACATAAAAAAGGTCATCCTCTATATTGTAGGATGAGAGAAGGTAATTCAAAATATCTAGGTCTATTTCAAAATGGGGCATGTCAACGAGCCCACTAAACTCACACACATCAATCAAATATTTATATTTGGAAGACATATTTAAAACAGTATGGATGTGGGGGCACAAAGGATTCCTGTAGATGATCTTGCCCGTGGATTGGACTGGATTCTCTTCTTGATTTTTTTCCTGAGCTTGTGGTTGGGAAGCACTTGAAGTCGCCATTGTAGTTGTGCTTGCGTCTTTGATAATGATGGATTCCTGCAAAAAAATTCAAGAGCTAGAAAGTGTAAATGAGAAAATGACCAATGGGAGGGTATTTATAGGCCAAATAAAGCATCAATGGCCTATGTTGATGTGCATCAATAGGGGCCACTGATGCTCATCAACAAAGGCCATTGACACACATCAATAGAGGCCATTGACGTGTGTCAACATAGGCCATTGACATGCTTCAATAGGGTCTATTGACGCATGTCAATAGGGCATTGACGCACATCAACAAGAGTCATTGACGTGTGTCAATAGAGACTATTGATGTGCGTCAAAAATATGTTTTGACATGCATCGATGGTTCCTATTGACGTGCGTTACTGACCCTTGTTGATGTGCATCAATGCCCCTGCTGACACACGTCAACGAGTTTAATTGATGTTTTGTTGATGCACGTCAACGAGGGTTATTGATGTTGTGTTGTCATGCGTCAAAGGTGCATCAATGTCTGGAAATTTGTGGTTTCTCCAGCTTAAAAACCTAGTGAAATTTTAGTTTTGGAATACTGTCAAATTCACCTTTCGCTGAAACTAGTTTCGGGGATATTTGCCAGGTATTTTCCACCTATAATTTTCTAGAGGTTTCTTAAAATGAACCATGCTCTGAGGAAATAAAATAAATATGGGGATTGTATCATCTTTCTCATGAGGCATCTTCATGGTGGGACAACCATAAGGTTGAGTTGAATATGGTCGAAGAAGACATAACTAATTTAAAAGTTAATTTAGGCAATAGTGGTTGCCTCAACTTTTCTATGATTAGAAAATGACCGAATTTCAAAACTTATCTCGAGGAAAGTTAATCGTGACAGTAGCATCGAGAAAGGTTTACTAAACTCCTTAAGTACATGCCTCGATCAAACCGATGAGAAGTTTAGGATACATAAATTTATTTTGGGATTAAATCCCATTATAGGAGGCGAGGTGGATGTTTACACCCAACCACTACGGAAGGGGTTGTTGAAAAACCTATAAGGCAAGAACAAAAATTAAGAGCAATCTCTTGCTCATAGAGAGGAAATTAGAAAGAAGGTTCCAAACTCTTCTTCATCTCTTGCACCTAAAAAGGGAGAAGAGGTTTGGGATAAAAAAATTCCACTTGATAATAATAAGAGAACAACAATAAACAAACATGTTGCTAGTATGCATAAAAACTTTGTCAAGAACAATAATAATGGATAGAAGTCTTATAGAAGCCAGAATGATAACTTCAAGGCTAGAAATAAATTTGAGCCTACGAAGGGGCCTATTGGAGGTTGTTTTCATTGTGGAAAGGATCATTACATGAGTCATTGTCCTTTGAATAAGGATGACCACAATTAGCAGCATATGATACACGTTGCAGTAGTTGATAAGCAAGCTGAAAAGCAAGTCACACCCATAGAAGTTCTATGTAAGTTATTCGATATACCTGTGACTATACTTTTGATACCGAAGCTACCGAATGTTTTATCTCTACTAAGTTAGCTTTGAAATTAAAAAAAAAAGCTGAGAAAATGGATAAATTGTGGATTTTGCATTATGGAAATAATGCTACCCATAGGGTTAGTATGTGTCTTTTGGAGCAGTCCTTAACTTTCCTAGTTTTTCCATAGAAGTTGACCTTTATGTTTCTCCTTTGGGGTCTTATGACGTAATCATAGGTGTTAATCAAGCAGCTGAGCATAAAGCAAAGGTTGATTGTTTTGAAAAAATATATTAGTTGTTTAGATGATCTGCATAAATCAGCAGTCATTCAGGTGTAAAACACGATATTTTAGTTAGGAAGTTGGCAACAATGTAACTTAAAAGGCCAAAAACAAAGGTTATACCTTGTATGCAGAAAGATTTCCAAAACTACGAACAAGGTAATGATTTTATGGAAAATATCCTTTGTTACAAAATTTCAAAGACGTATTTTCGAAGAGTTACCCAGTCTTTCACCCAAATGGGAGTTTTACTTCACAATAGAGGTCAAACAAGGAACCAAGCCTATATCCAAGGCACCTTATAGAATGACTACCATTGAATTAGTAGAGCTTAAGTATCAGTTAGAGAAAATTTTGTCAAAAGGATTGATAAGACCAAGTGTCTCACCTTGGGGAGCACTAGTAATCTTTGTGAAAAAGAAGCATGACACACTTAGATTGTGTATTGATTACAGAATGTTGAACAAGGAAACTATTAAGAACTGATATACGCTTCCTAGAATTGATGATCTGTTTGATCAGTTGCATGGAGCATCGGTGTATTCTAAAATAGATCTTCGATTGGGATATCATCAGTTAAGAATAAAGGATGAAGACATAAATAAAACAACTTTTAGAACAAGGTATGGGCATTAGGAATTCATAGTTTTACCTTTTGGGTTGACAAATGCACTTTCCGCTTTTATGAATTTGATGAATAATATTTTTCAAGAATACTTGGAAAAGGTTTTTCTTGTATTCTTGGATGATATTATCATATTCTCTAAAATCATTGAAGAACATCATGAGCATTTGGATATAGTTTTGGAAATCTTAAGAAAGAGAAAGTTGTATAGTAAGTTATCTAAATGTTCCTTCTATGACATGGAAGTACACTATTTGGGACATGTAATAAGTAAAAATGGAATAGTTATAGATCCTTCGAAGATCATAGCTATAACTAAGTGGCTTGTACCCAAGAATGTGCATGAAGTTAGACGCTTCATGGGTCTTACTAGTTACTATAGAAAGTTTGTTAAAGACTTTTCTAAGATTACTACACCAATAACTTCATTACAAAACAAAGATAAGAAATTTGTTTGGAATTAAAAATGTGGATCTGCTTTTAAGATTCTAAAGGATCAGTTAACTACAACACCTATTCTAACTATACCTGATCCAAATGGGGACTTTATTGTTGTAACGGATGCATCTGGAGAGGGCCTTGGAGGTATTTCTGTTGTATGATGACCATGTCATATCTTATGAAAGTAGAAAAATCAAGTTACATGAATGGAATTATGCTCCACATGACCTATAGCTTGCTGCCATTGTTCGTGCCTTTCAAATATGGAGGAATTATCTTTTCGGTAGGCCTTTTGAACTAAAAATTGACCATCTTGGGTTGAAGTATATTTTCACTCAACCAAACCCGAATGCAAGACTACAAATATGGTTGGAATTTCCATCTCGGTATGATTTTGATATAAGCTATATTAAAGGCGAGGAAAATAGAGTAGTTGATGCTCTAAGTCATAGGAAGCACATTTCTATTCTTATAACATTAAGAACTCAGTTTAAAGACAAGGTTAAAAGTGTCATGGAATCTTATTCTTATTTTCAACAAGTAAGCATAGCAATCTTGCAAATCCAAATAATGCGAGATATAAGGGTTTTCATTTCGATAATGAAGGAATTTTACGGTTTGAAAATCGGGTATACATACCTTTGGAAAATGATTTAAGAAAGAAATTATTAGTTGAATTTCACAACTCACCTTTTTCTGGACACCCTGGCATTACAAAGATGTTGGCTGATATAAAACAACAATATTTATGGAAAGGAATGAAAAAGGATGTGATGGAAATTGTGACGCACTGTTTAGAATGTCAACAAGTTAAAGTGGAACATATGCATCCAGCCAGTTTATTGTACCCTCACATCATTCCGCAGTACAAATGGCAAGTGATAACCATGGATTTTATTCAAGGGTTGCCTATGTCAAAGAATAAATATGATGTTATTTTGGTATTTGTTGATAAACTAACAAAGGTAACACACTTTATTGCTTTGGTAATCTAAAGGACGATTCACATATGTTAGCAAGAATATTTTTGCATTATATTTTCAAGTTACATGGAATACCTGAATTAATCATATCGGATAGAGATACGAGAATGACATCAAGATTTTGGAAAATGCTTAATGTAGCTCTATGAACTAAACTAAATTTCAGTTCTGTATCACCTAGAAACGGATGGAGAAACTGAAACAGTTAATCAAGTTTTAGAGGATATGCTAAGAATGTATTGTATGGATCAGTAGTATAAATGGGAGGAGTACCTTCCATTAGTTGATTTTGCTTATAATAATACTTATCATGCCTCTCTAAAAATGGTACCTTTTGAAGCACTATACGGAAGGAAATGTAGAACCCCTATTAGTTGGGACAACATTGAAGATAGAGAGGTGATAGGGCCTAAAATCCTTACAGAAATGGAACAAGAAGTTAAAATGATTCATGAATGATTGAAGGAAGCTATAGATAAGAAGAAAATTTAAGCAGGCTTAAAGCGGTAGATAGGAAATTTGAACTTAGTGAGAAGTTCTTTCTTCAAAGTTAAGCTGAAAAAGAGTTCTATAACTTTTGGCAAGGTCAGCTAAGTTATCACCTCATTACATGGGACCCTTTGAGATAGTTGAAGTAATCAGCCTTGAGCTTATCATTTAGCTTTACCTCCTACTTTATCATGAATGCATGGTGTTTTCCATATTTATTTGCTTAAGAAATAAGTTTCGATTTATCACATGTGTTGAATTGGAATTACTTGTAGGTACAAAACCCGGGATAATCATGGTTAAACCCATTCAAGTGTTGAAACTCACCAGTTGCACTTAATAAATCATGAAATAAGTCAATGTAAGGTCCAAAGGGGGACAATTTTAACGAAGAAAGTGCAACCCGGAAAATCTCGAAGATATGAGATTTGCTTTTCCATACTTTTTGATCAAAATTTATTCTGAAAATTTTAACTCATATTTTGATGTTAAATTTTCCAAGCTTGGGAAATTATTGAACAATTTGATAGCTATTTTAAATACTATTTTGAAAAATTGAGTTTTTCAAATTTAGTCTTGTTATGGACATATGAATAGAAGGACAATAATTAAATTTTGTCCTAAAACCTTAATGGTTTGATTAAGTTTATCATCGAGACGATGATTCTTTTAAGGGGGAAGGTATGTAACATCTTGGTCATGACCGTTACTATGATGACTTCCACTTTTAACATTGCAAACATTGACATGTGATTTGTCTTAGGAAGGTGTATTCTTTTGACGTTGAAAATCATGTTTGCAATGGAGAAGTTATTATTGTTCAGAATTCATGCTAGTTGTAATTTTGTTCACTTGGAAGTGAAACCATTATGTTATGTGAAATATAAGTTGTAAATCTATACTGTTGTTTCAAATTTTCCATATTCTAACATCACACCTTGAATCGATTCCATTGATCTAAGGTATGCTTCAGTTATTCTTTATTTTCATCTTGGTAATTGACATGCCGAATTAAACATATTATGGAATCGAGCAATATTTTGTTATAAATTGTGAAGGACTCGAGCTTCAGGTGTCCTTACTCGACATCATGCTACAAACTATAAATTTGGACCTCCTTTATTAATGTTTTGTAATGTTGATCAGTGTGAGGAGATTAAGGATCTGTTGTGGGATAATAAGGAAAATGCCTTAACCTTGGTCAGAATGTGTGTTGTTATTTGGATTTGACCAAAACTATAATGTTTCCCTATTGGATTTTTGATCTAAGGTAATAATACTTACCTAGGACCTATTACTAAACTATTTTTGTTGATGCCAAAAATAGGTTGTGATTTCTACCTTATATAAATTCTAATCTAAGAGGTGATAACCTAACCTAAGGAGGTATGTTATAAGGCTAGGAGTCTTGAACTAACCTAATAACTAAGGTGGAAAAACCTAACCAATGCTAATGTAACCCAAACTATTAATAAGATGAAAAGGGGACTGAGGGTCACTTGGAAAATGGAAGGTTGGTGGAGGTGGTTTATAAGTTATTAATGTGAATTGATTTCATTCCTTACATCTTAAATTCACCAAGATTGGCGCAAAGGCATACGAAGATGGTGGGATGCCTAGCTGACATCATTGCTAAATTTAAAATGAATGGGGTTCTTGAATTTTGTTTCACCAAATTTAAAGTGGTGGTGGTGTAAGCAAAGAGGGGGAAATCACATTCAATTCATTAAATGCATTCAATAAATTTAATAGCCTCGGGATCGGTGGGAGGAAACTACCTAGGAGTTAGGTAGGAGGAATCGAGAGAAAGTTGTTGGTCATTTGGATCTTTCTCGGTTTTGATCTCGCTCGAGAGTTTAGGTTCTTCAAACCAGCAAGCTTTTTTGGACCCATTGGAATCGTCGGTATCTTTGGGTTGTTTCGAACTTGTGGAAATGTAGAGGAAGTTGGGAGATTTGACTATTGATGTTGGTTGAAAAGAAGAGATTCTTGAGAAGCTCAATTAGAGATCTTCTCGTAAATCAACAAGAAATTTTATCAGGCATGATAGGCTCTTCTTGTTAAATAGTTCTACTTTTTATTAAGCATCTTTATTAAAATAACTCTACTCTTATAAATGAATGGTGTTGTGAAAATTCCTTGGTGTATTTTGTTGAGATCTTTTGCTTCATTTTATTGTTTGGAAAAGATTCAAAATGGTTATTTTTTTGATGCATGTTGAGTAAATTGTGTTTATTTATTTGAAACTAGAAGGTTGCTTAAGTCGTGGTCGACTTCGAACTCATGTACTAAAATGGTTTAAGGAAAAATAATTATTGGATTAAAAATTTGATCGGGAATATCTTCCTTTGTTAGGAGAAGGTAAGAAATATTGATGTTTTGGTTAAAATTTGAAGTGGCTTCAATTTTATCACCTGTTGTTATGTTGAAATGGGTCTTTAGATTCGTTGTTTTCTTGTGGATTCAAACTTGTTTTAAAGAAACAGTGATATGTTGACACCTTCTGAGCTTAATACGTTTTGAATTTATGAACTTTTTGGAACTTTTAAGAGAGGATTTTTTTTGGATTTATTCTTCCTTTCTGAAAATCACGGTAAATTATGATTTAACTTCTTCTCTTGGGACAATGTGAAGATATTGATGTTTCTCTCTCTCTCCATGTATAAATTAGTTTGTGATTAATATTTTGATGTACATCTGTAAAGGTTGTTGAAAGAATGGATTAATTTTGTTTTAGTTAATTTAAGTATATGAGTTAGAAGGTTTCAATTTTACTCTTCTCCTTCTTTTGGGTTTGATTTTGAGAACCGACTTGGGTTAACCCTCCCTTTGAATTTCCTTCATCTTGTTCGAATTTGGGATGGAGCCCTTTCTTTATTATGTATGGATTTTTCTTTGATTCATGTTAAGTGGGTACATGGATGGCTTGGCAAAAGAGCTTGTATTCATTTTTCTTGATTACATAGAAATACCTTGTAGGTTTCTCTCTATTTGGGAAATGAGGAAACGTCTGGACCGAGGATATCTTCACTGATATGAAGCTAAAGAATTAGTTTTTAATCTTGTTGCCTTGGAAACTTTTATCATTTTTATGCTAATGTGATTGTTCTCTTTACTTGACAATAAGCCCCTCTTTGACCCTAGCTTGTTTGATTATGTTGTTTATCTTATATCTATTCAATTTTGACTATGATGTTTGTTTGGCAAAGGTTGTTGATCTAGATGTTGTTAGGTAAGGATCACCCAGATTCTAGGGATGTCGACTATGTTTAACCTTTTAATAGGATGGATTATTTATTTCTCTCTATTTTTGAGCTAGGTATGTATTACTATTTTCTTCAAATCTAAGAAGGATTTACATTCGGTTCTTTCTCTTCTTTGAATTGTTAAATACCATGTTGTTCGTTGACCATTGGAGGATGACTTAAGTTGTTTACTTTTCAATTCTTGTTGTCTTTCCTCTATTTTAACCATGTTGAGGATGAATGGTTAATTAGGCATGATTATGCACTTATTATTCCCTCAAATCGATAAATTGGAATTGGATTGATATTGATTCAATGTTGGAAAGAAGGGAATTATTGTGTAGAATATTAATTGTTTCATCCTAATTCCATTTTTATAGAATGAATTTGGTTTCGATATCTGCATGAAGAGTTATGTTAGTGTTGTGGCTTATGATTAATTGCATATTTAAAATAGTTCAATTCTAAGAACTATAGGGTGTTACCCTTCTTGATCACTTGTTTGAATCAAGAAAGAATTACATGCATCTATAGTATGAGTTTGATAAGTAATTGAGATTTATTATCACTTATCTCGTCAAATCATAATCCTTCTTATGAAATTACCGTTCAAGAGTGTTGCTTTGATAATGATACTTACATAATGTATTGTGCATTGCTTATTCTTACCTTCTTGTTAGGATCCTCACTCATTTATGAGATATCTATCTGAATTGCTAAATGTTTCATAAAATTAGAGTTCTTTTTATAAGACAGCTTAGTTGAAAGAACATTGCTTTAACGTTTAGTGCTTATCATGCTTAGTTTGATGAACTGACCCATGCTAGCAATTTTTGCATATGGATTCTGTAATTGAAAAAAGAAGACAAGTTCTTTTATGATGCCTCATGTGTTTACATAAAGGCCACATATTTTATGAGGAATTATTATTCTTATTGTAATATAATTGAAAAAGGTAAAAATTGTATTCTTGTTTGAGTTTATCAATGTAGATTGGCAGGAATGAAGTCTGAATGTTTAGACTTGTAAAATGTATAATTTACTTAAGGAATGGGAAAAGGATTGATTGTTGTTTGTATTTGATGTATTATTCACTTTGGGTTACTGTAAAGGAAATTTTGTAAACTAGTCATTACTCTCTTGTGAACCTATCTGTTTTGAATCATTTCAGTTGAACTCAAATGAACCTGATAGGAAGGTAATTGATATTTTATTCCTTTATCGAATGCAACTTCTAAGTTGGCACAAATATATGGAAACATAAATAGATCATGAAGGTTTACTAGATGACGTAAATAAGAGGGAAATCTATTTATAATTCTTGTATAAAGTAAATGGAAGCAATGAACCCTAAAAGAATATAAAGATAAAAGAAAGGTAATTATTCTAAGGGGATAAGCATTTGTTAATACCTTTTGAGAAAACATAATCCCTCTAGTTAAATCAAATCAGAATATGGAAACCGAAATGAAATAAATACATACGTAATGAATATAATTCATCTTAATAAAGTCTATTAACAAGGAACTAGAATCTAAAATTAATCATGCTTAAACTTTGTTAAGAAATGTAAGATAATCTTACCATGGTATATTAATTCTGTTATGAGCTTGAATCTTATAATAAGATACCATGGAATGAAATACAAACCTTCGAGAAGAGGGATTGATCACAGATTTATCTGCATGGTAACTATCAATCATTAATGGTTAGCAACCTTAATGAACAAAGAAATTAAGGATTCAGTAGGGTTGCTGAAATTGAATCTTAATTAAGAAGATAAGTAAGTGTTTAACTTCTTAACTAGATATGTACTTCTAGATGAGGTGATTTTGTAGGATGTTGGTACATGCCAACTGCAGTACTATGACATCATGAAGACCGAGGTCTTCATAATGGCATAGTGTTGTAGCTGACACATCACAACACCCTTCCGAATTGGATCATCTAGATCTACATAAACTTGGACTTGACCTTAGTTTTACCTTAGGTCAGGTTAGGGACATGCCTTCGTATAGGGGGGAAACTCATGATGACTAAAGGTAACTAGACACATGCAATCGACTTGGGTCGACTAAGTATGTCTATGTACCCTTAGTCACCGCGAGTGATTCTCAGTAACTTTTATGTTGCTAATCTGGTTATGGTAAGCCTTGGACAAGAGGGTGACAGAGTCAATGAAGACCATTCTAGATAACAAATGAAGTGGGGGTGAAGGACGTATTGTCGTTTAGTATGACATCTATGAATATGATCATGCAAGGAATGTGAAAATCTTTGGCCAAAGTATCACAAGTTGCTGGTCGCATTGTCCTATATCACCTAGTTTAAGAAGAAGGATTTCAGATGAATATTGGTAACAAATATTCGAGATAGGCCTCTTAAATGGAAAAATTCAATACCCCGAAAAGGGTAAGAGAACCAAACATACTTAGTATACAATAAATTGAGTCAACATGAAGGATCGGTAAGAAACCGAGTCATGAAATGAGAGATTGGCAATTCATCGAGTCATTATAGTTGCATATGGTTATCTCATTATGAGATTGATTGGCATGTAATGTGTGTTCTAAATCATGATCATTTAAAATAGATAAAATTATTTAAAAACTTGAAACGCGTGTTCTAAATTATGATAATTTAGAACATAGAACACTATTTAAAAAATCCCTTGTTTCTAAAGCTTTAAAATGGGAATGTTGCAAAGATCCTTTAATGGAGAAAACATTATTAGGACATTTTCTTATTCCTCTGCCAAGATAGCATCCACCTTTCGCGAGGAGGCACAAGGGTGAACCTAATTCTAAATCTCCTACTCCACCAGTTCCAAGGGTCCTTGCTCTTTCTCTTCCAACCACTCCAAATACTCCCCATTGATCTACTCCCATTCACCCACTTCTTACAAGGTAAAAGGTAAAAAGGCGTTTCATACAAGGTTTGGTTTAGACCTTTTGATTGGATATCTTCTTATCATAAGAAGATAGAGTTGAGGTATATTATGAATAGTCCTAGAATCAATGTTGAGTAATTGATGGAGATGGGGATGTCTAGGAATTTGGAAGTGTCCATTTTATTTTCTCATATAGCTCGTGTTTCAGGGGAGTTTATACCAAGGAAGAATAGGTTGTTGAACAAAATTCCCCATTTGGAGAAGATTTCAAAGTAGAAGTAGTGGATGACTAAATGTTTTTCTTTTCTTCTTTCCTTTTGATATAGTTTCCAAAATTTATGCAAACTTTTCTTTCATGGGCTAGGGCCCCTATAGAATCCCAATTTTGTTTTTTCCAACAATACAAAAGATATCAAATAGTTACATTAGTTTACATGCTTCATAATAGATTTGAAATTTTATCAAAGCAATATAAAGATCTAATGTATTGCATCAAATTACATTCATGTTTGAAAACAACAAATCAAAATGATATTCAGTTTTCATGAAACAAGAGTAATAATTATAATAAGATGAAAGAGTAATTCAAGGAAAACAAGCCTAAGCTTGCTCATTAGTCTTCACATTTGTATCTTTATCTCCATCATCTTTCTCCTCCTTTGGTTTCCTTTCCACATATGCATCATATTTTTGGAATAGATCTTTTACATCATCCTCATCTGGACCTATGTGGTGTTGAAATATCAGGGTCTTCAAGTTCAATACATTCACTCATTGATTCATTCTTTGTGTGTATTCCCATGGTCTTGGTTTCAAATATTTAATTATGGTTTCTACCAAAATTAGCGTCTTGATGACTTCATAAGAAAATATTTTATTTTGTATGTTTTTCTCAAGATAACTAATTAAGAAATCAATTTTAAAATCACCATAACTCTAGTTGGATTTATCAAACACCGTGCTTTCTAATCTCATATCTATGGCAGCAATATTTTTCTTAACCCAATTATTTTGTGTCTCCATATTTTATCTAATTTCATTCAATATTTCAACTTGTGATTTTAGCTAAATCTTTGTTTGCATATTGGGTACCCATTTATTCTAGTGGTAAAATTCCTTCTTTCTCAACTATATCTTCATCAAGTTGAGTGATACGGTTCATTTTGGGAAGAACTCCTTCATAATAAAAAATATCATTGTCACATTGTTCAATTAAATCACTAATTTCATCAAGTTTGGTCTTGAGTTCTCCATATTTCATTTTGGATTTCTCAAAACTCTTTTTCCTTTTTCAAACAACTTTTCTACCCATTCATCAAAAACTTTAACCTTTTTTATAGCCTTTTCAATGTGTCTAATGACTTCAGGGGTATATATATATCTTTTTGGATTTCATTATATTGGCCCACTAACTGTTGTAAACATGAATTCAAGGACCTTACTTGTTATTTCAGCTCATTTTTACTTATTTTATCTTCATCCACCCTCTCAAAGATTCCCTTCACCGCTGATACAACATCCTTGCTTAAGATTACTTTTTATTGGTATTCCCAATTTATTTTCTAAATAGTATAATCATTGATGGTTAACTTATCCTTTGGGATATCAAGATGAGGAGTAGTAATATCCAAGGTTTTGGATATAGTTCTATCAAAATGTGACCTATTCATGATCCTACCTTTCGAAAAATTTCACAGGTTTTTAGAAGTCAATGTTAGAAAGACCCAAAGCCTTTGTTGGGACAATCTCTTTTCCTTTTCCCTTGTTCATTTCATTTTCCTGGATAACTCCCCCTAACCACCCTATCATGGGATCATCATCATCTTCTATCTTTGAAGGAGAAAATCCTATGGTTTGAAGGAATGGCACCATTGTTGTTCATATTGAACTTTGGGTGTTCCAGTAATTGGTGTCTTCACACTTGTTTCTGGCATGTACTTTTTGCTATTTTGAATTATTCCTCGTTCTTATTTTAGCTATGAGTTTATTTAACCTTATCATCCTTATTATTAGGTGCAAATTGTTCACCCAGATCCTCATCTTTCTTTGAACCAATAGGTGTACTTCAATCCTCCTTTACATTTTTAAGAAGAGTGGGAGTTGTGTTTGTATCTTTTGGTAAGGTTTATGTCTTGGAAGATTCTACATTTTCTTTCTTTTTAGGTTCCTTTGGTGGAGTGATATCTTTATTAGTTGTTTTCTTTGGAACCCCTTTTTCATCATCTGTTGTTTTTTCCTAATCCTTATCTTTCATGGGATAATTTTTGGGTAGAATTATTTACTTGGGATTCAATCTCAATCCTTTTTTTCTTTATGTCATCGTTTCTTATATCTTAATTTGATGGGTCTAAGTACTTGACTCTTGATTTACATCCTTCCTTTCCACCAATCTATCTGATATTACAACCTTTCCACTTTGTACACTTGGGGTAGTAGTACCTTTAATATTTCTCTGGTCAATAACTCTAGCAACTGGGATTTTTCACTTTCCAATACTCCCTCTTTATTTGTGAATTGTGGTCCTACATCAATAGTAACTCCAGGCACTAGTAGCTTTTTCACATCCATTTGAATATTATTTTTCTTATCTTCTGAAGGAACTGTATCTAAAAGTGGATTTTCATGGAATTGGGTCTCCATCTCTACATATAGAGTTTTCCCAATATCATTCATATGGGTTTCTTGAGATGACATTCTCATAGTTTCATCAATTTCAAGATAGGGGTTTCTTCTAATCTCCTTTATATCAATGCTAACTATTTCAACTTCTTTGAGTTGTTTCCCTAGTAATAATCCCTTTTCAAAATCAATTATCTTATCACGCTACTCCATACTTTGTTGTTATTGATCATGGCTTACTCCTTTAATAACTAACTCACTTAGCACCTTGGATTCTTTGATAATATTTTTCAATACCCCTATAGGAAATGCAATGGGTGTAGGAAGGGTCCTTGATGTTGATGAATCTTCTTTAGCACTTTCATAAACCATTGATGGTGTGGTTTGAATAACTGGAGGAGTAACATCCTTTTTGGAGCTTTAACTGAATAGGTCCACCGATTTCTTCCGATTCGCATATCTTTTGTTTCTTGACATTTGGGCCACCTTCTTCAACCTTCTTTTCTTTATGGATGGTTTCTCTAGGATTTTTGATGATCTTTCATAATTCTTAGACTCTGGAATTTATTTTTCCCTGGCACTTTGACCTATAAGGGATAGGTCAACATTTGGTAGAGATCCTCTCATTCTTGGAGAAGAGATAGATGTTTGAGGCGATGATGCTGCAAGAGATTTTGATTTACTTGAGCTGGCTCCTTTTGTCTACAGAGGTACTGCAAATGTAATGGGAAAATTTTGCATTTTTTATAGGAGTATACCTTCTTCCTTATGAATTAGAGAAGTCCTAAATGTCCCAATCCTACTCGTGGCTATAGTCCAGGCATCAATTGTCTCTATAGTGGGAGTTTTACTTAGAAATTATGGAAGTGCTACATTCAATGGATCAATGGTCTCAGCTCCCTTTGCTAAAGAAGGTATATCATCCTTCATTTTATATAACCTTCTAAATTCATTTAATACTTTAGTGTTTTGAAGAGACAAGTCAATTCCCTTTGTTACTAGCCAAGTCGTGTTCACCTCATGACATTCACAATCCTTCTATGGGGATCCTCTTCCTCTTTTTCTTTCCAATTAATGGGAGCCACTACCTTCGAATCCAGATTCTATTCAAGATACACATGGATCACAATGTTCTTATCATCCTCAATTCCTTGAGGAATAACAATAATTTTATAATCAATGATTTATCTCTGGGGTCATTCTTGAAAAATATCTTTTTCTGACCTCTTCATCATCCCTACAATTCATCCAAAAATCTTCAAACTGAGGTTCATGCTCACCATTGGTTACAAGCCACCTATTGTCAAATTTTTTCCTTAGAAAAACATTTCCATCTTGAATTTCTTCATCTCTTCACCCATCAATTTTTATTTTGTGATAGATGAACATGTGTATCTCCCAAGTGTAATGGGGAATTTGATATTAGTCTTTTGCTTCTTAGCAATTTTCCCATGTAGAGTCACTACTTTCCTATCAAGCTCCATTAAAACCCATTTATCATCTGGATACTTTATCAACTTACATGGTTTCTCATCAAACCCATGTATTCTGAAGTATGTGAAAAATTGTACTAAATAAAGAGGTACCCATAATCTAAAATCATGGCCCTAGCTGCCATCGATAGCCTATATTGTTATAATTTGGGGTCAAACAAGCTGACCATGGGAGCGATAAAACCATCATGTACTTCCCTCACATTATCTTTCCAATTATCAATCCTTAGTTATGGGAATACATCATAAACTTTGTGTGTTTCAAATTTTCTTGCTTTAGTGAGTCTTAGAAATGACCTAAAATATGCAACATTGTATATGAAGTATGTCATCATTGAAAATTTAAGATCTTTTGTATCCCCTTCCTTTACTTTAGTAGTCAATGTTAACAAATGAGAATGAATAGAAGCTGAAATGATACTTCCCCAACTAAACTCTCACTTCTTCTCTAAAACAACTCTAATGAAAGGGCACATCCATTCCTCTAGCTTATTGGATCCCTCAAGCCCTCCCATTCTACTCAATAATACAATCAAGTCTTCTACTTATTCAATAAACATGGACCAAACCAAGTTCTTGGGAATCCTCTTTATGGATGTCTTTCTTTCAATTAACCACTAAGAATTTAGTACCTTAACATATTCATACCTTCTATTTTGATAATCAACTCTTGTAGATTCCACAGTCTCTAAAATAGGTTCGTCAACTTTAGGAAACCCAATATTTTATTGAATGCGTCAGGGGTGAAATTGACCACACATTTTCCGCTTACATACAACACATGTAACCTCTCGTGGTTGTAATTATGAGAACACCGCCATACCAATTTAGGGGCATGAATAATGGCTAGGATAACAGCTACTAGGGTAATGTGGCTTGCACTGATTGCTTTCATTTTCTTGCTACAATTCTCACTGTGAAGCCTTATTAGAAAATCCTCCAAATCCGCATCAAGAAAATTTGTGTCTTTAATATTGTCCAAGTTACTTGTGATAGCAGATGATACAGAAAAACTTGATTCACAAGTCTTCATATTGTTTCTTATTGTATCTTCCTCAAATTACTATGAAATTTGTGAAGAAAACAACCTAGGCATGGGGAAATGATGTTACTTACTGATTTCCCAAACTTTGACCTATGCAATTCCTCTTCCGTGATCGTTTCCTGGGCTCTGCAATCAATCTCACCATTTTCCACCGACTCTTTATCCTTTTTCATGCAATTTTCTTCTACTTCTTTGATTCAAAATCTTGAGCTTGATATCAACACTTATCAGTCAATTTGGTCTTATTCCTTCACAAATTCTCATAGTTAGGGCATCGAGATCTTCGTGTGTAATATAAAAAACTCGAAGTGTTTGAATGTTTCAATCAATTTTACTTTGATCCATGTAAAAATGCATTAATGATGGAAGTCATAAATGTATTATATCCCCACCATCCACCTTGCTTTTTCATTTGAATGTGGACCGTCCACGTGGGTTAATTTGATGCCTTGCATGGCTCGTGGAGTCTTTTTTCACTTTTGCACTATCTTTTGAATGTATACAAGTTTACATGTTTGACTTGAATTCCCATTCTTGACTTTATTGAGATCATGACACATTTTAAAATCTTAGAGGTAATGGAATTGCAGGACTCTTTTGCACATTTTCTCATTTTCCCAACTGGATACAAGTTTACCATGTTGACCCGAAGCCCTACTTCTCTGAATTTTCCTGTGGAATGGACATGTGTCCCATGTCGAGCTTCGGGGGCATATTTGCATTTTGCATTGTAGTATGCCTTTGGTGTAAAAATGCACCGCTAGTCCATTTTCTCACTCTAATTATTTTCAAACACATCACCTCTTTTGGGAATGGGGTCAACCTTTCCTTTTGTATCATTGACTCGAATATTCGAAAGAATATTCTTCGGACTTCAGGATGGACTTGCAAATTGTATTTGTAATATGAAATGACTATGCTTGTTTACAAGGAAAATCTACCATAGCACAACCAATGGCATTGTGCCACGTATCATCGAGACTCAAAAATTTATTACATTTTGTAATCTACACTAGGAACAACAAGGAAGAAATTCAAAGGGGATAAAACATGGTTTTACATGACTTTTTCATCATATTTCACAAGGATTTTTTAGTTACGACACATTTTCACAATCCTTGACTAGAAAAGAGGATTTCCATAGTGTAACAATAGGATATAACATGATTTTAATGGATCTTTTCTCTTCGACATATATATTTCTTAACTCAGAAATTAGACACAAAACTTTTGAAGATAACTTTCAGGAAAAAGGGTTGAGGTTAAATTGAGCACTAACACCAAATGATCCAAAAAGTACCTTGTATGTAATCGGTAAATGCTTAACACTTCATGGTCTAGTCATTATCTAGATAATATCTTTTAGGATTTATGATGAAAAATAAATTCCAAATGACGATTATGTCGTCATAGAATTAACCATGGCAAACATGACTTAAAACCTTGTCCAAGGTAACGCAAGTTGTTGATTGCATTGTCTCGATTTCACCTATATCTAAAGTTGCAATATTTTGGATGGGTATCCCATAATAGATGCCTAGATAGGAACTTTAGACTGTAACACTTGAATGTCCTTGAAGGACTAAGGAAACCATGGTATACTTAGTATACATATTTTAATGAAATGTATATGAGGGATCGGTATTAATCCAACTCATATAACTACATAAGGTTTATTGTTATAGGATGGATTGACTAAGATGATGTTGGGTCTAAATTATGAGAATTTTAAAACAAGGAAACATGAGATATTAACTTAAGATTTATGTTGGGTTTAAATATATGGGTATTTAAATCAATGAAGCATGAATTTAAAAAAATCCTATGAATTGAAGTAAAAAAAGAGCTTGTTACGTGACTTCTCTCCTTCATGCATGTGTGAGACATCTATGGGTGTGGTTTTTATTCTTTATTGTCTTTATTTCTAAATGGTTATGAAAGATTCAATCCCTTGTCTTGATTATGTGAAGAAGGCTAGCTTGCTTTATCCTAATTGTGTTCATTGTTGCAATTGTATTTTGAAAAGATTAATTGGTTATTCATGTGTATAGAGGTATGAAGAATCATTCTCAATCCTTGAATATACATTTTGCATGATGATTGATATCATGTTTGAATCTCCTCATGACAAGGTGTGTCACGTTTAGTTATAATTAGACTTGATTATTGGATATTGTGATACCCCATGGAGGTGATAACTAGAAATCCTTGGCTGAATATTATGGTGAAGATTCCATTTTTAATCCTAGAAGGAAACTTATTGTCAAGTCTCAGTGAGTGTTTTTATAAACAATAAAGTTATAGAGTAATGTGAATTGTATATACGTACAGGGTAGGAGAGTGAATGAGTGATCAAAAATAGGTTTATGCGTGCTCATACAACCCCACCGGGTAAGACTAAACCTTGAGAAATTCCAAAATAGAATTGGTGTTAAAATTGTGTGGCTTTATTACAATATTAAGAGAAGTTATAGTTAAAATACCTTTCTCGGGTTCACAAAGAGGGTTACATGGTAGCAATGCTAGGGTTTGCCTTTTAGGGAACAAAATCAACTCCATTTGTTTTAAAAACTACAAGATATGATGCCAAGACCATCTAGCAATGTATTATGAAGGAAATTTTTAAATTTATTGGTGTAAACTCTTGATTTTCATGATAGTCTAGGTATGAATGTTCAAACACAAATCAAAGGGTTTATTTGAAGGGGTGATTAATAATGAAACCGTACTTTTCCCTTGATTCGAGTCTAAAATTTGGAAAATTTTAAAAACCCTTAAAGGGTACTCAAAAACCTAGACCTTATGCCTTTACACCCCTAAAAAGATAATTTATTCATGACATAGTCTTTAGGCTAACCTAGTTAAGGGTTTAAGTGTGAAATTGCAAAAGAGAAGTATAGGGAGTTGTGTAAAGATTTGGAGCTTGATATTTTAGGAGAATGTAAAAATATATTAGAGTGAATTATTTAAGATTTTAAAACCTTATTTGAGCCTTGGGAAGTTTGGATGCATAGTTGGAGTGGGGTATATGGTTGAGAAGCATAGTAGGCAATATTGAGAAAGGAGAGAGTGTAAGTTCCCTTTGATTTCTTGAATGCATTTTTATAATGAATCTAAATATTTTTTTGAGTATTTGAAGTAGGGGATGAAGAAATAAAGGTTTGGAAGAGGACAAGAAGATAGATTGTGCAAGGGTAGTTAAGCATAAATAAGTGTAAGTGAGAAATAGGAGTGCTAAGTAACTTTTGATGCATGTTAAGTTAGTGGATGGCCAAAGTAGTTGTGAATGGAGTTTTTCTAGGTGAGACAAGAATTTTCATGTAGGGTTTAGTGATTCAAGAACATGTTGAAGATCACTTTTAGTGTTATTTTACTAGGTTTTAAGTAATTTTCTTTGCAATTTTATCCATGTAGGCTTGTTGTAATATCCTCATGGAAAAGTAAGTGAGATAGTTGGTGTGAAGTATTAATGTTGGATAAATTCATGTTATGATAAATTATTTGTCTACTCTAAGAATACAAATAATAGCATGGATCGAATAATTAGGATACTGAGGGGAATCAGAAGAATAACATGGATTAGAATCATTAGAATCATACCATTGACTATGAGATGAAGGCGAGGAAATGGATAACTGAATGGGTTCTCTAGTGTAAAGAACCAATCAAGGTTTAGTTATGATGGGCATATTTTTATGTGAATTCCTAAACCTAGGTTCCCTATTGTCGTAAGTGTGAGGAACCATGTGATAGTTAGTCATTATTGGCATTGTTGGGTCCAAATTCCAAGACCTAGATAGTGTGATTGAACTCCTTCAAGGAAAAAAAAAGTTTCGTGTCGGTTTGATCCATGTAATGATGGCCAACTATACATTTTACAAATAAATAGGGGGTGCTTGTGTGATTTTCCTAAGGGAATCTAAGGAAAAAAATATCATGATGACACAATTTTGACAATCTAGCAAGGTTTAGACAACAAGTTGTAATTCTAAATGTCAAAATGGTTGATCAAAATTTACTAACACAACAGCTGCAAAAGAAACTTTTCCAATGTTCAAATTTTCTCAAGAGTTGTTTGATAGGAATTTTTTTGCTAAGGTTTGAAAAATGTGCACAAGTATTACAATAAACTGAGGAAAATTCAAGTAAAATAAAACTGTAAATTTCACAATGATGTTTTCCAAGGTGATGAAATATTGCCAAGGAAAAATCAAGTAAGTTCTAAATCAAGGGATCAAATGTAAAAAGAACCTATTCCCTATGTCAAATTTTTGTCTCAAATATTTTTATTGATAAGATGACAACACAATTTCAATATTTAAATCAATTTTTAGAAAAACAATATTTAAGTATTAAAAAGGGGTTGAAGTGATTTGAATAGCATAAAAAATAAGGTATATATTTAAAAAAAAATTAACCCAAACAAATTCCAAGTTTTGAAAATGGAGGATACAAATGTGAGTAGCACAATAATACAATTTGGATATGATTTGAATCCCAGTGAAAACATGGAAAAAACCCAACAAGGAGTGGATCAAATTGAATTTTTATGGGGCATTGAAAGGAAATCCAGGTAAATCTGGTTGTGGGGGGGTTAGAGATCACAATGATACCTTCATTCTTGGGTACTATTCCAACTCGAGGATTCAAACAAACCACGACATTGAGGTTGTTTCTGGGGTACAATTACTAAGCTAAGGAACTATTAGAGATTAGAGGTATAAGGTGATTTGATTAATATCATAAATAACATTTTAAATAAGGGAGAAACATCTATATATATATATACAAGATTCCATTGTTAGCATTAGGAAATGAATAAAAACTTTGAAGGTATCAACTTCAAAACGTCTATAGAGAAGCTAACAAAGATTGTTGATTTCTTTTTCAAAAAGGGGTTATTAATTATGGGATGAAATTGATTACTAATTATGTTTATTTAGACCCTTTGTTGAGGACCCAACTTGAAAAATATTATGGAGACTAAAACATCATTAATTGATATTAGAAAAATTCTAGGAAGTTCACCGCAAAACAATAGTGTTATGATTGGCAATTTTTGGGAATTATGGTAAATTTTCCATGGAAAGTATTAATAATGAGGGGGTAAGCTTCATTCATGTCAATTAAGCTCCATACATATCAATCACACTTATTCGAGGAGCGTATTTACTTTGTCTAGCCTCATGGATTGTGGAAATTCTATCAAAGAAAGGTCAGCGTTACTCGGGTGAGCCTTGCTGTGAAAAGGAAAATGGGAGGGGATCTTGTGAGAACCGATCCATGGGATGTCAATAGTATAAAACCTGAAGCTATGGAAATTTTTGAAATAATGGGTTTGGCTCCATTCTTCAGGATTTTTGAAGGCCATAATGAAAATCTTAGCAAATATTCTGGCACTACCTGGGAGCCCGCTAAAAAATGGACTGGGGGAAATGTGGTTATCCGAGGTGTGAATATTTAGATATCAATTGACATACTGGCCTAAGTAATGGGAATGCATAAAGAAGGGAGGGAAGTCTAAAATCCAATGAAAACTACGCAAAAGAGGTGAAACTCTTTCTAAGAGGTAAGGAGAAACTTACCAATCATTTCATTGGTTTTTTAAGAAACACTCTACATGTCCCTTTTAATGAGGTTCCCATTAATTTAATTTAATATATTACATTGGAAGGTTTCCAAAAATGAATTTTTCATATCATCTCCCAATGCTTAACTTCCTTAGGTATGGCCATAGCTACAATTTCCCTAATTATATTCTTCTTTCCCTCTATTCAACCTTGGATCAATTTAAGAAAAGAAAAATAAGTGTGCCCTTACATCAAGGGTTTATCAGTGTGATCTTGAAAAGATATGTGGATGATATGGAAAAAAATGTTAAGGGGTGAGTGTTCTTTCGCAAGCCCTAAGAGAATACAACAAAGATATAGATACTAACTCAAAAGAGTTGGAAGAAACCAAAGAAAAACCTACTTCAAGTAAAGGGGAAGAGAAAGACATTGAGGTGGTGGAAGTGGTACATGGTTTACAAGACCTTAAGAATCATGAGGTTAAGTAAATAGATTTGTAAAATTCTAATAAGGGATAAATCAGCCAAAGAGGTGAGACAAGTTAATATTGACACTCGGGTAAAATTTCCCAAATTGATACTCGGAGAAAAGAGAATGTTGATCAAGGAGCAGCTTCTAGCCAAATTCCTTGAAGACTTAGATAATTTTAAGAGTGATACCTTACTCACCAAGAGTACAATTCAATTTATTCTTAATTATTGGCATTTCATGAAAATGAAAGTAGAAGACTTATCGTAGATTCTCAAAGCACCGTGAGTGTTGATATTCCTAAGGAGAAGTGCAAGGGTTGGATAGTGATATAGAGCAGTTGAAGGCCCTATTTTTAAAACTTCACTAATTAGAGAATTTTGAATGTCAAGACAACTATCCAACATCTTCATATCCGGCATAGCTCACCAATGCCTACAGGAAGTGAGAAGATCAAGAGACTTTGAAGAAATGGAAGATTGGGTTGTCTGAGTCTGAATTGGAAAACCTGGGCACTTCTATCAAGACCCTAGCTAAAGAGTGGGCCACATTATTGGCTAATTTTGAGAAAAAGGATGACTGACATGTTTTTTTAGTTTTTTTGTTGTTGGTTCTCTGGTTTTATATGTTATTATTTGCATGTTGTTTGTTTACTTATACTTTTGTGGAACTCGATATTATTTTTGTTGTTATGTCAATGAATATTTACTCTAGATAGGAGCTTTTTATTGTACAGGGTAGGGTCCCCTCAACCCTATTTTACCCATAATAAAAAAACTTTTAAGAAAAACAAGATGTAAGTATCGGTGTAACTATTATGCCTTCCAAAACTCAAGGCAATGTTTGAAGAGAAACAAGGTCTAAGGATAACAATGAATCAACACAATGCAAGCAATGTAACAATTCAATTTGGTCACTTATATCAAGTTTATAAAAAAACAAGATGTAAGTATCAAAATTGGATTGATACAATACGAGTAGCATAACGATGCAAAGTGAAAATCAAGGAAAGATACCTTCTATAATGAGACATCTCAATATGGATTTTAAGACAAGACTACCAAAATATGAAGATGTACCAACACACTTTCAACACTTACATCAATGTCACAATAAGGAGTGATGTAAGTGGGTGCAAAAGTGGTGGACACAATTTCGGCAGTACTCGAGTTGCTTTCTTTTTGACCAATAATGTAAAAAAGAGAACAAGGGAATTTATGGTCAGGGATGAAAATATACGTGGTGCAATTTGGCAGAGTTTCACCTTATTTTATAACAAGGTAGAAACTAGGACAAAGTTTTTCTTTGTAAGTTTTGTGATGAATAACATGATGTGTGAACTTCAATGAACTATCCCCTTTTTCGACTAACAAGGTTTTGACTTCAAGGAATTTTTTCCTTATGAATTTTCTTTGAAACACATTTGGATAAGGCAAAGTTGGCCACAATTGCAAATGGATACTTAGAATTTTGTTCTCAACACTCACCAATACTTGTCTAAGAGAGATACACTTCACTAGATAACTCCTAAAAAAGGACCATTGCACCACAATAATGAATGACGTCTCATATGGACAAATTGAATAATTCCTCACGAGTATTTCTAGTCAAGTAGGTAGTGGGAAACTTCCTCTTTCATCCACTAGTTCTCTAAAGGTGTGGACTAATTTGGGGTTCCTTTTGTAATCCTCATAATGAGTTTTATGGATTATTCCAAGATATTTCCCACTTTTTAAAGAGATAGGGTTTTAACTCTTATTTGAACCTATAAAAATAGTGTTTTGAATAATGTGGTGTGTTTTATAATCTTTGATTAAAAATGTGGTTTAGTACACCATTGGCAACCTGCCACACATTTTCATTAGTATTGGTTTTAATTCAATTTTTGACAATTTTATGGTCATGCACTCAATAGTTTAGTAGTTTTCCACAAAACCCACAATGTTTTGAAAGAGGATCAAGGTTGTTTTTATTCTCAAGATCATCAAAAGATGCAAGAGAAGAGCATACACAACATTTGATCCAACTAGATAGAAATGGAAAACTTAAATCAAATGACCATTAAAATGCTTTGTAAAATATTAATTCCCTTAAGAAACTTAAATGTTTAAATTTATAAATAAACCAAAATGTTAGAAAAAGAAGATCAAATTTACTTTTGGTTCTCAAGATTTCCCAAGAGTGCAAGAGAAGAGCATACACAAAATTTGATCTAACTTAAGAAAAATAAAAATACAACATTCATCAAAGCATTTAAATGTGTTAGAAAATGATTTTTAAACAACTCAAATGATTATTTTTCCATAAAAACTATCAAAATAACCATAATGTTAGATAAAAATCCATAATTATATCCATTTCTAATTCTCAAGGTTGCTCAAAAGCGCAAGAGAAGATCATAAGTTGTATTGATCAAATTTGAAATTAATCTAGCATTCAAATAAAATGATTAGTTTTCTAATAAAGGAAAATCCCAAATTTATGTGTCCATTGCATAGTTCACTTAAATACCTTTTTGTCACAAAATAAATGGAGTCATTTTGAGTTTGGGAGAAAACTTTATGGCCTCCGAAAGATAGGTTACACTTTGGGAAAATTTAGTAATGCTAGTACACTTTCGCTAACACTAGCACACATTCGATTAACATTACCGTGTAGAGGAGCTACACTAGTGCACATTTGCAAAGATAAATAAAATAATTTAATGGTAGAACATAGAGGATCAATGCTAGCACATAGAGGATCAATGTTATCACATAGAGGGTTAATGGTAGTGCACTTTCATAGAGATAAATAAAATATTTCAATGGTAGCACATAGAGGATAAACGTTAGCGCATAGGATAACAACACCATCACACAGTCATCCATGGAAATGAAGACATTATCATGCTAGTGCACAAAGGATTAACGCTAGGGCACATGAAGAAACGTAGATGCACGGATAATTAATGTTAGTACATGGAGCATGTGTAACTTGAAGAAAATCTTACACAAACAGAGGTGTCAAGAAAATGGTGTAGGTGGGTCAATAAGCTTTAGGATTATGATATGTATATCTAAAACACTAAGCTAGTAAGAGGCCTTGGATTTGATCTGAAAATAATCAAGTTTTTATCTACCTGATCTCGGACCCTTATAGGCTTTAATTATTGCCGATAATTTTCTCCTTTTAAGTAATCAATTTAAAAATTAATGCAAGATAATAAAGACAATTGCACAATGATTGATTACAGAGTTCAGAAATTGCCTACGTCTCTGGGTTCTTATCAAACCATTCCACTAGTCAAAACTTGTAAGTTACAATAGTACTTTCACAAGAAAACCTAATGGAAACTATTAAGAACTTTCTTAGAAGAATAACCAAACCTTCAGAAGACAAGGGTGAAAAATAGCACCCGACTTCCCCTTTCTGGCGTATTCAGAAAGCTCGATGGCACCAACTCCATTGTTCGAATCCTCCGGTTCTTGATCGGCCTTCCAGACACTTTGTAACACCCTATGGCACTCCGGTCGATATTCCAAGATTCACAATAATTTGGTGTGGTGCTATGGGCCGACTAGGTAGTACTAATAACTCCTAGCCATAATAATTTTAATTTACTATTACCTAAAATAATAGGTCAATAATAATTAAAATAATAATGCCTAAATAAATTAGGTCTTCATGCAACTATGCCTATGGTAACTAACTCTCCTCTTGGATCGCTCTTCGCCTTTCCAGAGCTCTAGGAATGAGCTTCTCTGCATTGCGTTGTGTGTGTCCATTACAATGAAATGGGTTCCCTATTTATACAAAAATAGGGCCCTTAAAAAATATGATATTATTTTATCCTAAGGCTAATAATAGCCTCATCCCGTAGCATGTGTGATGGGATTAAAATCCTTAGCATAGCGGATTGCATTGTTTAATCCCAAATTGGGTGGCATTGCATATTTTAATGGGATAAAAATCCATTTTAGCGGCTAAGGTGAGGGGGAGTGGTTTTGAATAAGGGGATAAGATCCCACATTTGGCACAGTTTTAAAGTGGTCAAAGGACCACTTGGGCATAACCACCCCCACCTTATTCTCACGTGGATCTCCATGCATGGCTTAGTTGCCCCCACCACCGCTTCACCTCCTTCTCCACGTGGAAGCTTCCACGTATGGAATTTGCATGCCCCCACTCCGCTCCATCATGTGGTCTAAGCATAGCATTTGGCAGTTAAGTGGGTAAGTGGGTATAATACTTACCACTTCACAATAATACATGGTTGTTGGAGATTAATGGGATAATATAGACCCCATGCAACATAGATGAGCTCGATCACGTGGATAGCTTGACGAGCTAAAATGTAACTCGGTCCTTGCATGACTCAGCTAAATAGCTCGATGTCGACCCTTGATAGGAAAATTGATCGTATTCGATTCATGGTGGCAAGCCACATGGTGGCTTGTGGACCCACCACATCGGCGATAATACCATAGTCCACACGGCGGTTGGGCTCCCCTCCGTAACAAAAGTTGAGCCTCTTGTTCCGACGAGCAATATTTTTACGACTGTCAAAGACTGGATATCAAAACCAAAAAACAACTCCCTTTTCCTTTTCACCACGTGTCACAGTGCCTTTGGTCCAAAATTGACCAGTTGACTAGAGTTGACTTTCTTGTTGACTAAAATTTGACCGGACATATCTAGAGTTCTTGAAGTCCATTTTTTGCGTTCTCACAGTCGTTGGAAAGCTCTCAAAATGATCTTCTACACTAAAACCATTTAGGGGTGTTTAGGGAAATTTTTAAAATGATCCCCTGATCACACCTCCCCACTGAAAAAGGCTTTTTTCCCAAAAAATCTTATATTGGAACATTTTGCCATCCCATCCTGAATCTGGAAACTCTTCTTCCACCTCGAAATTATGTTGTAGTAAACCCTTAAGTCTCTTCCTCTGCAACCTTCTCACTTCAAAAAAATTTCTCCGATCTTGGGATTGTGGGTTATGGGCCCACGACACTTTTGATGCACCACTTTGATATCCAAAGAAGACCTCCATGCCTCTATTGTATGGTGTTAAGTTTCTTACTGAAACCTCGACACTCCTTTTGTGCATTGCTAATCTTCTTGATATCTGACAACAAGGATCTTCTTTTACTCTATAACACAACTCCTAGCTTCAAGTTGATTCCACATAATCCAAACTGGTTTGAAGGAACTCCTTGTTACGTAGAGATATGATTGATCCCATGTAAATTATGGACAATGACTTGTCCCTTTTTAGACCTCAACGCCTCCAATGCACAATGCTAAGCCTCTTTCAAGACCTCAAGCCTCTAATGCATGATGCTAAGTCTCATTATAGACCTCAACGCCTCCAATACATGATGTTAATCCTCTTTCAAGACCTCGAGCCTCCAATGCACAATGCTAAGTCTGTTGATCAGCTACCATTTGAATGTGTGGTCACAATGCCTTGACACCGAATGATGTTTTGAGTTGATCCTTTGAGAGATCCTCTTGTTGACAATCTAATATCAAGTACCACTCTGCTACATGGTCACAATGCCTCTACACAGAATGAAGTTCCAACCCGACGTTAATGCCAATGGTGATTCAACTACCATTTTGTTGCACGGTCATAATACCTCTACACAGAATTAAGTTCTAAAATAACTCCTACGAACTCTATTATTTACACAAATGCTAGATCAATCTCCAAAATATATATGAGTTAATTCTTGTTTCTAAGTTGTAACAAGTACTCACACACTTGATTAGGAGATAGGTTTGGAGGATTAATCAAATTTTCTAAGTAAGAAAATCCACTTGAGTATGGTAAACTTTTCTCTCATCATTTTCTCACGAATTTGATCTCTAAACAAATACTGCATACTATTCATCAATTTGAATTATGCAATATATAATTGAAAAATTGTTGACTTACCCATTTTAAAGGACTTTCACTTTCAAGTATTACCTAGTCCTGGGTTGAATTGTCAACTGGTGGTGGAGTAGAAACCTCTTTTGCCTTTGCAATAGGCCTCCATTCCATCTTTGGCTTGCCATTACTCTGATGGCGAGATGGATGCAGTTTCCAGCAATTTTCCACCCAGTGCCCATTCCTCTAGAAATGAGCACAAAAATTCCTCTTAATATCCTTCTTCTGGGATGAGGAACTCTTTCTGCCATTTCTCGACTCTACATGATGAGATTGCTCTTTCTGATTTGCCTTGTTCTGACGAAACGACATCAAATTCTTCATTAGTTTCCTTCTCTTCCAGCATCTAGCCACTGAATGATTATGTAATCCACAAAAATTACATGGAAAGGAATTCCACATCTTTTGAAAATCATAACCATACTTCTTAAGCTAAAAAGTGGATCAGAAGTTTTATTGTGCTTATGATTATGGTAAGAAACTAGAGGTGGAATCTCATTACCTCTTAGATGATTTCTCTTACCAAATCCTACCCGTGATTATGAAGCACAACTTTCTTACTCAGAATCTTCTTGCGGGACTAGTGGGGTAATCACTTTGCTTTTGTAATTTTTTTCTTCATCGGCATTCTTAGATCATTCTCCAATATCCATTCTCGCACTAGAAAAACCCAAACCTATAAAATGAGGATGATCCTTGACTTGTATTGGGTTAGCAATTCCTTGGCCATTTTTACCAAGGCCTCTTCCATCAAATCCCATTTTATCTAGTAACTTGGATCTAATGCCTCTAGTATGCTTTTCAAACAAACCAAAGACTTCATTACCTAAATCCAAAACTAAATGGGAGGAAGAAGAAGATTCCAATGGTGAACAACTTACATTGCAGTCATCTGCCATGGTCACTTGCATCTGGAGTTGAAGGTATTTCCTTTCTCTGATCACCACACTACAACCTTTCCAAGAGCTCATCCTTGGTTTGCAATTCTGATTTCAAGCAAGCATTCTCCTCTTCCAAGGAGTAATACATTGATCGCAGGAGAGAATTATCTTCATGGATCTGGTGATTATAAGCTTCAACCTCATTGAGCTTCACCTGTTGAGACATCTTTTCGATAATGCACTTGTTCCTTGTTCACACAAATTAAACCAACTACACCAATCTTGAAGTAATCACTCTATTAATCAGATTTACTGAAGAAAAAATGGAGCTAAACTAGCTCTGATACCAAACTTGCTCAAATATTAGCAAGTTTGAAGGCCAACAACCATCTCTGATACCAAACTTTCTCAGAGATTAGCAATTTTGAAGGCCAACAACCAGCTCTGATACCAAACTTGATCTGAAAATAATCAATTTTTAACTACCTGATCTCGGACCCTTATAGGCTTTAATTATTGCCAACAATTTTCTCCTTTTAAGTAATCAATTTAAAAATTAATGCAAGACAATAAAGACAATTGCACAATGATTGATTACGAGTTCGGCAATTGCCTACGTCTCCGGGTTCTTATCGAACCATTCCACTAGTCAAAACTTGTAAGTTATAATAGTAATTTCACAAGAAAACCTAATGGAAACTATTAATAACTTGCTTAGAAGAATAACGAGACATTCTAGAAGATAAGGGTGAAAATAGCACCCGACTTCCCCTTTCCTGGCGTATTTGGCAAGCTCGATGGCACCAGCTCCATTGTTCGGAATCCTCCGGTTCTCGATCATCCTTCTAGATGCTTTGTAACGCCCTATGGCACTCCGGTTGATATTCCAAGATTCACAATAATTTGGTGTGGCGCTATGGGCCGACTAGGTAGTATTAATAACTCCTAGCCACAATAATTTTAATTTACTATTGCCTAAAAAAATAGGTCAATAATAATTAAAATAATAATGCCTAAATAAATTAGGTCTTCACACAACTATGCCCATGGCAACTAACTCTCCTCTTGGCTCGCTCTCACCTTTCCGAGCTCTAGGAATGAGCTTCTCTGTTGCGTTATGTGTGTCCATTACAATGAAATGGGTTCCCTATTTATACAAAAATAGGGCCCTAAAATAATGTGATATTATTTAATCCGAAGGATAATAATAGCCTCATCCTGTAGCATGTGTGATGGGATTAAAATCCTTAGCATAGTGGATTGCATTGTTTAATCCCAAATTGGGAGGCATTGCATATTTTAATGGGATAAAAATCCATTTTAGTGGATAAGGTAAGGGGAGTGGTTTTGAATAAGGGGATAAGATTCCACATTTAGCGTAGGTTTTAAAGTGATCAAAGGACCACTTCGAATAACCACAAAGTCATCCATGGAAACAAAGAAATTATTAATGCTAGTGCACAAAGGATTAACTCTAGGGAACATGAAAAAATGTAGATGCACGAGATAATTAATGTTAGTACATGGAGCATGTAACTTCAAGAAAATCTTACACAAATAGAGGTGTCAAGAAAATGGGTGGGTCAATAAGATTTAGGATTATGATATGTATATCTAAAACACTAAGCTAGTAAGAGGCCTTGGATTGGTTAGGTTAATGGCGGAAGAAAATTTTCAATTTTTTGAAGTAGAAAATGTTGATAGTGATGAGTAACACTCCCATAGGAAAGTGAGTGCATCTATCCTGGTATCTTGTGACATTGTTTATTATTTGTAAAATTTAAATTACCATATAGGCCTAGATAAGAATAAAATAAGTAAATTAAAATTAGTGTCCCAAAATTATATCTTAATATATCTTGGATTGGTTTGGAAAATTCTTGAAGGAGTCTTATAATTATGTATAAATGAAGGTTAAGCTTCTAAGATAATTGTATGCATGTAAAAGTAGGCTAAGTTAAGAACTAGGAATTAACACCAAGTAATCCCTATAACTAAGCTATTTCAACAATAACATCATGATAAAGCTTGAAAGAGAAATATAATCTAAATGTATCGAACATGAAAACATTAAATGATAAGCCATCTCTTTGAAATTTGGATGTGCTTTATATGTATGATTTCTCTCTATTATGAACCTATCTTGATCATGAGCAATCAAATGAATGTTATCTCCATGAAGAGGAAATAATCTCACCAAAATGGATTAATGGCCATGTTTGGATCTTCCTTTACTAATATCTTATGAGAAGAATGGATGCAAGAATCAATGATCTATTTTAAGTACAAATGCCCTTATCATGTGCATATAATATCACTAGAAAAGTGTGGTGTAAGTTTGGAAGGAAGGTACTAGGTTCTTTATATAGCTTTCTAATTTGGGAGAAGCTAGAAACCTAGTGAATGTGGGATAAAGGTAAAGTAGAATTAGAAAGGGATAAACATGATTAGAATGAATTAATTAGTAATTAGCAACTCATGGGAGTTGGAGATGATTTAATTAATCAACTAGGATTAATTAATAGGCCAAGATAAGCTTAGAAATCCATTTGGAGGTGATTTAGAAGGAAATAGGTAGAATTTGGAGGATTAAAAGGGGAATTTAACCAATAAGAAGGTTTATTGATTAAATAGGAGATTAAAAAGGCTTAATTAACTAATAAATAGTTAATTAATTGATTAGAAGAGGATTATAACTAATGAAGTGTCATTAATTGGCATCCGGAATGAAGGAAAGGCTAGTTAATTAACGAAGTGTCGTTAATTGACCAAAATGAAGGGGAATGTTAGCTAATTAGCGAGAAAATCACTAACTTTAACAGAAATTATAGAAAAGAGGATAAACAATGTAATTTTAATAGTAAATTTGTGGAACTAGATTTTACGTGTCTCTGATAATTAGGGATTTTCACGCGGGATTGTGTGATGGTCACTATGTTGTAAAGGTAACTACTCAAAAAGTTTGAGAGCTAGGTATTGGTGTTCATCTCTCTTGAAGGATGTTTCTCTACTAGTAAGAAAATGTGAAAAACTGCTAATTTTTCTTTGGCAGATGAAATATTTTGGATCTCTCCTTATAATTTAGTAGAGGCCCTTTTAAATAATGGGGGTTATATTTTATTGGAAAAATGTTAGATCCTTCTAGTGTAGAACAAAAATGGATATTAATGGATTTCACTATTTTACTAAGTGGGTTGAAGTAATCCCCACCAAGAAGGCCACACATCAAGTTGTTATGGATTTTATTTTGAACAACATCATTTTCAGACTTGGATTTCCTACTAAAATGGTTCCAAATAATGACATGAGCTTCAAATTCAAACCTCAAGTAACCATGTGTGATAAATATGGAATAACCCCCACATATGCTTCTAATTACAATCCTTAGGGAAATGGGTAAGGTGAATCAAACAACAACAAAATTCTCAAAATACTCAAAACAACATTACAGTAAACAATAGTTTTTGGAGTGAATAACTCAAATATGAATTATCATATGATAGAGTTACATCAAAGAGGTACACTGGAAAGATCTCATTTGAGTTGGTGTGTGGTGTCCAATATTTCTTCCCTCTTCATTTTTAATTGTCTACTTATCAATTTATGTAACAATTTAAAGATGGAGAGAGCATTAATCCTTATGTTGTTAGGATCAATAGAACCATTGAGCTTAATGAGGTGAGAAGAGAATCTCATTAGATACACATCAAGTTCAATTAAAATCTTAAGAAAATATTTGATAAAAATGTCACTCCAAGAAAATTCCATGTTGGTGATTTGGTTCTGCTATGGGATAACATGCATGAAGATAAAAGAAAACATGGCAAGTTTGATGCACTATGGATGGGTCCTTACTTCATAGATATCAAAATTGTAAAAATACCTTTTCTTAAGAGATTTGGAAAGACAATTACTTAAGCTACATGTTAATGGCATATATCTCAAGTAATTTTTGGATTGAAAATGTGTTTCCTTCGTATTATTGTATATTGTATAGTGTCAATGTTCTTGTTCTTATTTTATTTGTTTTTCTTTTCCCTTTCTCGATCCCCGTGATCAATTTTTGTCATTTTTAAGTTTGTGGTGTTCTAAATTGTACATGATTAGATGAGTTGTGATGTACTCCTTTCCCAATGGATTCTCGCATTTGGTATACTTCATCTATGAGTTTTTTTGTGTTTCTTATGACACCCATTGGGGGTGTCCATCCCCAAGCTAGAGCCATTATTGGTTCTTGATTTGATCCTCTATATAAATCATGCATTTCTTGTGTTCCCCACGGTTTCTTATCATGTTTTCGTGTTATTTCCTCATATTTTCAGCTTCTTATAATACTTCTCACTATCCCAAGCTTCGTACTTGAGAAAACCATGCTTTGCTTTTTGTCAATTTTATTTATTAAGTGACACTTTGATGTTTTGCATGTTTTTGCATATTGTTTGATTTATAGGTTTCATGGGCATGAGAGAGGTCTTAAAAACCTTGTTGGTATAATTGATCCTTTAAATGAATCCCCTTTCCTCTAAAATCATGTCTTATGTAATTTTGCGGGCTTGTATTCATTCAATTGTGTAGCCTATAATGTCACCTCGATGCCGTGATGGAATATTCTAGGCATCCGAGTGTAAGCAGAACCTTATATGCGGTTTTGTAAATTTTGGGAAGTTATAAAGTGAAGCAAAACTTTGAAGGCCCAAAAAGGAATATTCAAGGAATCTTGTAAGTATTGGGCGGGTATTTTTTCCCTTCACAGTTTGTAACTCCGTAGTTTTTAAAAAGTTGCAAGTTGCTCCCCCATCTCTCGAAGCACGATGGATAAGGACACATGGCATGCTTTGGTGACACTTGACCATGAAAGCATCTTTGCGAACATGGAATTTCACAACTTCATAGTTTATGATAAGTTAAAAAAAAATTTCCTAAACTCGAAAAAGGACATGTGGCATTTTGTAAAGAGCACCTCATGGAAAGATGTTCCTTACAATTTTGTAGCTTGCATGTTCATATTTTTTAAAATCTATCAAATGTTACCCTACCTCCAGTACCTTACAAATCAGTCCCCATGTATGGTTCACTTTTAAAATTGAGCTAAATAATCGATGGATATAAATATGAAAAAATATGGATAATGTCTGCCATTAATGAATATGTGTGAGGGACCATATGTTTGAATAATTTGATTAAGTCCTACACTTTACATTCAAAATCAATATTGCTTTGAGCACTTACTAGCCTTAAAGCGAGAAGAATAGCCCTAAATCTTGTAGATGATTTGCATTGGAGTATTGTTGAAGTGAAATTTGTGTTTTATCATTCTCTTTCAGCCTAAAAATAGAAATTACACATGTATTTATGCACGGGTAATTTTTTCAATGTGATATATTTTCATTTTTCTTGTGTTACGGGCTTGTGCCAAGTTGTGAGAGAAATTATATTTTTAATGCCTCTAGTCACTTCCTCCTTCTTAAGAGATTATTTTTCCACCACATTGGCATCCATGAACATTCAACTATCTAGAACCCTTATCTCATCCCATCTTATATTTGATCTAGATCAAATAACCAACATGGATTTGGGTAATGTTGATCTAAATAAATTCCTTAAGAGGATACACATGGACGATAGGAATGATCTCATGGCCTCAATTATTGAAAGTGATATTTCCTTATTTTCTAATTTTCCCCCTTCAATTCAAGTACTGGAATTAGTTTAGGTACGTCTTTGAGAATTATTATCTAGAAATCAAGGAAGTGTTTGATGGGAGTGTTGTTAAAGTGTTGTCCCGACCCCAAAAACTTTTAATGAAATGATGGTACTTCTTAAAAGGGAGGAAGTTGTATATGTAACCATTGAATTATTAGATTAGTTATGGGTTATTCACCATGATAAGTTCTCAAAGATAATGAAAAATCAATGGATTTTGAAACCAAGGATTTCTGCCATAAGGATTCCTAAGAGGTTGACCAGGATGACTTCATTAAAGAATTTAGAGACCTCATCACTATGTTAAATAGAATTGTGGGTAATGATTTTTCTAATTACTTTTATGAATGGATGTTCAGGTACATCTAGATTATTCTCAACTTCAAAACACATATTCACTTAGGATAATTTATCAAAAAAATTATTCATTGTCAACTTGTCAAAATGGTAGTACACATTCATGAGAGGTCTAGATAGAAATGTGAGTTTTACATGACCTCTTATCTGGTTTATAATGTGGAATGCCACAAGTCATTTCCTTGCATTCTTAGGACCAAGGAATTCTATGAATATAGGGTATATGATGTGCACCTACATATAAACTTGGAAATTCATAAGTATGATTTCATAAGGTCCCTTGATGCATTATTTTATCCTATCATTTTCTTGTTTAAACATGAATAGGAGAAGTATAAGATGACATCCAGGGCTACGAAGTAATCAATTAATTTGGATTTTATTTCATTCAATTCAAGTCTTTCACATGCATCGAGTGAGTGGCTTCCAAGTCAATCCATAGATATTCCCTAGACACTTATATGATAAATGGGCATTACTTGAGTTGTCCAAAAAATTACTAAAGTTCACATGCTTATAGAAAGGAAACATAAAATTAATGTAATTTCCCAATCGATGCGGAGCATCTAATCCCAACTTGCACATATGGCTAAAGCAACATGCAATTTTGGATTGTGGTCACTCAATTTTGGCTTGGATGGTTTATTTAGGTCATTTTTAGTCATTTAGGTGTTTTATGGTGTAGTTAGTCCTTCACAATTTCAAACTTTTCATTTCCCTCCAAAATGTGCAAATTTGAATTGTGAAGCCATTTTGGATTTTTCTAGGAGTTCTAATGCCTTCTATGGGTTATCCATGACTATTATATATGTAAATTTACCTAAGGAGGTTTATGAATCATGAATGTGTGTTTTAGGAACTAGATTATTGGAACTTTATTTAAGAACCTAATGTTATGTCTATGATTAATCATGTAACCAAGATGTTTGGAAGTTTCACTCGGTTGACAACCACCTTCTTGAGGCATAAAAAACCTCCATATAGCTGATTTTATTATCATTCAAATGGTCTAGGTGAATTTAATTTGAAGCTCAAAGGGATTTTAGGGAACATAACTTTGTTGTGCGGTTTGACAACCTTGACTCTAGGTTTTTGTATGTAATCTGTATATGATCTTGAGTAAAAGAAAAATATTTGGGATCCTTGAGAAATTTGGTTCTTGTACTAGTAATTTCTTTTATCTATGGTTTAAGATATTTAAATAGTGAAGCCTTTGGTCTTTTGAGGAGAGATTTAGGGTGATAATAGAGAGTGGGTGAAGCTCACTAGCATACTTGTGTTTTGGATGCTTGAAAATTTTAAATGCATTGATCATAGTCTATGGATCCCATTATTAGAGACCTTTAGGGTTGGAATATAGACTAGAACCTAGCTTACTTCATGGCGTGCATGGGTTTATTGTAATTTGGGGTTATTAGTCGAGGTTACCCTATTTGAGGTAGATATAACCATATTCCTATGAAACCAAGATTCAAATCTTGTAAGGAGATATTTAATAGAGGCTCTTACACTTGGAGAGTTTAAGCAAGTTAAATCCAAGCCCCTTGAACTTGTAGACAAAGAAAAGGTGAGCTAACAATTAAGAAATTGTGATTTTTTCCCTCTCGGGATGTTACGTACTATACAACCTTGATATTAGGGTTTTAAGGGGAGAAACTCAAAATACTCGAAAATGAACCCACCAAATTTCAAATAATTCTTAAGAAATGTTTTTATGATTTCGGGAAGAGGATTACATTCTCTCGAGTTTTTATAAGTTTAGGAACCAACCAAACATTTTTAATAAAACCATTTGAAACTTTTGTTTTTCCCTAACCTTGAACATTGAGAATGGAATGATCACCCAAATAGATATGATCATTACACTCTCTGAGTTCAGATATGATATCCTATCTAAAGGTCATGTTCCTAGAGGCACCACTATCTAATATCCACTCATTTTCTTTTTCAAAGAAAAAGGTGGAATACAAAGCAATTACATTTGATTTTTGATAAATAATTTATCACTTTTTCATCTCCCTTCATGGGAGTTGTCATAAGCTCTAAAATTAATTTAATAATTTTTGACAAATGCGTACCTTTATGCATTGATTCCAATTGATCCCAAGCCTCACTTGGACTTTCTTAGTTTTCGATATGAAGTATAAAATCATCATGTACACTTCACAAAATGATGGACATTGCCTCTTGTACTTTATATTTATATGCAACGATGTTGTCATTATTTTCTTGTCTTTTGGTCAAAGAACTCTCAGTTCCATTCACAACTACCCATAATTTTTGAGCCATGAATTCTACCTTCAATTGAATCTTCCAAATTTTGTAGTTGTTCCCATTCAACATCTAAGATTTATCAATTGAAAATTGATTAGACCCCATTTTTGTGTAAAATAGAAATAATTAATAAACAAGGATTAAAATAAGAGTTTAATAGAAGTCCCCTTGTCGTATTTTAATCCTCGCAATCAAACACCGATCAGTTTACACCAAAAAAGGAGATCCTGTTAATTGAATAATCTATACATGAATACGTTAGAATGATATCAAAAATAAATTGAAATGTAAGTGATTTTTTTAGTTTTCTAACAAAATGATGACGATAAATTTTGTCGTCGTATCGTAATATTATTTTACTATTTTTCACAAAAAAATTTTTTATAATTTGTTTATATTTTTGAAAAAATAAACAAATAATTCATATTATATATATATATATATAAAGAAAAGAAAAAATGATTTATATATAAAAAATTTGGAGCTCTTGCTCCTTATTAGGTAAGAATTTCTATCAACTCAACCGAGTTGGCTAACCAACTCGGCGAGCTTATCACCGAGTTACCATTTCCATACCAACCGAATATAATTTCCAAAATATCTATTTTAAACTATGTAATTTTAATCAACCATGCCTTACCAACCAGCCAAGCCACAAATGTTACCGTGGCCGAGCCACACATGAGTCATCCAAACACATTGATATACTAAGCTTCTTGAGCGAGTTATTCTTGTAAGGGATCTTAAAAAATGGGGTGGTGTGACCATAGTCACATAACCATCCCATGTCACATAGGATTATAAATCCTTAGGCCTCCCATTTTGTCCCCGTGTGGGAAAAATACTTTTGCATAGGAGAGGGAGGCATCCTATAGTGAGGGTGGTCGGTAGGGAGCCCACAGGACATGCGACACTTAGGGAGAAGGTTTCGCAGGACCACGTAGGGCATGCCATGTGGCACAAAGATGCAAGGGGATTTTAGGTGGCCTCACTCCATATAATCTTTAAAAATATATATATTTTTATATAATCCTTTTTAATTTATATCACCAAAGATAGTTTTTTATGGTTTAGGTTTATATATAAACCATAGTTTATAGGTTTATATATATATATATATATATATATATATTATATTATATATATATAATTTATTTATCTATTTTACTATATTTTTATAAAACATGGAGAATTTTATAAAAATTATAGAAAATAAAAATATAGTTTATATTGATTATAAACTATAGGTGCAAGAATTTTTACGGGGGTCCATCTAGGACATGAGATAGGGTTTGAAATTCAAAGTGAAAGTAAAATTTTTACATTACTAGGGGACAAGATGTTTTAACCGACCAATAAGAAAATTCAAAAACCTATTTTCTGGATTCTTGTCTCCCTTGTAAACTTGAATTTCACTTGAATTTTTTACTTTTTTTGATATCTTGAATTTTCCTACACACATTTATAAACTATAGAAAATATTTCACAAAATTTATTCACCCTTACCTTAATTTACAGGCCCTTGGTAATTCTTGAATTTGAAATTTTTACACGTTGTTGAAATCTCCAAGGAATTTCCACCTGTGCACACACCATACATTCCAACCATACATAGAGGGAAGTGGGGGTTAGGATTTCAACCAACTAACCATCTAACTTCCTAACCATACTAAGTTAGAACAAATAGACTATCAACACACGAGTTATAGAGGCTTAACTTGAATTCTATGATAGAATTTAGTAATTCAAAGCATCAAACCTCGAAGTAGGTCTAAGACCTTCAAATATGTCCTTTAAGTCAATTGAGGAGTTGAAGAACAAGGTTAGAGGGATTGATAAGGCTTAGAACCATAGTTACTGTGAAGTCATTGTTTTAAGAGGCCTAGTTTAAATATCAAACCATGTACTTGAGAGAGAACTCACCAAAGAACCCATATTGAAATTTTGCATGCAAATATTAGAGCCTAAAGGAAACTCTTAGAGGTCTCTACTTGGTTAAAGGAGTCATCAGGAGAAATTTAGAAGGGGAAAGCATTAGTGTCGGGCCCGGCAAGCTCTTGAGAAGTAACATGAAAAGTAGTAAACGAAGGAGGACCTAAACAAAATGTTCGACCCATAAATTTTTACACTCGAGGAGAATAAAATGGGTATTAGAATCTATTCATAATTTTTTTATTCTACATAGAAGTATCTAACTAATAACCCTCGAGAAGGATTGCTCTTTCAAGACGAGGGGTGGAATAAATATTTACTAACCTTATTAAATGTTAGGTTAACATTAATTAATATGCATAAATATGAATGTGCACATCTAAGTAAAATAAATAAAAAATTAAAATAAATGACACAACATGTAACGTGGAAAACCCCTAAATGGGTAAAAACCACGAAGAATTAATCCACTATATGAGAAACTTTTACAACCAGTCCAATAACTCCCTCCTCACTTCTACTCCATGTTTTTACTAGGATCACCCTTCATATTTGATATTTGAATATTATAATCTATCTGATATATTCATTATCTTGAATATGACCTATGGTCATATTTAAATAACCCAAAGGGTTATGACCTTCTTAAGTGATGGGGCACACCTCCCGATTTAATTGTTAGTTAATTAAATTAACCAACCACCTAATATAAAGTTTATATTTAAATAATAAGAATATAAGTTATTCTATATTATTTAAATATAAACTAAATATTATGATACACTTAATATTATAGTTCTAACACTCCCCTTAATATTAAGTGGGGATATGCCAACATTACTGTTTATGCAAGAGGATTTACAAATCTATAAACCATAAAGGTTTAGTCTAACATATGTATTTGTGAGACTAAATCTTATCATTTCTTGTGGAAAAATTCTTATACCACATCTTTAGGATCCTTTTATAACATAATAACTTCCTTTACAAATAGATGCAAAATGGACTGCATTTTTTCGTAAATTATATTAGTTTACTTGTAAACTCTATTAGTTTACATAGATCATACAAGATCTTTTACAATGTTTTAAAACCGAATAGAAGTATATAGGAGGAGTCAATAACTAGCCGGCTATTAGGAGGTGGAATTTCCATGCACACTCCCCCTCAATGAAAACTCTAAAAGGCCAAGCATTTCATGGAACTTTTATAACTTCACATCACACAATGGCTTCATAAACAAGTTTGCAACTTGATCTTCATTCGGGCAATACTTGAGATCTATATCACCACAGAGAACCTTCTCTTAGATAAAGTGCATATGTATCTCGATATGATTTTTTATTTGATGATGAACTACAATTTTAGCAAGATAAATGTAACTCTGGCTATCACATAGAAGAGGATTACATTTTTAGGTTCCACATGTATCTCTTCCAACAATCGCTTCAACCACATGGCTTCTTTTGTTTTTTCCATTGTACTTCTATATTCTACCTCAGTAGAAGAAATAGAAACTATTGGCTTCTTTTTACTGATCTAAGTAATGGCACATGCACCAAACTTGAATACATATCTAGTTGTAGACTTGTGATCTATCACATCACCAACATGGTCAGAATCACAATATCCATATAAATATGCATTATTAGAAGAAGTATAATGTAAACCAAAATTAATTGTGCCTTTAATATAACACAAAATTCTTTTTACTAACTTCCAGTGATCCTGATAAGGCTCCTGTATAAACCTTTCAAAATCCCTCCGCATAAGCAATGTCGAGTCTAGTAATAGTTAGATAAATCAAACTACCTACAATTTTCCTATACAAAGTAGGAAAAGTTTTTTCACATGCATGCTTAGGATCAAGTCTACATCCAACTTCTATAAGAATGGCAACCGGTTTACAATCAAGCTTATTAAACCTTTTAAGAAAATTATTTTCATATTTTGATTGAGATACTACAATAGAATTTTTATCCCGAAATATAGCCATGCCCAAAAAATGATGCAATAATCCTAAGTCCTGTCATCTCAAAATATTACATTAATTTTCCTTTAATTTTTGTAATTAAAATGTTATAATTACAAGTGGTAAGTAAATCATCAACATACAATATAATGATAATGATAGAATGTTCTTAAACTTTAGCAAATAAATCATTATCGATGAACAAGAAAAACCAACTTCATTAAAAAAATTGTTAATCTTTCCATATCAAGCCCTAAGAGCTTGTTTCAAACCATATAAATATTTTTTTAGTTTACAAACATACATTTCTTTACTTGGTTCTTCAAATCCTTTAAGTTGGGTCATATAAATTTCTTCTTTTAAATCATGATTCAAAAAAATATTTTGACATCCATTTGATGGATTTCCCAACCATATTGAGCAACTAAGGAAATCAAAATCCTTATCGTGCTTGTTTTTACAACTGGAGAAAAGTTTTTTTATTACTAGAAAATAGTTTTTGAAAGGGACTATACCCTTGTACAAGAAGGATAAAAATCCATATTTTACAATTATAGCATTAAAAAAATGATCAAAATCAAAATAAATCATGAAATCCCAAAGAACGAGAAAATAGTCACTTGGAATAGTACAAAAACCAAAGCAACTTATCAACACAAAAATAGCTGAAATACAATGAATCATCTAGGTGGAGAAGTGGTATTATTAGTAATATATTTTTTATTTTTCCACATCGTTACCCAACTTGCTGAAACCTCCTTGTTTGGAAGAATGACCTCCATAGAATCATTTACCAAATGGTGTGTACTTATTTTACAAAGAGATAGAGGTAAATTCTCCTTTCTCGCTTCAAGTGTCGTCGGTTCATATTTTTTTCTCAACATGTGTCATCCCCTTGTTTCCAAAATTTAAGATATCTCTAAGAGGGGTTGCTAGAACATTAAGGGAAGTTGTAAGGACTGAATTAGGTACTTTTTCGAATCTATTTTTGATTCTAACTCAGCTTTGGTGTCAAAGATCAAATGTTTAGGGAGGGCATCCTTCCACCAGCTTGCTTTCATTCTTTTGTTTTTCCAACTCACAATCAGCCATAGTGTGACCTAAGGAGAAACATCTTCTGCATCTAGAAGGGTAAACCTTCATAATCTAAAGGTTGTGTTCAAGTCCGATTTTGAAATTTGGGCTCAATATGGGAAGGAAGGTTCTTGAAAGTATCAATCTCAATAAGAATTCTAGCATAGGTTGTGTGAGTAAAGCTTGAAGTTTGGGAGTCAATATTTAAGGTGTTACCCAGAACATTACTAATGGCTATAAGACAAGTGCGGCCCCAAAATTGCATGGAAATATGGGGCAACCTAATCCAAACTGATTTGTAAGATAAATATTCCATGGTTGGGTTAAAATAAGGGTACCAAGTGTTGATCAGAGTTTCTTGCTTCCTGTCCAGATTAGAGTACGAGAAATCAACAAACACAAAACAACATTGAGTATGCAAGGGCTTAGTACCTTGGAGATGGTGATGACTGATACGGGTGCAAAGTCGATGTTGAACTCCTTGCTATGATCTTAGCAAACTTGTAGCTCACAGACACTAGAGAAATATTTTTAGATATTTAATAGGAGGGATTCTTGAAAAATTAGATCCAAGAAGCATTAACTTCCTCGATAGCTATCAACCCTCGTGTGTGATAAAGAATAATGATAAAATACAAGATAAATAGGTAACATACAAGCTGATGAACAAAGGAACCTGACGTTGTTGGTATGTAGATGGTGTTATTGATCTGATCCAAACACAACATGCAACAAGAACCACACTACGTGAACTAACAAATCATGAGAAAAGTATTGTGGGGATTACAGTGTCATTACAAGGACATCATGAGGATATAATGATAAACAAGAAACTTAGAATTCAAAACAACATTTTCCCAAATTTTATAACTTAACTTTTTGAAGGGAGGAAAGCCCATATTTATAGCCTAATGGTGAGGTTAGACTATAGATTAAAATATACTCAGGGTTGGGTAAAGTGACCCTGATTAAAAGAGGTGATGGGATTCAGCGGGGCTCACAATTTGACTTATGGTTAAAAAGATAAGGATGTGATATAGAGTGGAAAAGATGATTGGCATGGTTTGGTGAAATAAAATATTCCATTATTTGAAATTAATAGTGGAGTGTCAGATGGGTGTATTATTTCCCATGAATTGAATAATTTGTGAGAGATGCCAAAATTCAATTATTAAATGGGTTTATATGAATCCCATTTAATAATTAATTAAATTTGGGTGAATAAAAGGATGAGATTTATTTAAATTTAAGAAAAAGAAAAGTGAGAGTGAGAGTTGAATGAATGTGAGATGATGGAGGGGCACTATACCAAAAATTGGTGTCTACATTTGCCCCTTTTTGTTGAGTGGTTTGTGATAGCAAGCCACGAGACAAAAATAGAAAGGGTTAGATGTAAAAGGGATGGGGATGAATAAAAACATGACCAAAGGCAAGATGCCCAAGGTGAAAAAGGATCACAATATTTATGAAAAATATGGTGGTGACTCCAATATCACATCGATAGAGGATAGTTGTGGTCTCAACAGAGATAGATGAAAACATTCTACAGACCAGTGAGTGGGTGAAGACCACTGCATTGTGGATGTAAACCATGATGACCAATGGGTCATAGGAAAACATCAAAATATGTGTAACTAAATGCAAATAGTGTGTGGAATATTTCATACACGAGAATTGAGTGAAAAATCATGCGTCCGCAAAAGGGATGAGGATATAGATAATGATGCCCTAGCACAAGGCACACGAAAGACAAAAAGTAAATTATATAAATCAACAAGTACATGAATGAAAAATTTCCTTAGCATAGGATACGAAAATGACAAAATGGGATATGGATGTTGAAATAAGATATCACAGGGGGAATGAGTATGGTCATGAATGTGGATATGAAGAACAGATTGGATAAAATGCCCCAAGAGGGTGTTAAATAGGATGTTGAAAACATGTTTCTTAAGACAGATTTTTTGGTTAAAGGAAGATGAACAATGGGGTTAAGAAGAAAAAAAGGAGTCCCACTTCTTTGACAAATAGGAAAAGGATCCAAACTACTTGTTGAAAAATTGGAACAAACATTCTTGGAAGAGAAAATATCATATGGATGATGGTTTTTATGGTATCCTCCAAGAAAAAATGTCCCAGGAAGATGGGATGGAGGATGTAGATGATATATGATAGAGATAAGATAAAGTGAACATTGTTGGAGTATAGCGGATGTGGTGGAGAAGAGGAATAAAATAGTAGAGAAGGACGATAAGAGAGGTGAGAAGATAGATGAAAGAACGAATGAGAGAATGATAGTTAATAAGAAGGTAGTGGGAAAGATAAGGGGGAAATAATTAGGGAAGGCATGATGGACCCGGAGAAAAAGACAATAGAGAAAGAGAACATGAGAAGAAGATAAAAATGAAGATCAAACAAGAAGAAGATGAGATGAGAAGGGAAAGGAGATTAGAGGGGATGGTGAATGTACATAGATGTACCATAGTAAAGAAGCAACAGATATAATAAAGAGGAGAGATGGTGGAAGAAATAAATGATGAAGGAAAAAGAAGAAGACAAGAAAATGATAGAAGAGGGGATGAAAGGGAGATGGAGATAAAAAAAAAAGGGGGAGAAAGAATGGATCATGAAAGAGACGACAAAGCTGAGAAGGAGAAGAGGTGAAGAATATTAGAGAAGGATGATAGGAGAGATGAATAGGAATAGCAGGATGGAAAGATGAAGGAGATGAAGAAGATGAAGAAGTTAAAGAAGATGGGAGAGGAAGTAGAATAGAAAAGAGAAAGAAAGGAACAATGAGGAGCTAGGAGACTGCAGAGGAGATGAAAGAATGGAAAAGAAACTGATGTATAGGGATGGAATAAGATAGGGGTGGTAGAGAAAGAAGTTTGGTAATGGGAAAGTGGAAATAAGAGGGAAAGAAGAGATGATAGAGCTGAAACAGGAAGGGAATTGAATCCAAGGGTTAGGAGTAAGACCCAGGTAAAGAATATGAAACAGAACGCATGGAAATGCATGTGGATGGTGGGATGATTAAAAATATGGGACAATGCTGGTGAGTTAGGTTATCAATGGAAAAGTAGGACGAAAGTGTAAGGAGAAGAGGGGATGAAGACGATACAGAGGAAAAGAAAAAAACCAGGGGTAGAAAGGAGGAGAGGACAACAAAGAAAATGACACAAAGGCATTATATGATGAAGACATTAGAGATATTGAAGAAGGCAAAGGGAATATGGAAAGTTGATTCCAATGGAGGTATTTTAGGAGAAATCCTCCAAAAATGATCAGAGGACACAAAATAAAAAAGGAAGGAAGAGAAAATAGAGGAGGTAAAAAGGAGTGAACAAGGACGTGTAGAATGGGGATAAATTAATTTTAGGAGAAGTCCACCGATAATTATTAGTGTGAAAATGGAAGATGACAATGACATAATGTTAGGAGATGAATGATGATAATGACAAGTAAGTATGGTGGTAGATATGTGGGAGTACTCTAGAAAATGGAGTGGAAAGAGTAAAGAAAGGAGGGATAATGATTGGTGTGGAGATGATGATGAGGAGAGGATGTAATGGATGAGGATGTGGATGAAGATGAAGGAAGTAAAGATGAAAGGAATGAGACATAGCAAGAAATGGTATGAAGTGGTTAAGTTATATTTCCAAATGAGGGATGATGGGGATGATATTTGAGGAAGTCTGAGATATTTTGTGCGAGGAAGAAAGAGGAGGGAAGAGGACATGTTTATGGGGAATGAAGAGAAAATGTGGACGGTGGGAAGGTGGAGTGAAGGGGAAAGGCAAGGAGATAGATCATTCTTAAGAGAGACTCTTAAGTAAGATCACCATGTCGTAAGAATGGTTAAGTAGGATCACCAAGCCGAAGAAGAAGAAGAATGATGAAAATACTAAGCGGTGTATACCAAAATGGAATAAGAGATGAAAGGAGGTGATAACAAGGAAACAAAGGAGTGTGACATGAGTGGATGGAGGAATGTATGTGGTGTAGGATGGAGAGTGTAAGGGGAATTCTTAATTAGAATTCCTATGTTGTGCGAGTGATGATGTCAAAGCGTTAAGCAGAAGTTATGGAGTGGGAAGATGTTTCTAGTGTTCAATGGAATAGAAAATGGTGGAGGAGTTTCTACAATGGAAGGATCTTAAGAAAGAGATGCATTGTGATTAAGAATCCTGCGCAAAATGGGTGGTTAAGTAATATCATCAAGCCATAAGAAGAATGAAAGGGAAATAAAATGATAGAAGTAAAATGATATTAAGAGAAAAACACAAAAATAATTGCCCAGGTGGAGGACATGTGAAGTATCGAAGAAACAATGGAGAAGGATGAAGTGGGTGAGAAGAGCAGCAGAGAATGAGATGGGGTGAATTTTAGGAGAAAATTGGGTTGACAAAGGAGACTAGGAGGAAGGAATGGTCAACAGACGTGATTACAAATGTGACCTTGTCCAGAATGGCAAGTATACGTCGAGTAGGATTTCCATGTTGCGTGGGGAGTTATGTGGACGTGTCAAGCTGGGGATAAAAGGCCTATGATGGTGAATAAGATGATGTCTGTACTAGATGATAGATAAGAATAAGAGCGATGATAAGGATAATGGGTGGATGATTGGAGATAAGAGAAGGATGATGCGAGAGGATGGTTGGAGAAAGGTCACATTGGTAAAGGTGGGGGATGAGAAGCTATTGGATAATGAATATTACTTGAAAGATATTCTCAAGTATAATTCACAAACTACAACAGAGATCAAGTATAATTCCCAAACCAAATAATGTATCAAAGAGAGTGTGTAGAAATAGTAACATATTTCATGGATTTATGGATGATGTTAATAGGGGACATCCTTAAGAGTAAAAATATAGATGCAGATTTGATGATATGAAATTTGATTTCTAAAAACATAATTATAATAAAATATGATTTTGATGAGATGAGTATCACATAACCATAGTAAGGGCCATGTAAGAAATTTATTCTTTTAACCAGATAGGAAGTAAACAAGAAAAGGCCCTACTCAAAGCATTGCACTTGCAGGATATACAAGTGTTAGTACATAACCAATAAGATTTGATTATGCTAAAAGACCAAAAAGGAGATATGGATGAAACATAATCCTAATATTGACATGAATAGGGATTTGAGATGTAACATGTATGCAAGATGAAGGTTCTCCAAAGGTGGTGTTCCTTAAGGCTATGCCCCAGCTCTGGGAAAGGGAAAGAATAATAATAGAAGAAATTTGATCAATGTGGGAAGCTTTCCAAATGTCATAACAAAAGAGTAGCCATCCTTCGAGGGTTTGGTCTACTGTATACATAACATGGATGGTGAGGATAAAATACATGATATCCTTCCTTCAAGGGATCGGTCTATTTCTTTTGATTTGCATGATTTTTATTATTATTTTCCTTTTGTATGAACAACTATCCTTCTAGGGATCAATCTATTTTTAGATAACTTTGATTTCTTTTTGCATGCATGGATGTTAGTTTCACATGGGGGAGAGCTAGGGATAGAAAATTAGACCACTTAGGAGGGGATAATGATTGTACAAGAGACACCCCTATACCCTTTACATGACTGTCATAGGAAAATGAGAGGGTGATGGATGTAATGATTATGGGGTTCTCACCAAATGGGAGAACTTATCCATAATGAATATGCTATGAGTAGAGTTGTGGTACTTATATTCAAGGTCATATCAAATTAGTGACGGTAGACCACATAATTCATATCATTACCATGATAGACGGAAGTGGATAATGGTGGAGACATGGTCTAAAGATAGGACTATGCTCATAAGTTCATGTACTAACAATAGAATGGTCATAAGTGTAATGCATTAAGGGGTTCAATCTCTAGTTTACCATCAAGAGAAGCCAAGTGATAATCCCTAGACCCATACTTATGTGTGATAATATATGGTCCAATCCAATGGGAGAAAATTTTCCTACCAACTCCTTGATTAATGTTGTGTTCGAGAGAATATTATAATTTTGGGAGGATGAGTGAAGGTAGAACAACACACTACCCTTTCAGAAGCAAAAATATGCATCCCTAACAAGATGAATAGATGGTCAAAAGGGTGGGCTTAAGAGGCACAAAATCATGGCCACAAAGGTGGAATTTGGTGAAAAAAAAGGTCCTTATTAGAAGGACAAACATGGCCTCAAAGGAGGAATTTGATGACACAATCATGGCCACTAGGGTGGACTTTAATGAAAAAGATAGAAATATTGTCTCTTAATGAAAAGACAAAAATGGCCACCATGGTGGGCTTAAGAAGAAAATAAATGTTCTCCTAAGGGATAAATGCATATGGCATAAAAGTGGTCTTCAAATGAGATGAATATTTGGACAGGATTGGATGGATTTGAATGAGGTAAATAAAACAATGTCAAGTTGTTTAGATAGGAAATGTGTTAATACATATGATATGCTCAAGGACGAGGGGAGGCTACTCCCCAACAAAAGAGATTGTATCACTGTAGGAAAATTAGATGTGGATAGGTGAAAGGGATTGGATGATGATAACCTTAGATTTGGATCAGGTAGATGTGTTGGGGATCATAGGAAAATAGTGTTGATGAATAAGGGAGGACCTTCTATATGAGTAATAACATGCAAAGGAGAGATGTTAATGAAGGATGGAGGAGAGCACTTGGAGACTTTGAGAGATGTGAAATTAGTTACAAATAAAATGGTAGAGGGAAAATCCTAAAAAGGTCATCTCTTTCAATGAGATCATGGATGACAATTTGAATAGCCTTACAACACTCATTCTATGAACTCGGGTAAAGGTAAGACAACGATGGTAGGCACAAATGAGGTGGGGTTAAATGCCTTGATAGGTGGAAGCATAATGGCATAAATTTGTAATAAGTGTTGAAGGGTTTCCGCATACGATTCAATTGATACATTAGTATATGTATTTTCTTGGGAATCCTTTGACGTAGATCTTGATGAAATTTCTTGGGATGTGGTTGTATGAGCTTTCTTGAGGATTACATCATGTCATTCCACAATTTTGATTTGAATCTTGAGGGAATGTTGGATGTTTTTTATTTTGTTTGGTGGAGTGATTGTGATGCCTTAGATGGAGATTGATGTTTCCCCAAAATAGATGATGCATATTTGGTATTCGTTGGCAAAATGTCTATCTTATTTTGGGGACACACAAGAGATCATTGTGGAAGTGTACCAAGGATCTTAGATTTGGATGGCGAAGGAGCATTCTTGGAAGGGATGATACTGATTTTAGTCGAGGGTCTAAAGGTTGTGTCATAGTTGATACGGGTGGAAAGATTAGTGTTTTCATGGTGACGTCCGATGAAGGTTGGTTTGTTGTGGAGGCATATATAGATGAGATGAGAGGGTTATTTGAAGTTGTTGTAAGTTGAGGTTTTGTCCAAGATTATTCAAATGATGTGGAAGAAGAGGATGGTGTGTTTGACACAATTAGAAGGGTGGAAAGAGGAACTGAGAGAGAATCAATAGATGGTATGATAGGTAAAGATGGAATAGATGTGGATGGGGGAGTGTTAGGAAACCCGATGGATGAGGATGTAGAAAGATGAGTTATATTGGTTATGGATGAGGAAGTATGTTTCCCCCTAAGTGAGGAAATCATCTTCCTGAATGAGGTCATGGACGATGGTCTAAAAGGCCCTACACTACTCAATTTCATGGCCTAGAACACGATGATAGGAGAAAATGCAATTGGGATTAAACCATGGAGGTTTACTGGTATAAGTATCCCGATGTCTAATGGGAGGAAGCCTGATCATATAAGTTTGAATTAGATATTGAAGAATGTCTGCGTAGGATCCAATTGAGGTGTCAAAAAGAAGGTAACTCTTATGAGTTTTAAGATGATGTTTTGGCTTGGATTTAGACGTGGAAATCTGGGATGTCGATGTATAAACCGGTATAGATGTTGAGGATGGGGATGGATTGCGTTGTGATTTTAGTGTTTTGGTTTCAGTTTTAGTGTTAGTTGATGATTTAGGGTTATGTGAATCGATTGAGGAGGTACCTGAATAACTTTGATGGAGAATGAAGGATCCTCTTTAAAAATTCTTCAGTTGGAGGTGACATGGTTGTGGAAGTGTGTGAAGAATGAGGGGACATTTGCATTTAGATATATGAGGTCGACACTGCAGATGTTAAAGTGGAAGGAATAGATTGGTTTTGTTTGGGAAGGATACATCCTTCCTTAATGAATTCATGAATAATGGCTTGAAATGCTTTGTAATTCCCAATATCATTTCCAAAGGTGCGATGATATGTGCAAATGAGGCAGGAATTAAACCACGATGGCTTCTTTCTACTAGGGTCAAAGGCCCTAATAGGTGGAAGTGCGATTGTATAAATTTGTAACAATTGTCGGAAGACCTCTGTACATAAATTGACTAAAACATTAGGAGGTTCTTTGTCTATGCATAATATCTTGGTCTTTGGAGAAGGATTGGATGTTTGAGAAAATTCAGATGTTATGGAAAAACTTCGATTATGTTCATGTCTTGATGGCTAGAAGACATTTGTGATTTTTATAATGTTGGATGATGTCAGTTGAAGGGGTGTGGGGTTGGATTGTTTAGAAGAAGGAATACTAATTTCTTGTATAAGGGAATTGTGAGGTAATATTTGAGAGGTTACGTCCTTGGGAGGAACGACAATAATTTCTACCGGAGAATCTAGAGGTGGTACTTGATAGAGGCGTAGGAAGGAATATTTGTTCGTTGGAATCTAAGGAAGGTGAAAATTGATTTGGTTGCATTGATGAGGTAGAAAGATTATTTGAATTTGAATCCATTTGAAGTTCTTTCAAAGGTTCTTCAAACAATGTAGGAGGGGAGGACAATGTGGATGTGGTCTCAATGACTGATGTAGTAGGTGTAGGAACTGGGATTGGGTCTATGGTTGACATTATGGGTAAAGATGGAATAGATGTGGATGATGGAGTGTATGAGGTATATTCAGATGTGGAATCAATGGTGGATGTGGGAAGAGGTGCTGAGGTGAATGTAGATAGGACCGAGGTTGGTATGGGGGTGAGGGTTAATGGATTGAAGAAAGGGGGAGCTTCTAGTGAGGTGGATATGGTGGTTGATGAAGAAGGTAAATTTGTGGATGGAACTGAATTTATACCCACAATATGTATAGTATTTATGGTGTGGGCATTGGGAACTTGTGATGCAGAAGCAATGGTGGTTTGACTTATTGATGTGGGTGTATGGTTTGGAAATGGTTGTTTAAAAATATCTAGTGGTTGATTAGGTGAATCATTTGGATTATCTACTTGAAGATATCCCTGATCGATGAGTCTTTGGACCGAATCCTTGAAATTCCAACATCTCTATATGTCGTGTCCTCGAAATTGATGGTACTTATAGTAATGGTCCTCACGATACCACACAGGTCATGGTCTAGATTCGTTAATAGGTTGGATAGGTGGTAGCTTGATCAAATGTGTTGTTATTAATTTGTCAAAGATGGTGATGTACGATTCTCCCAGAGGAGGATAGTTGGGATATTGTAATAGATGTAGATAGAGGAGATGATTTAATAATGATAGCATTGGCAGTTGTCTTTGACTTATCATTTGATGTGGATGGTCTAAAAATTCTGTTTTGGGCTTATTTGACTTTAATTTTAAATGCCCTTATTCTAGGGCACGTGTCTCAAGCTTGTGAGCCATGGTGAAAGCTTCCTCAAAAGTGTGAAATGATTGAATTTATAAATTTGATGAAATATGCTTCACACAAGAGCATGCAAAGAGCTCAATGAGGTTGGTTTGAGGAAGAGGAAAAGATAATTGGTTTATAATATTGCACCATCGTGTGACAAAATCCATGATGGATTCATCTTCAAATTTGTAGATGGTATACAGATCATTGATGGTTACCTTGCACACAATATTAATTGAGAAATGCTTGAGAAATAATTGCGCAAGCTGAGAGAAAGAAAATATGGAGTATTGAGGAATATTATTATACCAATCTAAGGCAGGGCCAGCTAAAGACATGGGGAATGTACGGAGCATCAAATCTTGGTCATGTGTGATGAGATAACATGCATGTTTGAATGCTTGAGATGTTGTTGAGGGTCCTCCTTGCTATTAAATTTGGAAAACTTTGGCAATTCCCAATGTGGAGGATATGGTTTCATTGGCACGAGATGGATGAATGGGTTTGTTACATATTTGTTTGTAAGACAATGTAACTTTGGACCCTAACATAGCAGCCTCTAGGTTGGCTAACCGACCTATTAAGATTTGCATGGGATCATTAGGAAGCACTTGTTGAGAAATGAGAGGTGGTGGTTGAATTTGTGAATGCATGGGTGTTTGAGGAACTTGGTATGGGTGAGTGTAAATTATGGGTTGTGGTTGAGGTGGAGGTTGATAGAATGTGTGTTGGTGAGAAATAGGGGCATGGTATGATTGCTGGGATTGTGCAGGTTGTTGTGGTAACTGTTGAGTGGGGATATGGGTATAGATGGGTTGATAGACTAGAAGTGACACTACATGTTGTAAAGGTATTATCGGAGGAGGTTGAGAAGCAATGGCATAGACTTGTGATGTGAGAGGGACTTGTTGTTTGGATAATGGATATGATACATGGGGAGGTTGGACAAGAGCACTGGTGATATTTGCGGTTGTAGTAGTGATGGGGACGGTAGTTACAATGGTTGTGTTGATTTGGGGAAGATTAGGTGGAATGGGTGTGACTATTTGAGTAGTCTGGTGGGCTAGTGGGTTGGTAGAGGATGAGGAAAAATCACGTATGGCTGTGGATGGAATAATTTCAGAACTAGTACTATAAGGATAAACTTGCTGGAGTGGTGGACCATCTAGAGGAATGTGTATGTATTTTTTTAGAAGATAGTCTTGAAGAGCCATAGGATTGGTGTCAAGAATTTGTTGAAATTCTAGATCACCGAGAGGGAAGATGAGAGTACCAATAGGCTCTGATCTGATAGAAGGTGGAGTGGTTGGCCTAGATGGGATGGAATGTGGGTCTAATACCGAAGTGTGACCGAAGGATATCTAGTGAGGTATAATGGCAAGAGAATGGGTGCCTATGAGGGGAGTAGAGAGAGGCATGGATGATGAAGTTGTTGAGGTAGTGATTGGTTGGGATGAAGTACTATGTGTGGCAAGGTTGTGTTCCATATTTTTAGTAGTGGATCAAGTTATTATGGGCATAAAAATTACTTATTATATTAACAAACAAGTGAGGAAAACAATTTTTTTTTTTTTTTTTTTACTTGGTTAAAAACATGTGTGTGAAGAAAATAAAATGGCTAGAAGAGGACCTAGAAGAGGATAAACTATGTTTGGTTTTAGGTAAGTTATGGCTAGGAAATGTATGAAATGGTTTCCTGTTGGGTGATAAAATCCCAATCAATGAACCAAGTGAAAGGAATTTTTGGTGTGTTGATTAATATGTGCAATTTGAGGCAGTGTGTGGTAAAATGTGTGATGCAAAGAGTTAAACCCCTAATTAAGCTATATGAGTAGATAGGATGCACGGGGTTCATTTTAGACCAAATTCAAAATATGAAGTTTGATGTAAAAATCACCTAGAAAATGACATTACCATGCAGAAAAGAGGAAATAGGGAAAATTGAAGAATACCTGTATATCACTTTTCCTTTTTATCTGACAACAAGTTGAGGCAAACAAGGAGTATGCTCCAAACAATCAGTGATAGGTTACAAAGTGAGAAAATGATAACAGATGTTAAAGAAACATTAGAGAATGCTTTCCCCCATTATTGGATCATACTTGATAGTGTGGTATCTGAAACCAATGATCAGTGGTCGGGAACATCTTGGTACCCTGTATATCACTTTTATTTTTATGTTCTCGTGAGATATAGTTGGGTTGTGTAAGTGTTATGAACTTATGTCTTTGATACAAAAATGAAATGGGCACAAATTATGGAGTGGTTACTCAGAAATAAAATAGAATGATTAAGTAATATGATTATAAAAATTACGATAGATACAATTACAAGATCCAATAGAAAACTATATATAGCTATAGACCAATGGTGTGTGATAGATATAAATAAAAGACGACGAGAGTGCGGGGTTTATAAAAACAACTTGAATAATAGACAATATAAACTAATATGTCGATTAATATAAACTAATACAAAATTTAGACTAAATTATGAAATAAAGACAAGATTTGCTAATCGAAAGACAAACTAAATGACATAGACTCATATAAGCACAAGTAAGTGACATGGACTATTATTGAATTTCTAAAGAAAATATGACAATGGAAAAAATAAGTGATGTGGATTATTGTAGACTTTCAAGATAAGTGTCTTATTAGAGACAAAATAGATGATGTGGAAATTAAAACTTATAAATAAAGTAGGGTTAAAAGTCAATCAAATTGGTGGGTGAATTAATCAATTGACTTGGAGTTAAAAGGTGGTCGATTGGGTGGTTGGCTTGTAGTGGGAATGGGGAGTGATTGGTCAACGTGAAAGGGAATAGGTCAGTGGGATGTGGAGGCCAAGCTGGCTTGGTTAGGAGGATTGGGTGAAATTGAATGGCTCGAGAATGAGAAGTCGGGACTGTGGGAAGCATGGAGCTGAGTGGGATGGCCAAGTGAGGGAAGGGGATGATAGCTCAGTGGAGAGGTCGAGGGAGATGGGAGAATGATGGGTGTGGGATCAGAGTTGAAAAGAGTTTATTGGTTAGATTCACTCATGAATGGCTTGGATGCTCTTAATCGTGCCCCAACTTGTACCACTCGACCATCTAATAAAGTCCTGGTTGAAATTTTTTTCTCAATACTAACCAACGGCTATTCCTCTGCAATGATAGCTTAACTCTGTATAGCCATTATTAAGACCTCTATAATGGAAATCACTGCTATCCCCATCACACCCATGACACTAGTTTTAGTATGAATGATTATGGTGCTACGCACATAATTTACAAATGTATGAAAAGGATTGATAATTTTTATAAGTATCCCAATAAAAAAGACATTACAGTTATGACCCACAGAGTTTTACGTGAATTTGAAACCACGCTGAAAATAGTTGGAAATATCAAGTTTCAGAATCTTATAAGTCTATGTGGTTATGCACTTTCTTCTACGTGGAAGATGGTGGTGGAGATTACTGCCCAAAAATATTTATTTGCAACCAAGGCCGATGATGGAATGCTTGTCACGGGGCATGGACTCACAAAGGTGGATTTTGGAGCTCATAGAAGAGTTGGTAGGTATAGCTTGGAAAGGATGTGTACGGAAGTGGCCGACATGTGGGATGGGACAACTTGGTGTGCGGTGAAGGAAGTGGTGGGAGTTGGGAATGAGTGAGAAGGAAGAATGATGGGTGCATGATTAGAGGTGGAGGATATGGGTGCGAGAGCGAAGAGAAGGGAGAGACTCCTGTGAGGATGGGAATGGAGTCAGGTGTGTGAACCAAGGACTCGAGAGAAAGAAGAGAGCTCAAAAGGGAGTGTGGATGAGGATTGTCACCGGGGAATGGTGTTTGTTGATAGGAATGGAGCGAGTTGGGTAAATTAGAGTTGAGGAGCGGTGTAGTCTGGTGGAAGGGAGATGGGATAGCTCATGGTGGGAGGATGGTAATTTGGTGAGTCGTGGGTGAGAGGGAGGTGGTAGACGGTTTGAAGCCGAGGAGAGTGGATAGAAGTGGTCAATGGGTGGAATTGAGATCGAGTGGGGAGTAGGGAGATGAAGGGGTTTGCAGGAGAAAGTAGCCAAGTTGGATGTGAAGAAATTAAGTGTAATAGATCTCGGTCGAGGGACTATAGTTTGGCCATGGTGAGGAAGGGAGAGGATGGGGAGTGGTGTAGAGGTGGAAATGGCTCAGATGGAAGAAGTGAGAGTATGGCTCAAGTAGGAGAGGATATTGGAGTTGGAAAATGGGGAGCTATGTGGAAATAGCTCGGGTAGAAAAAAGTGAGATGGGGAGATGGGTAGTTTAGAAGGTAAGTTAGGATTTAAAAAATTGAGTTTTTGATATACTTCAATATTATATTTAATTATCGATTTTGTTTTTACTAGCAATAAAAAAAAAATTTTATACCCATTCTAAACAATTCAATAACACGTTCTTTTAAAAAATAAATGTACTTACCTCAATGATGACAAAATTGATTAAATGTACAGACCATTCCACATGGATGGGGACAATACCAAAGATCCTACAAGGGTATGCGTCTACAAATGAAATATTCACAACATATATCTAGATTGACAAGAACTATGAAACATAATAATTGTATTACATATGACACCTATACAAAGTGAGCAAACAGAAAAATGACCAGAACGTGGGTCAGGTCCCACCAAGTGTGCCAAATGTTGATCAAAGTTTCTTTCTTCCTATCTAGATTAGAGTATGAGAAATCAACAAACACAAAACAATGTCAAGTATGCAAGGGCTTAGTACCTTGGAGATGGTGATGGTTGATATGGGTGTAATGTCAATGTCGAACTCCTTGTTGTGATCTAAGAAATCCTGTAGCTCACAGACACTAGAGAAATATTGTTTAGAGATTTTATACGGGGCTACAAAAAAATTAGATCCGAGAAGTGTTAACTTCCTTGGTGGTTGTCAACCCCGTGTGATAAATAATAATGATAAAATACAAGATAAATAAGTAACATACAAGGTGATGAACAAAGGAACCTGTCATGATATATAGATGGTGTTATTAATATAATCTAAACATAATGTGAAACAAGAACCATGCTACGTGAACTAACAAATCATGAGCAAAGTATTGTGGGGATTACAGTTTTGTTACAAGGACATCATGATGATATAATGATAAACAAGAAGCTTAGAATTTAAAACAGCATTTTCCCAAATTTTATCACTTAACTTTCCAAAGGGGGAAAGCCCATATTTATAGCCTAATGGTGAGGTTAGACTGTAGGTTAAAAGATACTCAGGGTTGGGTAAAGTGACCTTGATTAAAAGAGGTGATGTGATTCAACGAGGCTCACAATTTGACTTATGGTTAAAAAGATAAGGATGTGATATGGAGTGGGAAAGATGATTGACATGGTTAGGTGAAATAAAATATTCCATTCTTTGAAATTAAGAGTGGAGTGTCAGATGGGTGTATTATTGCCCATGAATTGAATAATTTGTGAGAGATGCCAAAATTCAATTATTAAATGGGTTTATATGGATCCCATTTAATAATTAATTAAATTTGGGTGAATAAAAGGATGAGATTTATTTAAATTTAAGAAAAAGAAAAGCGAGAGTGAGAGTTGAATGAATGTGAGATGACGGAGGGGTGTTATACCAAAAATTGGTGTCTACACCAGTTTCAAAACAAGGTACCTAGATTGAAATTCCCAAAGTCTTTCGGTTGTGGTTTCTTTATCGATTTTAAAGAAAATAATAATAATAAATTTACCCTTAGCAAAAGGATATAGATCTAACCTCCTATCTAGAAGAGGAATACATTTTTTTGAAATCCATCCATGAAGCGGCTGGGAGAGAAGAAGGCTATAGAATACTAAAGCAAAATATAAAATTGTGATCTTGATAGAAAGATTTAGCTTATAGAAAGATTCAGCTTTGGTCACCTCATAACCAAAGTAAACACTACAAATGTTGTCAAAGAAACTTCATAGGTTTCAAGCTCTTCCCCTGCAGAGTTTCCCGAGAAAAATATAGATTTATTTCCAACCTCCCTATGAGGTGAGACATCATTTCCAAAAAGGAAGATATGCATGGATGTGTCTGATTTAACCCTCTATTTTTATTGGGGACGTTTTCATCCATCGAGGAGCCTCTAATCCATCACCGCCACCAGCTTTCTTAGGACCCTGTTGCTTTTGGGTATCATCTAAAAAATGAGGAGATCCTCTGCACCTTTCCCGTGTACACATTACATTTAGGTCTTAAGTATTCCTTAGGATTTTTCACAAAAGGTAGGGTACCTCTACCATCACCATTATTAGTTTTGTCACCACCATTTTTGTGAGCCATTGTCTAGGCACAACTAGAGAACACTAGATCTATCCATGAAATAGCCTCATCCTCATGTGTAGTGAGTGTACCATCATTAGATCCATCCTTGGTGGCTAGCGGTTGAGCAGGGGAGTAGTGATGCCTAGGGTTCGAAGGGAGCAATGATGGTAAAGTGGTCAAGTAGAAAAAATCAATTTAAGAATTATAAAACAATATTCAACTAGTGCAAAGGTTTTTTACTTAGTCAATATTGGGTTTTTGAGTAAACCCTCGAGCTACTAGTCTGGATTTGAATTTATCAACACTGTCATATACTATATATTTAATCTTGTATATCCATATAGATCTGACTATACTTTATTTTTAAGTAGGAGGGACTAATTCCCAATTTTAATTTTTAATTAAGGAATTATATTCATATTTCATTGCATCTATCCACCTTTTTTTAGAAAAACTTCTTCGGAATATTGGGGTTTAGGTTCATACAAAGTCATCAAAGCATGATATGTATGATGACTTCTAGTCATTTTCTAAAGGTTTCCTATATTAGAGTCATGAATATTAGACTTAGCCCATCAAGGTATTTTAGTTATAGAGGAACTAGGAATAATCTTGTTTTCAATTATAGGTTCAACACTAGTTTCTTCATCACATACATTATTTTCACAATTTTCATTTTCAAATTCATTTTCATTAGAATCATCATAAATAATAGAAGATGAAGAAGAAGAACAAAAAGGTTTTTCCAAAATTTTAACATTCCTATTTTCTATAACTTCTCTTTTGATGGATCAAAGATCCTAAGACCTTTAGTTTTGACACCATATCCTACAAAGATACAAGGAAAAGAGGTTTGATCAAGCTTCTTCTATTTTGATTTCGAATGAAGAGGGAAGCAGGGCTACCAAAGATTATCAAATGAGATACACTTGGTTTTTTATTTGACCACTTTTCCAAATAAGTTTAATTTACTAAGGCTTTAGTGGGAAATTTGTTTAATATATGAGCAGTAGTGTTCATAGCTTCATCCCATAGGAACTTAGGAACTTGTCCGAATGGATCATGGTTATAGTCATTTCCATTAGTATGGTTTTTCCTTTCCAAAATCCCATTCTGCTAAGAGGAATAGGGAGTAGTTAGTTCCCTTTGAATGCCACATTTGACACAAAATGAGTCAAATTATTGAATGACGTATTCTCCCCATTATCATTCTTAAGCCTCTTAATTTTATAATTAAAAGAGTTTTCAAATAAAGCTTTAAATTCTTTAAATTTTGACAAGACATCAGATTTATTTTTAATGAAATAAGACCAAATCATACGAGTGAAATCATCAATGAACGTGACAGCATATAGAGAACCATTAAGAGATGGAACTTCTAGGGGTCCTCGAACATCACTATGGACAAGTTCCAAAGGTTAAAAGAATTATCATCATGATGACTGTGAAAGGGATTAGTAGATTGCTTACCATGTAAGCATCCTTCACATGTTTCATGATTTTGGGAAATAGATAACAAACCTTTTACTAGGTTTAGTCAAGATATGTATTACATGCTCTTGAAATTGACATGAAATAGTCTCTCATGCCATAATTGCATGTCACTTATTTGAGTTGTTAGAATAGAAGTATAAGGAAATCCATTAAACACATACAAACCATCTATTTGAATGCCTTCAACTATAGTAACATTATGTTCATTTTTAATAAACTATTTATCTTTTAATAATGTTACACTATAGTTATTTTGAGTCGACTAAGAACAAGAAATAAAATTTATTTTAAGTTTAGGAACTAACAAAACATTATTAATAAAACCATTTGAAAATTTCTCTTTTCCCTGGCCCTGAACATTGAGAATGGAATGATCACCCAAATATATTTGATCGTTACGCTCTCTAAGTTCAAATAGGATATCAGATCTAAAGGTCATGTGCCTAGAGGCACCACTATCTAATATCCACTCATTTTCTTTTGTAGTGAAAAGGCGGAATACAAAGTAATTACATTTGATTTTTGATAAATAATTTATCACTTTTTCATCTCCCTTCATGGGAGCTACCACAAGCTCTAAAATTTATTAATAATTTTTTACAAGCATGTACCTTCATGCATTGATTCCAATTGAACCCAATCCTCACTTGGAATTTCTTTGTTTTCAATATGAAGTAGAAATTCATCTTGTACACTTCACAAAATGATGGACATCGCTTCTTGTACTTTATGTTGATACGTAGCGATTTTTTCAGTAATTTCTTGTCTTTCGGTCGGAGCTCTCTCAATTCCATTCAAAACTACCTAAAATTTGTGAGCCATTAATTTTTCCTTCAATCGAATATTCCAAATATTGTAATTGATCCCATTCAACATCTCAGATTTATCAATTGAAAATTGATTAGACTCCATTTTTTGTAAAAATAGAAATCATTAATAAACAAGGATTAAAATAAGAGTTTAATAGAACTCCCTCTGTCCGTATTTTAATCCTTGTAATTGAACACTTGAGCGGTTTACACCAAAAAAGGAGATCCTTTTAATTGAATAATCTATACATGAATACGTTAGAATGATATCAAAAAAATTGAAATGTATGCAAATTTTTTTATTTTTCTAACAAAATGACGACGATAAATTTTTATTTGTATCGTAATATTATTTTAATATTTTTAACAAAAATAATTTTTATTATTTGTTTACATTTTTGAAAAATTAAACAAATAATTCATATTATATATATATATATATATATATATATATATATATATTGAAAATAAAAATGATTTATATATAAAAATTTGGAGCTCTTGTTCCTATTATCTAATTTCCTCCACCACCGCTAAAATTAGTGTTGTTCTTCAAACGTGCACCCGTGTCACTCACGAATCCATAGGGATCGAGGTGTTTGAGACAACAATGGAACCGTCCCCAAGTTGTGGGACCTTGCGTGCTTGGGACAGATCTCTGAAGAAAGCCAATTCCTCTATCTATTTCTACTACGGCTACTACTACTACTACTACTACTACTCCTAGTGCTAAAAGGGGAGACTAAGCTAATAAATGCTAAGGGACCAAGGATAGAAGGATAAAATAAAATGAGACTACACTAAAAGGTGATAGCACCAAAAAAGAGGGATGAACACTATTTCTTTTGAGCGAAAATGAGAGGAAATGTGTAAAAGAAGGCTAGGCACGTGTAGCAGACTTAAAACGTATTCACCATATCAGTTTCATGGGACACAACTAGATAAGGAGCTGTAAGGGACATGAAATGGCACAACCAGCACACACCACAAAATAAAAGGCAAGAAGAAGAAATGCAAAAATGTTAGGACAGAGAATAGTCACAAAACGATGCTTCTATTACTTCCAAAAATTTATAGAACTATCACAATGGTGAAAGAGGTCAATATCCACATGCAAGAGCTAAATCTATAGGTATGTAACTCAAAATATATACAGTATGAAGTCCTTAGTAAAATGCGTAAGGATCCAGAGTGTCCAATATTAATAATGATCCTAACTCTTATATTTATAGATGAATATGTAGAAGGAGAAGAGAAGGAGGAAAACCCCAAATTTGAAATGTAACCACCAATAAGAAGCATTTAATGCTTACAAATCTACCTAATAATATGTTGAATGCACTTCCCTAGATCTATTTTACATATTTGATGAGAAAAGAGGGAAAATTAGATTAAATCATGTGGTTGGAGCAATCAAATTTGTGCATCAATCCTCGAGAGACATTTTCCCATTTCTTACCTATTAGATCTACCAAGAATTTGAATTTGAATATCTAGCACTACAATTGATGTTAGCAGCTTTGTGACAAGTCTAGGTGCATGCCGATCGAGCTCTATATCAAAATATATATATGTCATAATTTTTTCAAAGTCACCAACGTATGTAAGACATGTGGTGTGCACAGATTAGGCTAAAATAATGGCCAACTATGCAAATATGTATTTGTCGTTTCGCCACGTGTCCCTCACTAACTTATTACAACAACTTGGTTCCCTATTGGTGTGCTTTGGCTTACTATGTGTGGCATACTCAAGCATGTTAGAAGATGACCTGGCACATAAGGGCGCAAAGGAGGGTGCAAGGAAGGGCATGTAGAATAAAATAGAGGAAGGCGTGGAGAAACGTGTGCGCGATGCATGCGGGAAAATGAGGCAAACTAGTGAGAAAAGAATGCATGGTCAAGGCACAACTATTACAAATTAATGCACATGGTGTGTGAGAGGGACATGTACTTAGGCGATAGAAGCAAGTGTGAGGTGCACGCAAGGAAGAAACTTCTTAGGAAGAAATAAAATGTGTAGAAGGTGGGCACAAGGGAGGAGTAGAACAAAGAGGAAAAGGAAAGTGGAAGGAGAGAATAGTAAACACGTGAGGGCACATGAGGAAAATAAGGGGCGCCAAGGGAAAATTATAACCAAGGAATTGTGCCAACTGAACCTAAGCACATGTAACCTTTAATGAGGAGATGAGAGCCAGAATATGTATACAGTTACCCAAATAACTAGGAGATTTATTTAGATATCAATTTTGGTGACTTTCGGGGCCATCTACCTATTGGATGAAGGAGATCAGTAGCCTAGAGCATCCAATAGGCATGGATTCTATTATGTAATCATGAAATTTCCCCCATAGTCACTTAAAGATCAGCTTTTGACTCTTATTCTAAATCTTGCAACCACCGAAAGAAAACCTATACCCTAGAAGCAATAGAAGAGTGCATGTAAGAAGCATGCAAGAATAAAGAACTATGTGCAAACAGACAATGTGCACGTAACGTACTTGAAGGAATTAAAAATAATCTCCTATATACATAATGATGCAAAAAACTTAATGGAAGAGTTTAAGATATATCCTATTTACTTTGGGATTTGTAGCATGCCTCCATCAAGATGAGTTAACTCAAAATAGTTAGCCTATTTGCATGAAATGATGATATAAGGGCCACTACAAAGTGCATCAAACTTTGAATGGCACCCTGGTTTAGCTTTGTCAACATCCCATTTTAAGACTAAGTCCCCAACTTTGAAATCTTAGGGCTTGGCATTTCTGTCAAACCATTTATTTGTTTTTTTGTTGATGTTGTTCTAGCTTGATCATGGTAGAGTTCCTTAGCTCTTCAAGATTAACCAGCTCTTCCATTCTCATTTCTCTTTGGTCTCGTGTCTTCAAATTCTAGCTAACCGGTAAGCGCTAATGAATTCAACTCTAGTGTCAAAGGAAGGGTATTCTCCTTACCATAGACAAGCTTGTAAGGTGAGGTTCCTATTACCTTTTTTATTGTTATTATATCTTCCTAGAGTGCACGTGAGATCTTTGTATGCCACCGTATTTAGCTAATGTTTATTGTGCACTTCATGATTTTGATCAGGTTCTTGTTTGTTAACTCTACCAAACTGTTTCCCTAAGGGTAATAGTTGGAAGAAGTCTTCAAGTAGATGTTCAGATTTAGCACCCAATCAGTGATTTTAGTACCAAGGAATGATTTTTCATTATCAGATATAATGGTTTGAGGGATGCCAAACCTTGTGACTATACCCTTAAGAAAGTCAAGGATGACTGACTCAATTGGTTCCTTGAGCATGACAAACTTCATCGTCCATCTGGTGAAATAGTCCGTAGCTATTAGCACCACTTGTGTCTAGTGCTTGAAGGAATATTGATCATGCCTATGAATTCAAGACCCCATTGCACAAAATTTTGATCCACTTGGATTGGTTAGAGGGGAAGTGCTGCCAATTTTTTCTTTCCTGCAAAGAAATTGCACTCTCTGCATTTTGTGACCCACTTGTGTGCATCCGCAAACATGGTAGGCCAGAAGATACCTACCATAATGATTTTCAATTTTATAGTCTTGGCATAAAAGTGTCCACCAGAGAATCCATCGTGAAATTCTTCTAACTTGTTTTTCATTCTACGCGTCATTGATATATCTTAACAAAGACACCATCAAGATTTTTATTGAAGAGAATTTCATCAATCAAAACATAAGGTATAGATTGTAACATGAGATGTCTTCTCTTTGCTTTGTTTAAACTAGGAGGGTATGCATCCTTAGAAATTAATGTGATCATGTCCTTCATCGAGTCACATGTGCCGGATCTGTGTTCTGCTCAAGCTCTATGTGCGGAAGACCTTCATCCGAAATAATGAAGTCTCGATTCATTCTACACATCCTCAAAGAATATGTCTATACAAAGACACTACCTCTTACTAGTTTTTTGGCTTTGATAGTCACATCATACTCCATAATTTTGGTCACCCATCATGCTTTCTTTTCACCGATCTCTACTCCCATGATGAAGTCTCTGACAGAAAGAGTGGGATAATAATACCTTGATATGATTTGTGGTGATCATAATTTTGAATTTCTTGAGCGCATGCATGATGAAAATACCTGCTTCTCCATGGAACTATATCTTAATTCATAATCATTCAAATTCTAGCTGAAGAAAGCCACTGGTTGTTCCATCTCTTGTTCACTTTTTGTGTTAGGATAGCAACAACACTAGTATCAGCGCCATAAGTGTAAAGGATGAAATCCTTGGAATAATATGGGTTGATGAGTGTTGGTGCGCAAGTAATTTCTTGCTTGATATTGTTGAAGCTTTTTCTTCCTTTTGTTTTCCATATGAAGGATATGTCCTTCTTGAGCATCAAAGTGATGGGCCAAACTAGTCCTACAAAGTTAGGGATAAATCACCTAAAAATTTTGATCTTACCAAGGAATGACTGCAAGGCCTTTTTGTGCGCTGGCAAGGAAAGAGCTAGGATGGTCGAGACATGCTCAAGATCAATTGTGATACCATCCTTTGAAACCACGTGGCCTAAAATCTTGCCCTGTACCACCATAAAATTACACTTCTTGGGGTTAAGAGATACCCCAAACTTTTTGCATCTCTCAAATACCTTTTCTAGGTGTGCCATATGATCCGCACTTTGCTTTGAGAAGATAGTTATATCATCAAGGTAAACCAAGATGAACTCATTGATGTATCCTTTGAAGGCAATATCCATGGTGCGCTGAAATGTGGCACCCATATTTGATAAACCAAAGGGCATCTTCTTATATGCATATGTTCCCCACTTGGTTGTAAACGTTTTTTTGAATTGATCCTCTTCCTTGAACAAGATTTTATTGATACGTGAATACCCATCTAACATTGAAAATATTTACGCGTTGGCCCACTACAGCTTACGAAATTTTCTCCATTAAAGGAAAAGGATAATGATCTTTAGAGATGCCTTATTCAAATATCTGAAATCAACACAAAGTTTGATTTCACCATTCTTTTTACGCATTGAAATAAATACGTGACCCAAGTAGAGTACTTGATGGGGAAAATTATTTTTTCCTCAATGAGTTTAGATAACTCATTTCTCATGAGGGGCTCTATCTTTGGATTGAATGACCATTGCTTCACATCGACATGCTTGATACCAAGATCAAGGTCAATGGAGTGTTGAGAAAACTTGGATCAAAACCTTTGAGGTCTTCATACTCCCATGAAAATATATCACTGTATATTTGACAGAGAGATATAAAGCCATGCTTTTCCTCGTTCGTGCAAGCTTTACTAAGAAACAAATCCTTTCCATGAAAAATAGTGATGAGGGAGTAGTCTTCTTGCATGATGTGCATGTAATTTTCTTCACCCTTGAATTCATCATTAGGGATAAAAAATTTCTCTAAGGTGGCAAGCCCTTTAGAAAATGTTTTTGTCTTCAAATTGCATTACTTGGTCACCATAGATGTCATGCAAGTCATCTTGTATGCTTGATGAGAACTCGGCTTCATTTTGGATGAACTAGACGATCTATGCATCATTGTCAAATACTTTCCATCTGGTATTGTTGTCTAGAATGGATGGTCTGATCACCATCTTGATGTGTTGAGTGTTTCCTTTGACAAATTCCTCAACAAGAGAACTATGAACTCGAGCGCGACCATTTTATTAGCTTCCTTGTTCATTTTGCATGGTACCACCTACATATTTAGAGCATCAAATCTCTCAAAGAGGTCCCAAACTCTGTGCTTATAATATTTGAGAAGTTTATTCTTTTTCCAAAAAAATTTGGTAACCTGGTGGATGACCAACTCTATATCCCCAAATATCTATAGTGCCTTAATTCCTTTCTTTTCAACAATGAGAAAACCATGCACCAGTGCTTCATATTATTCCACATTGTTGGAGCATGTAAACTGTAGCCTATGCATGAAGAATAATTTCTCATTCTTGGGAGAAATGAGAACAACTCCTACTCTTGCACCATTCTTGCTTCTAGAACCATCAAAGTATAACTTCCATAGGCCAAGTTCAACTTGGTCTTTCTTAAGAGTGCATGGAAACACAACTTATTCTTCAAGAATGCAGTAAGTACCAAGCCCAGTTTCATAAGCTTCCATTTCTTCAGCATATGGATCAAATTTATGGTGCCTTTTTTCCCATTCATCAAGTACTAGGTCAGGAACAGAGGGTGGAAGAGGTTACTCTTTAGGAATTGAAGCTTATTCTTGGATTAAACAATTGGCTTGGAGGGGGATGGGATGTATGACTCTACATGATAAGAAAATATAGGTTCATCTTGTATGGTAAACCAGGTACCATACCTTGTCTTGAGTAATATATGAGACCAATCCAAAGAAAAGTAACCACCCACTTTGGTAGTAAAGTCTCTGGATAGACACAGGGAAAACAAAGGAGGTAGGTCAATGATTGACACATCTAGAGTAATTTTTAAACTTGTACATGCATGAATGGTCAACTCAAGATCCTTAATGAATCCTAAAGTATTGACAATTGAGTCATCAAGTTGTAGAAATTTTTAGATAGTGGGATATACCTAATACCTAGGACAAGAGGTATCTTCTTGGGCATAACAAAGGTACTAGAACCCAAGAAAAATAGGGGGTTTTAACATTTTTACTTACTTTATTCTCCTCTTCTTATCGATATTGATAGAAGCATGTGACTTCTATATGGTCGGATCAAAGACGTGGGAGTTGCGCTAGAGCTTCATGCAACATATCCCACTGAGATGGAATAGTTAGGGCATCCCACATTGTGACATTTATATGTCTTCTTCATTTGGTCAACAATGTTGAATGGAAGACCCACTTGACTTGTGCATTTGAGGAACAAAATCCCTTTTTTATTATTTAGGAGTGAAAGCAAGAGTTTGACCTACCAAAGGAGGGGCACAAACTATTTTAGGAGCCTTGCGTGGGGCCTCTTGCATAGGGAGTTGACCACTCTTACTATTAGATGCCTTGGATGCATTTTTCTACTTTTGAGGGTATACTTGTGTTGTTGGGAGTGTGACCTATGCGCTCGATGCTAACATTCTCTTATTATACCTTATATTATCTACAACTTGGGTGTGTGGTCTTCTTGTATCATCTACCACTTGGTTGATTGCACAAAAGTCCTCGGTGCTAAAGAACATTAGATTTACCAATGGGGATCGTATGTTCTTCCTTGGTTATCTGCTTAAGGGGTGCTTGTTGAAGGCTCAAAACTTGAATAATTTTGGATCATGTAGGCTTGGGTGCATGCAACATTGGCACAATGATATTGACTATGAGGCATGTTGCAAGGAAAGCACCATTTTGACTCTTGTGCCAAATTATTCTGGACTGGACCAAGTGCTTGACTTGTAATAGGTGTTGGAAGAGAGGGCACGAGAGAAACAACTTGCAAGGTTAGATGGGTGTTAGCATGTCATCTATCACTTTGTTGGTTGGGCTTGTATCTTTGTTCTCCATATTGATTTCGTCAAGGCTGATTATTATGGCTATGTGCCTAATTAGAATTTCCTCTATAGGCTTACACCTGTTACTTTTCTAATTATATGACTTTGTTTGATAAATGTCTAACCAGAGCCTTTAATTCTTCATCCTCCTTTTATTTTTCCGCGCGAGTAGGATGTTGAGGAAATTGATTACGTCCTTTTCTCGGGAACAGGAATAGGGGCCACTTTGAAGGTTGGGGTTCTTGTGACATTTCTAGGAACATGGGCATAGTTGGTATAGGAGATATCTCTCTAGCCCGAATAAGACTATTTTCTACCCTTACTACAATACTATAAGCAATGTGGTAAGGTCCTACCTTCCATAAAATTAATCATGACGTAGATATCACTATTCAACACTTTTAGATAATACAAAAAGTGTGTTGGGTTGTAGGTCTTACCACAAGAGGGATTCTATTCTAATTCTTCTGAAATCTAATGTTGAAATCAGTCATCTGCTCATTTAGCACCCTTTTATTCTTGACAAATTTGCTCCACTAGAGATAGGTGATCTGACTTATCTTTAAATTAATTGCTAAAAGTTGTTCCTAGCTCATCCCGTGATGGTAATAGATCCAAGTCTCAAACCTTGGTACCATTGAAATGTTTTACCTTTGAAAGAGGTTACAAGTAATCTTACTGCTACATCATCATGTGTGATCGGGTACAAAGTGAGCACATGTTTTCTACATCCCGTATATACTCCCGAGGGGTGACTTGATTCTTACCAATAAAATATAGGATACTTTTAAATGCGCCATTTGTCATGTCATTTTTTACAACCAACACCAAGGGACTTCCTCTTGTGAAGTTAGTAAAGTTTCTCAATGGAGGAGGAGGCTAATGTGCCATTTCGCAGCATGTAGGTTGCTTTCTTTAAGGAGGAGTTGAATGGGCGGGACGTGCTACAAATAGAGATGCATGTGTGGGCCTTCTAGAATGGACTCTTCTCGAAGATAGCTGGAGGTACTCGAAATAATCTTCAGCTACGACACTTCTTATTATATGCACTCTTCTCATGAAAGGCACTCAGGGCTGCTAAAACAAAGATTTGGAAATGTTGGGAGTCACCTAAGTGTTGAAATGAGCCTCTAAAGGTTGAAATACTAAGTCCACACACTAGAACTTAGCAAATATGAAATTTAAGCTTTCATTGTTGGTCCCGCCATGCATTCTAGAAAAGAGGGATGAACACTATCTGTTCTAAGTGAAAATGAGAGGAAATGCATAAAAGAAGGCTAGGCACGTGTAGCATGACTTAAAACATATTCACCATATCAGTTTCATGGGACACAACTAAATAAGGAGCTACAAGGGACGTGAAATGGCACAACCAACACACAACACAAAATAAAATGCAAGAAGAAGGAATGTAAACACGTTAGGACAAAGAATAGTCACAAAACAATGCTTCTATTACTCCCGAAATGCACAAAACTATCAAAATTACGAAAGAGGCCAATATCCACATGTAAGAGCCAAATCTAGAGGTATGCAACTCAAAATACAAAAAGTATTAAGTCCTTATAAAAATGTGTAAAGATCTAGAGTACCCACCATTAATAATGAGCCCACTCTTAAATTTATAGATGAATCTGCATAAGGAGAAGAGAAGGGGGTGAAAACCTAAATTTGAAATGAAACCACCAAAAAGAAGCATTCAATGCCTAAAAATCTATCTAAGAACTTTTCGAATGCACTTCCCTAGGTCTGTTTGACATGTTTTATGAGAAAGGAGGGTGAATCAGATTAAATCGGGTGGTTGGAGAAATCATATCTACTCATCAATACTCAGAGATACATTTTCCCATTTCTTACCTATCAGATCTGCCAAGAATTTGAATTTGAATATCTAACATTGTAGCTGATGTTAGTAGCTTTCTGACAAGTATAGGTGCATGCTGATCGGAGCTCTATAGAAAAATATACGGCTATCAGAAGATTTTCAGATTCATCGCTGCATGCAAGACACATGGTGTGCATGGATTGGCTGAAATAATGGCCAAATGTGCAAATATTTGTTTGTCATTTCTGCCACGTGTCACTCACTGATTTGTTGCAATTATTTAGCACCCTATTGGCATGCTTTTGCTAGTTACATGTGGCATAATCAATCATGTAAGAAAATGACCGCACAAAAGGGCGTGAGGAAGAAAATAGAGGAAGGCAGGGAGAAACATACATGCGATGCGCATGGGGAAATGAGGAAAATTGGTGAGCATATAACACATGGTTAAGGAATAACTATTACAAAGTCTTGGGCATGACATGCAAGTGGTTCAAGGACTTATCTAATTGAAGAAATTATGAGGCACACGTGTAGGGAATAAAGTGCTTGGGAAGAAATTGAATGCACGAAGGTGGTTGCGGGAGGAGTAGAAAAAGAGGAAAAGAAAAGTGGAAGGAGAGAATAGAAAGCGCGCGAGGGTGAGTGAGGAAAAGAAGGGAAAAATGCAACCAAGGAATTGTGCCAACTGAACCTAAGCACTCAAAACCTTTAAGGAGGAGCTGAGATCCAGAATATGCATACAAGTTACCCAAATATCTAGGAGATTTATTTGGATAACAATTAGATAACAAGCAGATTACTATTGTGATTAATCAAGATAGTGTTGAGAATCTTAGACTAATGCGAGATGAGTCAAGCCTTTAACATTTTTGTAAGGACTTGGCCAAATCATGGTGAAAAAATGAAGAAATCTAACTCGGTGAGTCAAAACCGAGCCAGGGATGAGTCGGCAAGGAAAAGTAGAAGAGTCGCGGAAGGCGCCACATGTCATCTTGGCATAATTCCAAAAAGTGAGAGGGAAAAGTGAAAATACAAATTCTTGTGGGACTTCCACATGGTTTTGAATGGTAAGGGGCCTGCCAAGAGAGGGTCCTTGTATTAATGTGCAATGAGTCTCATTACAAACTCGTGAAAAGAAAAAGGAGCCGCGAAAGGTGCCACATGTTAGCTCGACGCACTTTCAAAAGGTACAAGAAAAGTGGAGACCCTAGAGATGTGCTTGGCCTCCACATGGAGCTCAACACGGATAGACTCTAAACCCAAAGTAGGTTGTAAAATATTGGTGGTAGGTCAATTCAATGTAGGATTAATCATGAAACCCACCAAGAATTTTAAATGCTCGATCTTTTAAAATATTGTGAGAGCCCACATGGAACGCCCGACCCCAAAGTTCAAATGAGCATAACTTTTGACCTAGAACTCCAATTTTCACAAAATTGAACTTTTCGGAAATCTCTCAACATCCTCTACATGTAGTGACCATTTAAACAACCACTTAAGACCCAAGAAACAACCTAGGGTTAGCTTAGAATAATTAGGGGATAATTTTTTTACTTTGAAGTGTCTATAACCAGTTGCAGAAGACATTCGTTTTCACTAACAGGTTCCGAACCAGACCAATGTAATATAACATATTTTTTTCCTTCATTAACTAATATCAAGTTCACAAGGTTCAAACTTTAGGGTTATATGTTTTAGTTAGGTTTAAGGAGTAATTACCCCTACCCACTCTCTAGCAGGCTCTGAGTTTCAAATGTAATTTCCTTGTACTTACCACTTCTAAAATTTCCCTAAACCATCCCCAATGGATAGGAAATTTTCTCACCTTTCCGATGATATAAAGAAGTCCTCCTAACTTCTAATATAACTCAAGATATGGCCAGGAAGAGATCTAGGGTCAAATTTTCTCCTAGGGGGACATGTGTCAAGAGATGGGGAACATGCCTAGAACGGCTCATGGCGGGTCACGGGCGGCTTAGGAAATTTTCCCATTACATGGGATCAAAATAAAAAATCTTCCACACGTCTATGGGTCCCTGGAGGACACGTGTCAATTCTTTGCACAAAGCGAGAAAAGGTAAGAGATTGGTGAAGCGGTGGGGGAGATTGGTGAATTTCGCCGAAAGGAGGCAAAATAGGAAAAGGGGATGTGCGGGTTTGCGTGCCTGTGGAAGAAGGAAATATGAGAGGAAAGAGGAGTTATGGGCCACAAGGAGAATTTTTGAAATTTTCCCAAAGGTGAAAAACCAAAATAACAAAGGGGTTATGTCCTACCCACTACCACCTCAAAGTGCCACATGGCACCTTCTCATTGGCTGCAGCCGTGGGGTAAAAATGGAAATTTTTCCCAAGAGTTTCAAAAGGGAAAAAGGATAAGGAAAAGCCACACCTCCACTACTACCCCATGAGGACACGTGGTAGTCTCTGATTGGTTGTGGGTTGACGGAGGAAAAAAAGAGAATTGTGCCAAAAGAAGAATTAAAAGTTAACTTCCAAAATTCTCCCGTGCATCCGTCGAGCCACGTGTCAGCACGTGATTGGTTGCGGGTTAGTGGGAATGCGGGAAAAATTGGGAAATTTTTCTGAAGTCCAAAACTTAAAAATTTTAAGTTCAAAAAGGGTCCGCCCTTCCACCGTGCCACGTGTCAGCATGTGATTGGGCAGGTCGGCAGGGTTGCGGGGAAAAATGGGAAAATTTTCCCAAGGAATTTTTTTCAAAAAGGATAAGTTTAAATTCGTTCTGCCCCTCTAATGTGCCACATGGTAGGTCCCGATTGGTTATGGGATGGCAGGGGCCACAGAATTTTTAGGAAATTTTCCAAAGTTAAAATTTAAATTTTTCTAACAGTTAGATTTATTTGTTTTATTTTTTTAATGCCAATTTGAAGTAAAAACTTCAAATGGCCATAACTTGAGATAGAAAGCTTGGTTTTGGGAAAAAAAAAGACATTTCAAAAATATATCGATGCCCTCTTTGCACAATAACCATAAAATTTACTTTTTGATTAAATATAAAAGGTAAATTTTGAGAAACCAATCTATAGGATTTTAATTAGTGAACTGGCAGTTTTCAATTTCTCAATTTGGTTAAATTAGATCTCCTCCTTCACTCAACATGTCAAACAGACATGGAGGATTGGTCTAGGGAGGTTTTAGAGTGTTTTTGGAGAGTAAATTTGTTCAATTTATTCAAGGTTGTATTTTTCCAACAATAGACAGAAAAACAACTGTGCAAGTTTCAAATTGGATTTTATAAAGTTTTGAAGGTTCTTTCTTAAATGTTAGGGTCAATTTGAATTCCTTAGGACTTACTAAGCCTGAATTTCAATGTTTCATATCTTATTGCTTGGTGTAAGTTTGAACTGCTCATTTTTAAAAAAATAGAATTGCCAGAGTAAAGTTTATAACCGTGATCTTTTCTTTTAAGTCTGCATGTCAATTTTATCATTTAAATGTGTGAATAGTTTCTAAACTAGTCTAATACATCTACTGGATTTAATTAACCATTCAATTCCAAGTTAAAATTACAATTCCTGATTTCAATTTTAATATAGTTCCAAGTATGCAAAAATAATATACTTCCTTCCTACACATTCTTCCTTCTTCAAACAACAATTTCAATCTTAACAACAAATCCAAATCCAATACACAATACAATTTTGAAAGTTAAGGTAATCCTTTATTCATTTCCAATACAACTTTACAATCTTCTCTTTTCCATTTGATTTCTAAGATACAAAATACAATGCATATAACATCTTTTACATTTCTTTTCCAAAACAGAGAGTAAAATGAATCTCCTTTACATTTCACAATTCCAATTTCAATCTTCCATTATCAATGCCAATGGTTTCACATTACAAAATTCTATACAATTCATCCACTTCAAGTGGGAAGGGTTACAATGAACTTGCACAAAAGAAGGGACTGTCAAACTATATTCCTCTTGCTCCAAAATACAGCAGCATGCTAGTTTCTCCATCTTTTCATCTTGATCACAACAAGGAAGGGGGAAAGGCAATGCTCTCCACCCAACCAAGACATCCAATGAGAAGGGAGAAGCCATCCTTTCTCATCCAAATAGAAGATGATAATTAACTCATGGCAACAAGGCTTTCACAACAAACTTGCAGTATTCTTTCATATGCATAATACAATAAGAAACACAGTCCAAAAAAATAGTAGTTCACAACTGCATTTGAAAACATTCAAACAAAACTTAGGCTTGATCAAGCAAGCCAAGAAGAGCAAGGAACTATGGGGAAACTACTTATGCCTACCAATTTAGAAATTGGGCATCCACCAATAATCATACTGCCAAAATAACATATCATATCCCATAAACCTTATGCCTCCCAACCCCTCCTTATGCCCCCCCAAGAGTAAGAAATGCAAGCTATTTCTTTTCCAAGGTGAATCCCAATCCCAAAATCCCTCCACAATAAAATTTATGCCATTGGCATTCCCTTGTGCCCCCCCTTATGAAATCCCCATAGCCATCTCCTACACCAAATCCTAAGATGTCTACCCAACCAGCCAACACACACATAACAACATTCACCATTTCATACAAGCATGCAAGAGAAAGAAACATTTTCAAAAGGCACAAGTTCCTACCTCTCCATAATGGATTTTGTTCCAAGATCCACAAGCTTTCCAAATTCCAAATGCAGTCCAAAATCAGCAATGCTCAAGCATGCAAAATGACTCCAAACTCCTTCCACAACAAGCTCCCAAAACAGCAAGCAAAAATTCGCCCCCAAGAAGAATGAACAAAGTTTCAACAACCACAATAAGCAAGAAATTCAATTTTTAAAGGAGAGGGAAGAGAAGAGGATGATGTGGATCCTTGTGGGATGCCACATCCTTCTTCCTCAACCCCAAGAGTAAATTCAACATCATTCACCTAAACACAATAAATAAAAATGACAAATTTACTTACACACTCCAAAATAACCCATACTCCAAAAGGACTGAATTTAAAATATGTAAGAGAAGTGCAATAAAAACTTACAAATAGTCATTTCAAAATGCATTAAAAAGGTCTAAATTTAACCTCCAAACCATAGGTATGGTTGGTGAATAATTTTAAGAGGTGTGGGACAAGTTTAACTTGTCCCACAAGCCTCCAAGGACAAATTCAAATTTCCCAAAAGGATGAAGTGTTTCACACTCCAAAAATCTATCTTACATTCTCTTACATATCTCTTACACCTTCTTACACATTTCTTACAAAATTTCTTACACACTCTTACAAAATTACATTTAAGATCAACAACTTCATTAATTACATTCTTATGACATATTGATTTATTTATTTTAACACATGATTATTCACAACATTAATACAACATATATAATAACTAATGAAAAGGGGTAACACATTACAAAATAAACACATGAAACAATAATAAAGAAACCACATTAATCAAAACATAAAACCCCATGGTCACAATTAATGAAATTCCCCATGGAAATCCCTAACAACACACACACACACACACACACACACACACACACACACACAATAGTTGCCATGGTGACTTTGTTGAATTCACCTAGAATTTCAATATGGTTAGTCTCCAGTCCCCCAACATTGTTGTGATATTTTAACCTGTAAAATGTAAATACCTCCTTCAGCCTTGTGGCCATATCAAAACATCCAAAATGATATAAACAACATTTCAAGATCATCTAAACACATGAATCACAACAACATCAAGAATTCAACATTATCATTTTCAATTAATTAATCAACTATATCATCATCAATAATCTTCCATACTAGGTCTACTCAAAATATCCAATGTCACATGTCCAAATCAACATCTATAATATGTCCATGTCAAACAATATATCATCATCCACATATAAAAAGTTCTCTAATAATCATCATGCATAATAACTGAATCTAGATCAATAATAATCCATGATCTAACATCTAACCATCATACTAAAACAAAACATAGCGGTGTCCATAATATGATCAACAAGATCAAGATTAGTATCTAAAAGTGTCAAAGGGATGTGGGCACTACACTACACCTCTATCTCTAATAAATTAAATGATCAGTCCCGTAAAATGCATGAAATCTCTGGAAAACTCATAATATCTTCTCACACTCAGAAGACCATAACTTTTGCAATTCTCAATGATTTTCACAAAATTGGTCTTTTGAAATTGTGACTCCTAGAACAACATGTAAAAATAAAGAAATGTAGAAAATAATGAATCTTTGTTGGAGATTTTTAAGTAAAATTATCCCAGTTCAAAGAGACAGTTGGAAAGTGGTTGGGAATGCATTTAATGAGCATGGCCATCATTCTTTCACTATTTTGCAGGTCATGGGACAACATGGGGAGTCTTTTACAAGAAAGATGCCATTAATTACACTCATTTATTACATCTTGAAAGTGGTTGGAAAAGAAATTTTAATATTTCACTCTTCTCTCTTTGTGATTTTATATATTGTAATTTGGGTCTCATATCTCAAGGAGTTAGTCATGTTTCTTCTTTGCCCTTGTTTCTTCCCTGCTAGGGGGATGAGCTGGGAGCCCAAGCCTTCTTCTTGAAGCTTTGTAATGGCATTTTTGCCTCTTACTTGCTGATTGTTATACTGTGCACAATTTTGGAGCAATATAATATGTCTTGTGATGCATTTCGTCCATCCTTTGCATGTTTTTATCGTCTCTAATAGCCTTTATTTCGTTGTTGGTATATTATGCATATTTCTAATGTTCACTATGGGTTTTAGAAGTTATGCTTAATGGGTTTGAAGTGGTGTTCTATGTGAATCTATCTCTGTCTTGTGGTGCATTTCATCCACCCTTTTCATTGCTCACCTTTTCCCCATTTCAAGCAGTTGGATTCTTGATTAACTTCTCCCTTTTTCTAGCACATTGCTTCTGTTAGTTTTGTGCTAGGTTTGACTTTTCTTTGACCCTCATCTCACCCTACATAGAAGATCCATCTTCTTTAAAATCTAGAGGTTACCTTAGGGTACACGTCCCACTAACCTAAGGTATCCAATGACTCGATGGTTCATCTGCATGGATAATCATCAACAGGTTCCTTTTAGGTAAGAGATTCTATCAACTCAAATGAGGTGGCTAACTCACTCAGAGAGCTTATCACCAAGTTACCATTTCCATATTAACTGAATATAATTTCCAAACCATATATTTTAAACTATGAAATTTTAATCAACCATGCCTTACCAACAAAGTGAGCCATAAATATTACCGCATCTCGAGCCATACGAGTCATCCAAACACAATAAAGTAAGCTTGTTGAGTGTTCTATGCGCCTGTAGGGGCTCTAAAAAAAATGGGGTGGTGTGACCGTAGTCACACCACCATCCCCTGTCACATAGTCTTATAAATCCTTAAGCCTCCCACTATTGTCCCCATGTTGGAAAAATACTTTTGCATAGGAGAGGGGAGCATCCCGTGGTGAGTGTGGTCAATTAGTATCCCGCAAAGACACATGGAACTCGGGAGAAGGTTACACAAGGCCACCCAAGGCATGCCATGTTACACGAAGATGGAACGGGGTTTGAGGGGCTTCCCCATATAAACTTTGAAAAAAAAATCATTTTTTTATATAACCATTTTATTATTTATATCACCATCATGGTTTTTTATGGTTTAGGTTTAGATATAAACCATATATATGTATGTATGTATGTATGTATGTATGTATGTATGTATGTATGTATGTATGTATGTATGTATGTATGTATGTATGTATGTATGTATGTATGTATGTATGTATGTATGTATGTATGTATGTATGTATGTATATAATTTATATTTTGTTTTACTATATTTTTACAAAACATGAACAATTTTTTAAAATTATAGAAAATAAAAATATAGTTTATATTGATTATAAACTATAGGTGCAAGAATTTTACGGGGGTCCATCCAAGACATGAGATAGGGTTTGAAATTCAAAGTGAAAGTATAATTTTTACATTACCAGGGGACAAGATGTTTTAACCGACCAATAAGAAAATTCAAAAAACCTATTTTCTGGATTCTTGTCTCCCCTGTAAACTTGAATTTCACTTGAATTTTTTACTTTCTCTTTTTGATATCTTGAATTTTCCTGCACACATTTATAAACTATAGAAAATATTTCACAAAATTTATTCACCCTTACCTTAATTTACTAGGCCCTTGGTAATTCTTGAATTTGAACTTTTTACATGTTGTTGAAATCTCCAAGGAATTTCCACCTATGCACACACCATACATTCCAACCATATAAAGAGGGAAGGGGGGGTTAAATAGGATTTCAACCAACTAACCACCTAACTTCCCAACTGTTGCAACCTTAGAACATTAGAATTAAATTATATTATTTAATCTCACTCTGATACCATGTTAAGACGAGGGATGGAATAAATATTTACTAACCTTATTAAATTTTAGGTTAACATTAATTATTATACATAAATATTAATGTGAACATCATCAAAAAATACTTCAGGTGGTTAAGAAAAGGAGTGATGGAGAGCAGAGGATGAGCGACTAGCGAGCAAGAGGAGGACATTTTGAAAAAGGATGGGCAAGAAACCGATGGGCAAGGGATACCACCTAGAACCAAGGAATCTGCTATAGTAGAAGGAGATGGTGGTGACCATGTGCATGATTCGACAAGGAGAATGATATAAAAATAAGAGGCCCGATTCATGGTCAAGGGTGGTAAAGAATGGATCCTTATCGAAGGGCCCAAAACATTTCTTGCATGTGACAAAGTAAGCTTCAGGATGCATCCTAGAGATACCTGATTCAGATCTTAAATAGTACCACGAGAGAATCTAGAAAAGGATTTGGTGGATAATATGGTTAGGGAAAACCAAATATTGATGTTTTTAGTAGATGGGCTAAGCTTAAGTGGAATCCAAAAGGACACATGGAGGTAAGTTATTTAACAAATGGTTTTTTTCTCTTTATATGTTCAAGCTTTTGGAAGATGACCCCTAGTTTTGGGGAAAATCAAGGTGGTACCTAAGGAAATGGGAACCAAATTTTAACTCGGAGAAAGAAAATCTGAATCACTTCCTATCTGGGTTTGTTTACCTAGTCTCCCCTTGGATTTTTGGCATGAGGACATCATAAAAGGAATAAAAACTCTCTAGGTAATCTGGTGCTCATAGACAATGCTACTCTCAATATGACTAGAATAGTGTGTCCTAGGTTTTACATCTACTCAAGTAATGATATTCCTAATAGCATCAACCTGAAGACTAGACTAGGTTTATGGGAATAGAAAATATAACTAGAGATAAGTTTAAAAAAATGTACCAAATGTAATGGATGGGGACACTTGAATCAAAACTGTAAAATCAAGATATCTCAAACGTATAGTGCAATGCAAACAAATGATAGAAAAGGATGATAAAGGGAAAGGATTCATGCAAAGTGCGGGTGGTCACTGTAATATTTTTTTCAAGAACCACACATAAGGATATAGACCTCTACGTATCAGTGACAGGGAGGAGGTCCTAAAAAATCACCCCAAACAACCTCTCGGAGAAATATGAGGATGGATTCTTCCTGTTGGTTAATAAGGAGACAAATATCTTTCAATTTCTAACTCCAAGATTATGGATAATAAGAACAAGAAGCTCAAAAAAATGAATGTAAGAAAATTGGAGCCTTTCTCTCAAAATAAAGGGGTTCTCAAAACACCCAACAGTAAGGAAAATATTAGAAAACCTCTATTGGAGAATAGATTCAATGAAGAACAGGAACTGGTGAGGTTTTAATGGAGGAAATTTTAATGGATTAGATCCAACTCTTGTTAGAAAATGGGTAGAGGTCCACAAAAATTGATAGTTTGAGAGTTAACAAAAACAGTTGGAGAATTGATAAATTTAACAAAGCAGAGGAAATACGAATGTTAAACAAATAATCCAAAAGGAATCGGAAGAAAAGAAAGTGGAAGGTAGTTATGAAGAAACAACATCGCCTTTGTTAAAGGGTGAGTCCTCCAAAGGCATTCCCTCAAAATTTGATAAAATGGAAGGCATTGGGGGGATAATCCCATAAACATTGAGACCCCTAACAAAAAATTAGGTAGATTGAAAAAACTTGAATCAAGGAAGAGGAATATGTAAAATGAGATAAAAACAGGGAAACATACCTATTTGGATCAAAAGGTCTTCAGGAAAAATAAGCCCAATCTTAGAAAATGAATTTCTCTCATGGAATGGAAGGAGGCTTAATAACCCAAGAAAAATGGAGAATCCTTAAATATTTGGTGGAAAGTCATAATCTAGATGTTTTAGCAGTGCAAGAAACTAAAATTAAGGAAGAGAATTTTCTAAGTAATTGTGAGTATTTTTGGAAAAACTTTGAGGCTTTTGTTGTTAGTTCAAATGGTGCCTCAAGAGGTATAACGGTTGTATGGAATTTGGCTATTGTTAAAGGCACACTCTTGCTAAAAAGGGGAAATCTTATGGAAATCATGTTGATAAATTTGGGAAATGGAAAAATATGGGTTCTCTCAAACATATATGCTCCAAATTCTCATAAAGAAAGGAAGAAATTATGACAGCATTTTCTAAATTTCAAAAATATCATTCCAAGATCAAATTGGTTAGTGTTTGGTGATTTTAATACTGACTTCCCCCTTAGAGAAAAATGTTAGGTTGTGGAGCCTGTTTTCATGTGTGAAAGTGTTGAAGAATGTACACTAAGAGTACTGTACACTTTTCATGTATCCTCATTGGGGTTCGGGGCCGGGCAAGGCTTAAGTGGGGATCTAAGGCGAAGCCCCCGTGCAAGGGTTCGAGCGCAGCCCCGAAAAAAAAAAATTGGCCTTAAAACATGCCCGATATATCGGGAAACGTGATTTTCTCATATGGGTGGGATTTTGACCCATAGGTTTATGGGACGGTTTTGCCCATGGTTTTGATACCCACAATTTTGTAAAACTGCTTAAGCAGTTGTCTATTTATATGGTTTTATGCATATGATAGAGGTATTAATAAAAAACATTGCAGATGTGCTTTGAATTCGGTTTTGTGAATTGTCAGAGAGTTTGTTGAGCATAGCTCCAAATGGGTTTGGGTATTGTATTGAGAGAGCGGTGGCTTGTAATAAAATCTGAGCAAGTGATTCTTGGTGGATGTAGCCCAAATTGGGTGAACCATGTTAAATACTGTCTCTTTGTGTTGTGTTATTTTATTCTGCAATTTTTTTAGATTTGTAACATTTTTTCATATTAGTTTCTCTTTGTTGCGACTCTATGAGGTATTATTTTGCATATTTTATCCCTTATTTCCTAACAAAAAAAGGGTGGTCTTTGGAGTATACATTTGGGGTGGAATAATTCAATGATTTCCTCACAAATTCAAACTTAATGGATATAGATCTAAAGGGAATTAAATATGCATGGACCAATAGAAGCGCGGGGTCTCAGATTATTTGATTTAGATTGGATAGGGTGTTGGCTATGGAAGAGTAGTTTTAAAAGGATATTTATTTCTTCTCCCTCCCAAGGATTGGATCAGATCATAACCCAATTCTTTTGATGATAAAATAACCCACTAGAAGGAAAACTCCCTTTCACTTCAAAAAATGTGGCTCCAAAGTGAAGAGTTAAAAGACCTCATCAAGGAATGGTGGAGATTAAATGTCCAAGGAACTGCTATGTTTAGACTGTCCAAAAAGTTACAGCATGTTAAAATGAATCTCAAAAAATGGAACAAAAGGATTTTTGGGAACATTTTCCAGAAGAAATATGAATTGAAAAAGGATATTCTTAATATGCAGATGAAGAGTGAAATGAATAACTCGGAAATAGAGATGGAAGACTATGAAAAAGAAATACTCTTACTTTTTGAATATCATAGCATCTTGGATAAGGAAGAAGAGAAAAAATTGAGAATAATGTGGCTCAAAGAGGGTGACAAAAATACTCGATTCTTTCACTTGAGAACTCTCAAAAGGAGTTTTAATAGAATTGAAAAAATTAGGAATATGGAGGGAGCTATCTTGGAAGAAAAGGAAGAGATAAAAGATGAAGCTATATCCTTTTTCAAGAACCTGTTAATCTAAAATAAGAAATTTAAATCTGGAAAAGGTTAATGACTTTCTTAATTGCATTCCTTCCTTGTGTCTAAGAATGATAACCAGATTCTCTCTATGACTCCTTCAATGGAAGAGGTGGAATTTTTGTTCAAACATCTCGATTCGGATAAGGCACCTAGTCCGGATGGTTTTATTATATCAATAGTTATGGTACATAATTAAAAATATATTTATAAGACAATGGAATAATTATTCAACCAAAAGAAAATACTAAAGGATATGAACTGTACTTTTTTGGCCCTTGTAGCCGAAGAGTGGGAATGCTATGGAATTTAAAGACTTTCATCCTATAAGTTTGTGTAACACTTCCTATAAAATATGCACTAAGATCCTTTCTCTGAGGTTACAACTACTCCTTCCTTCCATTATATCATAACAACAAGGGGGTTTTGTTATGGGAGACAAATACAAGATGGAATTATTACTATCAAAGAGACTATTCATACTTCTAAACTCGCAAAAAGGAAATGATGGTCATTAAAATGGATATGGCAAAGGCATATGATAGGGTTTCATGGAGTTTCCTAGATAAAATTATGAGGAAATTTGGTTCTGACAGCTCGTTTAGGAACTTGGTCAATGCTTGCACATCAGGTGCTTGGTTTTCTATCCTTCTAAATGGGGCTCCTTATGGGTTTTTCCCAAGTACACAAGGTTTGAGGAAAGGGGATCCACTCTCTCCTTTTCTATTTATTTTAATGGTTGAATCTCTTAGTAGAAGATTAAATGAGGAATCCCGGAAAGAAACTATTAAAGGTTTATCGCCAGCTATAGGAGTGGAAAATTTTTCCCATAAACACTTTGTTGATGACATGATATTGGTTGGTGAATCCTCGGTTCTGGAAGAAAATCCTTCAAGAGGTTGTTAGATGATTACATGGAGGTCTCGAGGAAGCGTGTAAATTATAGAAAAACTCCATCTATTTTCTAGATACTTTGGATTACGGGGAAAAGAAAATTTCTAAAGTGATGGAATGTGACATTAAATCCCTACCCTCCTTCTACTTTGGGCGTGCCTTTTTGGGAAAAGAGACCCAAAAGTGGTGAATGGAAATTCTTAATTGAAATGTTTGAAATAAAATTGGTGGGATGGAAAGCTAACCTCCTATCACAAGTGGAAAAATCTACCCTTTTAAAAATATCCCTTCAAAGCCTCTCGGTGTATGTGATGTCTCTTTATTAGCTTCCTTTTAGAGTTGTGGAAAAACTTTAAAGTATCTAAAAGTGTTGTCTTTAGAATGGCATGGAAATTAAATATCATATCACCTCGGTATCTTGGAAAAGAGTGTGTAAACCAAATAATCTAGGTGGTTGGGCCTTATAGATTGGATGAAAAAATGAATAAATCTTTACTAGCCAAAATTGGTTGGAGGATGATTAGTGAAGGGGTTTGGACAAAAATTCTAAATAGGAAATATTGGAGGATGTTAATGATGAGAGATGGATTTTCAAATTGGCTTCTTTCAATGGATCAAGCATTTAGAAGGCAATAAATTGGGCTAAGGAAACCTTGACAATAGGGTGTAGGTGGAAAATTAGAGATGGCACTAAAACTTTGTTTTGGAAAGATAAATGGGTAGGAAACTTCAAGTTAGAAGATAAATTCCCAATAATATCTCGATTATTGGAAGAAAAATATGGGAATTTGGTTTACAATTATATGAGGGAAGAGGGAAGTTTTCAGATCTAGAAGCATTTGGAGGTGGAAAGGCATGACCTAAATATGGAAATGAAAATCTTAAATGAATTTATTCACGATTATTTGTCCTATGCAATAAAAATGAACAAGACATAATTGTTTAGGACAAAGAAGAAAATGGTAAGTTTTCAGTCAAATCTACCTATGCTCAATTTTTTGAAGAATATGTGAGCACTAAAGATCTAGTAGCAAGTAAGATATGGAACAAAAACATTATACCTAAGGTCAATACTTTTAGTTGGCTCACCATGATAAATAATATTTTAACAGTGGAAAACCTTACAAAAAGAGGCTTTCACATGGTCAATAGATGTGTGTTATGTGAAAAGGAAATAGAGACAATTAATCATATGTTTATGGATTTCACTTTCTCCTTTCAAGTCTTTTCCCCTATCCCTTATTTATTTTCAATCAATTGGGTAAGCCCAAATGAGGTCATAATAGCTTGGGTACAATGGTTATGTCCTTTCAAAATCCAAGGCCTTAAAAATCTTTGGATCATGAATCTAGGAAATTTTTGGTGGGAGGTTTGGAAAGAATGAAATAGGAGGATTTTCAAAGGGAAGATTCTCCCACATAATTTTATTTCTAGGAGATGCATAAAAAATTTAAATACATTTTTTATATCCTTAAAAATAAGGAAGTGGAAATTAAGGAGGGAGAAAAACATATCTTCAGTAATTGGAACCTCACATGTGGGGAATTGACAAGAAAAAATAAGCCTAGAGATGGAATCAAATGGAGAATACCTCGGGAAGGGTTTATAAAGCTAGATTCGATGGTGCGAAAAAGGGAACCCGGGAAAGTAGGTGGAGGGGCATAATTTGTAATTGCAATGGAAATTTTGTGTTTTCTTACTTCTTCAACCTGGGTACCCAAACTAATCATGTGGTTGAGGTTGTGGTGATGTGTTGGGGTGTCAAGCTGGTGGAAGAGAAAGGTTTCATATATTTGATAGTTGAAGGTGACTCTTTGAACATAATCTCAAGTATGTTAAGTAGTAATTCTATCTCTTTGTCTATAGAGGATTTTATTAAAATCACCAAAAATAGACTCACCACATTTACTCCCATATCTTTCCAACACATATACCATGAAGGAAATGGTGTGGCATACATTTTTGCTAATAAGGGGTGGTCACTAGTGACTTAAATGTCGTGGAAAATTTGGCCAATTTGGATGAAAAACTATAAGAATTATTGAAAGGAATCACCCCTAATCTTTGTTTCTTTCATGATTTCAAGGAATAACATGATGACTACTATGACTAATGATGTGGAAAATATGGTTAATGAGACAATGATGGAAATATATTCCCAGCTCGTGAAAAATATAGTCTATCATTACTTCAAGAATGTGAAAGATAGGGCTACACTTCTAATTTATGGACTCTTGGAATTTATGAGCCTATAAGGGGGATAATTTTGTTTTGGTTTTTGTGTTTGGAGCTCAAAGATAGTGAAGGAATAAGGATACGTTGTTGTAGAAAATTGGGGGATATTTAGTGAGAAATGAACCTTCCACTTTGCATTAAATATCAAAGGAAGCCTTAGTGTTGTTAGAAAATGAAGGGTTGTTAAAAAAATTTAAAATATTTACAGAGCATGATGAAGGATTGATTCCTAGGTCGCTAAAACTTGGAATGAAGGAAGATTTTATGTGAAAATATTCTACTTCACAATTTCACAAAAGCTTATCACCAATGTGACTGATCTTTCCTTAGAGGGCAGATGCATTTTTAAGCCCAAAACAAATTACAACTTGGAGGTGGAGGATTTTATGCAAGGTAAGGGTCTTCTCAAGCAACATTTTAATGGTTTTGATAGAGAGGATTTACCTCCCCCATATGATGAAATTGCACTTCTGTTAATTTCCTACATTACACTTGAAGGTCGGTTCAGGGTTGTGTATGGGTACCATTTCCCCATGCTCAACCACATTCGTAATGGGAAATTGTATAATTTCCTAACTTTCTTTTCAATTATCTGGCTAAATCTATTGATATGGTTAGGAAATTTACTTTCCTACTTCCACTCCATTAGGGCCTACTTAAATATTTGGTTAAGATAGTTACCCCCAAAATAGGAAAAATGATAAACTTTTTGTTTAAAATTGAGAACCCAAGCTGTTGGATGAAGGTAGATTGGTTCTTTGCTAAAAGGATGAGGTCACATCTGGAGAAGAAAAACCCGGGTAAGAAAAGGAAATAAGAGTATGATATTGGTAACTAGGTGAATATTGAGGTTATTTCGGTTTAGAGAAACATGATGAGGATTTAGAACAAGGAGATAGTGGCAAAATGTGCATGTGGTGACTATGGAAAATGTTGTCACTTTGAAGAGATCAGAAACTGAATAACCCTCCCAAAAATATGGAAAATGAATATATCTTAGAAAACCAAACTCATAGTATCAAGAAGATATTGCGAGCTTCCACGCCTAAAAAATTCCCAAAAAAATTCTCTTCTCGGAAATAATGATCAAGACCAAGTATTTTTTTGAAATACTTTGAGGATTGTATCTTGAATACTGACATCAATAGACACATAATTAGCATGGTTACTATAGATATTATGGAGCCACAAGAGAATATTGACAATCTAACTACCATTTTTTTCAAAGTGAAAATCTAAAAATGCCAATGAGAGATGTATGGCAATGGAGCAACACATCCTGCAAATGAAAGAATCTCTCATGCACATCAGATAATTCCATCTATTGAATATGAAAATCTCAATCCAACACCTCAAAATGATGGGGGAATTATTTTAGGAAATGCAAAGGGAAAATATTTGGAGAAGGACGACATCAAGCTAGTGAGGAGATGATTGAGCTTGATTGTGAGCTATGGAGGGTCACCATAGCTATCCTAGTTAAGGAGTGGAATGAATGCATGAAGACAGTAGGAGAACTAATAAAGGAATGAATTTTGTTTTTTGTTGGGTATGGGCCTCTTATGGTTGTTTTTGGTTTGGACTAGCAGTTATGTTTGTTGATATTATTTCCATATGTTGTTAGTTTAGTTTAAGTTTTCTATTAGTTTCTCTATGTTTTAGTCCTAACTAGCTTCAATGGGTATGCCCTTGGCCTTCTCTTATGCTTTCTTGAACTATATTTAATAAAAAAATAACAAAATGAAATAAATGACACAATGACACAACATGTAACGTGGAAAACCCCTAAATGGGTAAAAACCACGAATAATTAATCCACTATATGATAAACTTTTACAACCACTCCAATAACTCCCTCCTCACTTCTACTCCATTTTTTACCAAGAACACCCTTCATATTTGATATTTTAATATTATAATATATATGATATATTCATTATCTTGAATATGGCATATGTTCATAATTAAATAACCCGAATGGTTATGACCTTCTTAAGTGACAAGACACACCTCCCCAATTTAATCAAGTTAGTTAATTAAATTAACCAACCACCTAATATAAATTTTATATTTAAATAATAAGAATATAATTTATTCTATAATATTAAAATATAAAGTAAATATTATGATACACTTAACATTATAGTTTTAACATGCTCAAGAAATCATATGTAGGGTAATTTTGCATAAAAGTGGCAAATTGGACAGTTTAATGACCTTACATCATTTCAAAGATTGAGTTGGTACTAGTAAATGTCTAAGAACATGTTGAGAGGTTTAGCTTATTGAAATAGTTGAATAGCAAACAAATAGCATGGTGAAGAAGCTTGATAACATAAGTAAGTAGGTGTTTTGAAAGCTTAAGAGGAAATTGTTGAGATTTATCATCATTTCAAACATGGTGAATTATGGATAGTTGAATTATCTATGCATCACAATCACTATTGGGAGATACACATGCCCTACATTGGTCAACGCTAGACTCTTAGATGCTGAGATGAATAAATTTATCATGTAGAAGTTCCAAGTCCGATCAAACTATGACATAAAGTGGATAATGAAAGCATTCCTTAGTAGGTATTATGAACATGAGCCTCACTATGGGGGCTACTAGATGGACCGCAAGGATGAGGAGTCGGAAAAACTTAGGTATTTTTCCCAAATGAATCCCTCTCAAATTATTGATTATAAATTTTAATTATCTTGTAGGGTGTAGAAGATGATAAGACGTTGGTAAACAGGTAATTCATTTAATATAACATAACAACTCAGCTAGTGGTAGCTTTTGATTATAGAAAATAGAATCCAATCCATCTTCATCGAGTAAAAATAATGTCATAACAATAAATATCGCATGGCTCATATACAAAGGTGTTAACTCATCTCTTTATAATACTACGCTTTTGAGAGAATACGGGAATTTGTGGTAGTTAAGGATGTTCTTCCACGTTTGTTGAAGGAAGCACTAGTTTAGACCACTAAATGGAAATTCACGTCAAATATTTTCCAATGGACCAAAATCTAGAGAATTAGAGGAATTAAGTGTATCTATAAGCATGAAATGCACTCATGTGTCCCATTTAACACAAAAGATAGAGGAGATGTTGATGAGAACAATGAAAAAGAAACCTATCACTCAAGCCGCTCCACTTCAAGTTATTACCCCTCACACCTCAAATCCCAAATTTTTTGTTTCTCATGAGGAATTTCAACCAGGTGCAACATATTTTGTTCCTAAATAATTATCAAGGGGAAGGGGATGAGTGGAGAAATATTACCAAAGAGATTAGGAATGGATCCAACATTAGGTGTTGTGCACGAGGAGGAGGATGTGCCAAAATTCAAGTACTTTTTAAGGGAAATAAAGCGAAGGTGGTGACACCTACAACCAAATATTTTTAAGTGTAACCATGCTTGGAGATACCACAAGCCCTGAGATGCCTTCTAAAGTAATATAGGAGTCCAATGTGGTTAATACCACCCCAAATTTGTCAATGCCATAGGTCCCTACCACAACTACTATTGAAGAAAAGTAAGTTGAACTAGTTAAATTTGTGGAGTGTGAGGTATTGGAGCCTTCTCATGAACAAGTTTTTATGAACTTGTTTCATGGTTTAGGTCAAAATTTTGGGATGACCTTCTTCTACAATATTTCCATGTATCTCCTACTCAAATTATATCAACATGAGAACAAAGGTAGTGCAGAAAAATTGTCTCAATAGCCTATCATAGATTCATTTATAACAAAGAGAGGGGAAGGTAGTGGAAATAGAGGGAAATAAAACAACTGATATTGAACAACTTGTATCAATGGATTCTCTCCAATCATCCTTGGAGGCAGAGAAATATTAATTGCAATTCATGAATTTGTATAAATGATAGAAGAAATGAAGGCTCGAGATTAAATTGAGAAACAAGAAGATATGGCTAAGGAGTTAGCTCCATCCTATGAGCCGAGGGGTTCATGTTGAAGATGCAATACTAAATAATTTAAATATCTCACACCTAACCTTTGTGTAAGAGAAAGATAATATAGAAACCCCACAAGATCATATTCATGATGTTAGTCTCACCATATCTTATTCATGAGAAATTGTGATTGCTCCGTGTACTTCACAACAAGAATAACAAACAAAAGGAGAGGGAAACAACCCAAGTGAAGAATGGTTAGTAACATAACTCACAAGGAATAATAATGTGAAGGTGAAGTTGGAGGAAGTGGACATTAAAAGTGTCATCTTTGTGAGACCACCTAGGGCACCTAAAAGGATAGACTTATGTCAAGAACTATGGTGGGGCCACAAGGAGATAGATTTGTGGAGATTTTTACTCCACAAGGTGAAATTTTGAGGGATGATGTTACTCCTTTTGATTATCAAATTACACAAGTCCCATTAGGGAAACCGACCACCGAGGTCCAAGTATGAGGTCACGATTACAATGGGAGGTTTTTCCAAAAATAGATAAGGATAAGGAAACAAATAATCAACTGAAATAAAAATTGACATCTTGTCAACTTATGTGTAAAATTGGCTACACCCTCCTATGAGAATCAAGAAGTTACTAATTCCATCGCCCTTGATGCATTGATGATTTTTGATAATTTAATATGCAAGGAGAGGCTAAAAATAAATATGAAGAGTAATTAATAAAAGGTAACAATGTTTGTAAAAATATAATTGAATGTTATAAACATTTGTCGAATAAATTGAAGATGTTAAGGCACATAATGAAAAGTATCATAATGATATGGAGTGTTGGGATGTAATATTGCCAAATCTCAAATCCATGAATGATGATATGGTGGAAAAAGAGGGCATTTTTCCATCAAATTATAGAGGAAGACAAAATGAGTATGAGAGAGCCATTAAATTAAGGATGGTCATTTTAAGAGGTTGCGTAAGAAAACTTCAAGACATGAGGGATAAATCATGGTATTATATTGATGATATTGACTCGATATTGTGAAAATTCTTCCCATCTAAGATACTCACACCCTAGGAGATACAAATGTGAATAAGTTGATTGAAATCCTTCAACAACATATTGGGGGTGAGTTGGGGTCTTCTAAATATTTTGATTATTCTTCCATTCAAAGGTTTATTCATTTGGAAAGACATAAATAAATTTTCCAAAATAACAAAGAATATGTAGCCTAGATGTTATCACCAACAGCCCAAGGCACGCTAGCACATCACTCGGCTGAACCGATCCCTCACCCAAATTGTGCAAGGGCGCTAGGTTTCCTCTTTTATGTCATCTGTTTTAGCATGATTATACGAGATATTCCGGATAAAAAACAAATAACCAATTATATTGTAGTGCATAAACCAAATCTATATATTAACCATTTAACATGAACAATCAAACAAGAATCAATATTAACTTTAACATATAAGAACCATTCACGATGTTTCTAAAATCAATATCTAGCCACAAAGATCCATCATATTAATTTTTGTAAAACACAAAAGCTTCATACATCCATAGTATAGTCAACTTAGTCATGCATTTCAATAAATTAACAACATAACTCGATACCAAATTGGTAACCTAAATCGTGTAAATCAATACATATTTAAAGGTAGTGGGGACTTTCCCTTCACCGCACATGCACCTTTACGGAAATAGACTACATGTTAATAATATCCATGTGCCCTTACATGATAAATACCATATCATGAAATCTCGCTAATAATAGATCATCTAATAATACAACAGCGGTATAATCCTATTAATATCTCCAAAACTATGCATAGTGCTTGATATTCTACTTGTCCAAAATATCCTTTGTGTGTTCTTCAAGTCTTCTATAAAATTTGCTCCACACTCCATGTCCAAAATTAGAACCAAACTAGAAAAAAGCTAATTCTTGATTTCTTGTTCTCTTAGACGTGCCCTATTTCACTATAGTTCCGCATGCATATATGTTCCCTATACCCATACACCCAATAATTTTTCTCCTTTCATACTTAGGTTGTATTTCATCAGCCCAACATTACCCCACACTAATTTCATTATCGTCCCCAAAAATGGGTAATAATAACTTATGTCTCCATGAAGAAGAATGAAGATTAAAATCATAATTGTATAAAGAATGAGAAAATACTTGGTGCACTACTCTTCCACATGAAGAATTAACTCAAGATATTCTTCTTTGATCTTTGCCTCTAATTCATTCCAATCACTCAGTGCTTTATTTGTTTTATCTAGAATGTCTATAAGTACTACCTCCATTTCATCAAGATTCATGTTCTCACCTTCATTTTGTAGCACTCTGAGAACATTGGTCATGCTTGAGACCATTCCGTCCATGACATCCATTCTCTACGCTATCAATTTCCCAATTTCCTTTATTTTCTCCTTGTATGGGTCCTAGGCTACTGCAAGCACATCACGCTTCTTTGTTATTAAAGTAATCCTCTCCACACATCCAAGTGTTTCATTCTTTACTACTTTTTGAACCTCATCCTCTTCTACCATGGTTCTTTTCTTGATTATCACATTTGGGGCCACACACATGTTCAATGCCAAATATACTTTCTTTAGTTCATCTTTCAAAGTTTACAGTATGGATTCGTAACTTTTAATTTTGCGTGCAATTATTGCCTTATACTTTTGCACATGTTCTGCAACATTTTGGGTTTTGGAATTCTTACATGCCCCTCATCTAGCACTATATGAACTAAAGTGTGTAAGTAGTGTAAAGAAGATGGAAACTCTTGTGCAACTTTATCTTCCAAATCTAGCCTCTTCTTCAAAATCTCATCCCCAATTTGTTCATTTGTACTAAGTATCAAATATGACATCACCTCAAATGTCTATTTTTCTTCTATCAAGTGCTTGATCTCAGTATCCTTATCCTTATTATCTTCCAAGAGTGGCTAAATAGTTGTCTCTGTGTCTACATTTCTGCATGTAACTTTTGTAGATACCTTCCTTAGACCATTTCTCACCTATTCATCAGACATCACAGTAGGCTTAACTGTGACATGGCATGAGTGTGGTGCCTTTTCCAACCTATGCAACACACATGATTCCTCACATACATTGAATTCAGGCTCATCCATATGATTTTTCATGCTCCATGATAGTTATTTCTGTGTACACATAGTTTTCATGTCTTCATCCATCATCTCCCATCCATAAAGGTCCTTAGGTTCCAAAGTGCTTTAGAACCGCACACGTATGATCTTGGTTAGGTCATCAATGTACCCAACTATTGGTGTCTCATAAATTTCTTCTTCCTTTCCTTTCCTTGAGTGCTTACTTTTAGGGCTCCCGAATCCAACACTGGTCCTTTACCTGTATTTGTAGTATGGGACATGCCTGAAGGCTCGCCCCCCTTATCTATTTCTAACTCTATTTCCTTCAACTCCTCTATGTCCTTCTTCAATTCATCTTCCTGAGGATCTTCTACATCCTCAATCTGCCCTAGAGTATTTGGTGCGCTATCTTCATATTTATCTTCCTCATCATCCTTCCGAGGAATGTACTTGTGCCTTTTTTTTTTCATGTTCTGCCTTCACAGTGAAGTCCTAGGTGAACTCCTAAGGGGCTATGATGTCCTTGTGCTCTAAGTCCTTATTCTTCTTAGCACTCTTTTAAACTGATTTTCCTTAGTAGTATGTTTTATGTCAACCTCCATTACGTCGGTCTCCAACACTTCATATTTTTGTTGCGGTGGATGGGTTTCCTCGCACTCTCGTTTTTCTCCAACATGACGTTATTTTCTACCCAATTGCTCCAAGCCACCACTATCTTCTTGAATTTATTCTTCCTCTCCTTCTTCTTCCTCAAGGGGAAAGGTGTCTTCTTCATCTTGTAATGTGCCCACGGTATGCTTCCCTTGGGTGGTCCAGGAGCTTGAATTCATTCTCAACATACTTCCCATTTTCTAACCTTGGTTTGAGGTTAATATACATAAGGGCTGCTCAAAACTTCCCAATAGCCAAAATCATAGCCTTCATGTTGATATCATCTAAAATTAATTTTTCTATATATACAAACTTACTTGGATAAACGTAAATCTTCCTGAGGGTGTGGTAGTCACAATCTACCTTGTCTATGTTAAACAACAACTGGTGTGTATCTAAGAACATGTGTGTAGATGCTTGAAAATAGTGCGCAGTGAAGGCATATGCAAGCTTACACCAAGGGCTCAACTTCCCACCCTCATCCTGAACGTTTGATGCGGAACTAATGATATATTGCAAACTATAAATGTTTTCCCAATACCACGTGAATCTCCTTTAGTAATCTCCATTCCTCTTTGAATGCGGTGCGGAGGCACTCATACCACAACTCGCTCTCTATTTAAAGGGGCCACTCATGGTCCCATCACATGTGTACTTAGAAAATCTCTCTGCTAGAGATTTCTTCTCTTCTTGATATTGCCAAATTTTAGCCTTTGGCCCATCAGGCACTCCACTTTCAACAAAAACAAGTGACAGAAGTATCACACAAAAACTTATTTTCTCACCTTTATTCGCTTCTTCAATGATAGTTTCGGAATAAAACCATCTAAATTGTACACCTCCCCTTATATCATCTTCTTGTGACCAATGCTCTTGATTGTTCAACTTAGTTAGGAGGTTTGTTATCACCTGAACAACTGGATACTTCTACAACTTAGGGATATCCATCCCACACTCTCCTTTCGTATATCTTAGCACCTTCTTTGTTACTTCTATCGCTTCCTTTTTAGTGAGGTCACTAATCAACTTAGTACCCAAAATCCTTAGTCATGTCAAACTCCTAATCAAGGGTGTGGTGAGCCTCATTCGTCACCCAACAAAATAAAACAACTCCTCATGGACTCTACTCATCAACCACTAGTATAATTTATCTATATTGTGAAATTAAAGAAGTTTATACAGCTACAAAATTCCCACCTTTGTCAACAATTTTTCACCTGTGTCATCATACAAGGCCATATCGTCATTTTTTCTCTTTGTTGTCTTCTTCAATACTAGTAACTTGTCCAACTCATCCTTGTTATATTTTTTTCTTTAAATGTAATCACTTACTTTATAAAAGTGAATGTGTGAGTCCCAATTGCAACCCATAAAAACCCCTTCTTGGTATTTCATCTTCAAGAAATGGATTTTAGGGGTGTCCTCGACTTCCTTCCCTTCCTTGTGGCCACTCTAGGTGCTCTCTTAGGTGCCATAAGAACAATAAAGGTGTGATCTTTCAATAGATTTGAGCTCTGCAATTCCAAATCCACGTGCCCTATCTCAAATCCACACCCTAATAGTTGATTTATCCTTCTCGCATGCCTTTTTCACTAAAAAAACTTCTCGAATGGATTGTCGAGACAATCTCATGTATAAATATGACTCGGTTCATAGCCCTTTGCACTTCACAACTTGCTTGCTGGCTCACTTGACTTCAACTCACTTGAATTCTCTTGATTACAAAGGTAAAAATGATTTCCCAACACCTCCTTATATATCTTTTAAAAAATTTCCCAAATTTATTGCTCTCCACCTACCACCATAATCAACATTAACTTAGCATTTCTTTCCTTTTTCCACGCTGATTTTTGCACTACACGGTCATAACTTTATGGTGCATCTACTACTCCTTGGTCATAGACCTTATTTCGTGCACCTCCATACATTGAAGTACTTCACCACTATGCCTTTCACCAAATAGTTCCCACTTTTGTAGACTACCTCACATTACATTGTGCATCCATTCATCCACACATAGTTTTTCAATTATGAGAAAAATATTTCTCTATCTGCACCTTTACTTCAAGAACCTACACAATATCTCTCTATGAATATTCATCTTCAGAGAACATTGCAATCTGGTCTATGAACCTTATATATAATCTACCCCACACTAAGGGTATGCATGGTCTTGTGTGCATGAAAACACTTAGATAGTAATCAGCCTCAACACGCAAGCACACTTATTACACAAAACATTGAACTAAATTGACAAAGCATTGCAACGGTGAAAGGAAATACATATAAATGAAATGCATTAAGGAAACCTAATCTAATGGCAATAATGCCTTATTACAAGAACTAAGAATATTTATTTATATTAGGGCTTGATCTACTCCCGTTGAAGTAAGTGGGAAAATGTTTCCCATCCAGTAGCCTCTCACCGGAAAGTGCACTGAATCAAGTATATAATTCACAATGTATGGTTCCAACAAATTCAGTTTAAGCTTTCAGGGTGGCGCAAAAACTTTGACTCATAAAGAAGAACCAACTTCAAGCTTCTTATATCCTTAATATGTCTATCATGTCATGCCTTTTTCCTGGCCTTTTCTATCTCCCTAAACTTCATCATACTATAGTGTGTCTCTCATCTAAATGTGTCGGTTTATCAATGTGCTCTTCAAGTTCTTTCTCATCATCCAAACCTCATGTGTTCACAATAGGTAGAGAAGGTAACATGAATTCCACTTTGGTACAACAATATTTGTGCCAAAGACCAATTGAAAAGGTGTGGCCTTATTCAACCTCTTATAGGTTTTCTTGTATGCCCAAAGTACATAAAATACTTTATCATCCCAGTCCTTCCTTCCAACATCACAAATTTTAGGTTATGTGTGGCTCAATATCTTGTTGAAGGCCTTAGCAGTTCCATTAGCCTGAGGGTGATAGGGTTTTGTTTTACAGTGTGTAACCATAAATTATGCTAAGAGTATATTGATGGTCTCATTCAGAAAATTAGTACCCCTATCACTTGTCAAACTCAACGGGCATCCATACCTATTGATGATGTTTTCCCACATAAACCTTGTTGTTGTGGTTATCATACAATCCTTTGTAGGCATCACTTCTACCCACATTGTAATATAATTTGTACAAGTTATGATGTAGCGTGATCCAGTCCTACACGTGGTTGGGGAAATACAACCCACAAATTCAATTTCATACTTCTCAAAAGGTTTTGCACTTGCAATCATCCTCAAAGGCATTTCATCTCTATGCCTAGGATTTCCAAGGCACTGAAAATGGTCACATGCCTTACAATATTATTTACAATTCTTATACAGTGTTTCCCACCACAAACCAGCCAATAAAATCTTACGCGTGATGACATATCCTATATAATGTCCACCTGGAATACCACCACAAGCCTCTTCCATAATATCTTCACACTCATGCTCAAGTACACACCGGCACAAAACTTCATCTCGACCTAGTTTGTATAAGTCTCCACTAGTCAACATATAGGGTGCGGTGTGTATAGTAAGTTACTTCTTCTCTATATTAGTCATTCCCTTATGTGTGACACATGTTCCTAAAAAGAAAGCAATATCTTCTAAGTCAGAGGGCACACAATTAAATCTAAATAGTTGTGCATCCAACATTATATCCTCAATGCTCTACGCTTCTTCTCTTGTATTAATCCTTGATAAGTGATCTAGTCCAGAATTTCTCTTTCATGGCTTAACCACCACCGTAAAATAAAAATCCTAGAATAAAATAATCCAACAACATATGTTCCCTCAGTAGAATGGGATTGTTCACCAAGTACTTCAATGCCATGTGATCTCGTATAGAAAATAAAATGTGTTGCCAATAATTATTGTCTAAACTTATACAGTGTGTAAATCATAGACAAGGCCTCACGCTCTGTAGTTGTATAATTTTATTCGAGGTTGGTGTTAACTTCCTATTACAAAGAAAATAGGATTATCAACAATACCTTTGCTAGGTTGGGTTGATACCACACTAATGGCCATGCCAGAGACGTCCACATGCACATGAAAAGGTTTTTTCCATGAAGGAAAGCACAGAATAGGTGTTGTAGTAAGCCTTTCCTTCAATGTCTCAAACGCACGTTGTTGCGCTTCACCCCAATGGAACTTTCCTTTACTCTTCAATAATTCCTCTAAGGGCATGGAAATCTTAGCATAACCTTTGATAAAATTCTTGTAATATCTTGTGTTCCATAATAATCATGCACATCACTCTAGTTAGTAGGTTCCTATAAGTCTAAAATGACAAAGACCTTAACAAGATCCACTATGAATCCTTCCTTACAGATGATGTGTCCTATAAAAGTCCCAAAAGGTGTAGCAAAAATGCACTTCTTGATGTTCAAGGAGATTCTCAATTTCTGACATCTCTCAAACATAAGCCTTAAGTTATCACAATGATATTTCATTAGCCCATACACTATTTAATCATCTAGATAAACCTGTAAGAACTTATGAATATAGTCTGGAATGCTTGTACAATAATGTACAAAAATACTACAGGTTCATTCTTCAATCAAAAGGTATAACTATGTATGTGAAACTTCCCCACTTGGTGGTGAAAGTTGTCTTTTCCTAATGCTCTTTAGAAATCCTTACTTGATGATATCTAGAAAAACCATCAGTGAAGGAGTAGATCTCACGCCTGCAACACCTTCCAGAATCTCCTCTGTAAATGGTGTGGGAAAGGGATCTATTACACATGCAACATTCAACTCCCTGTAATCCACACAAATTTTGATTCTTCCATCTTTCTTGATATTGATCACCATAGGGCTAACCCACTCTAACTCCTCAATGGGCTCAATGATTCCATAATTCAGCATCTTATCAATTTCTTTTTTTACCTTAACACGCAAATTAGGATTCATCATGTAGGGCCTCTTCCTAACCGAACACACACCTTACTTTAACTCATTTCTCATCTTTCCTAAAGATTCATGTACCCTTTCTGTTCATGATAGCCTCTAGGGAACAAGTCTTGGAAGTCACACGGTAGCTCAATTATCTTAATAACCTCAAAATCGGACCAATAATGTCCAATGGTGGCCTCCTTAGGTTCATCCTCTATCCTAATGTTGACCTTCTTAGTTTTCATCGGCTCATGGTATGTGTGTTCCTTATCATTTTCATTTTCCAAGACCTCACGCATATCCTCTACATGCTCCACATCCATATTCTTAACTTATTCATCATTAATCACATAGACCATCTTACCTTTCTCTTTTTTTTAGTAGGCACGGTCAATTTGCTATGTATATGTCTCTTCTTCTTCAAACAATGCCTCCATTTCTGACTCACGGAGTAACTCTTGAATAATTTCATTATCCTTTGCACTGTCTCCCATAGTCAAATGCGTCATAACCTGTAAGGCCTCATTCACTGGAGGTTTAGTGGAAAAATATTTAAAGGTCTAAATCATACCTGCACTTAGTTCTTGTTGATTCCCTATCTCTCTATTCAAATCTGCATAGACATACCATGCACGAGCGTAACCTCGCAAGGTGTAGTAGAGCTTCTAGACCCATAGCAAAGGTGGTAAGGCTTCCTACCCCTTTGTCTATAGTCTCTCACATTGTTGAATGTGGTGCTAAACAGGGTCTTTACCATGGAATTCACAAATCTAAGTAGGCGCATTTCTTTAGAGAAATCTAGCAAAGAAGGTGATTCTCACTTCTTGCCACTCTAAGATATTATCCCTATGAACCATCCACCAATGCCACTATTATCCCGCATAGAGTATAAACTAGCATATTCCTTCTTTCCACTTGATCTATCCACTGAACTTCCATAGAGCACAGGAATACTTCAAGATTTCCTTCACTAGTGTACCTTGGTACTGGTTACTACCCAAATTCCTAACACAACGTTGTTTACTTACATGCGTAACTACACTCCTTACTTCATGCCTAACAATTTCATAATTTTAATGTGCCTAGTTATCATATGCAACACTTATAGTATCACTCATGAACTATGCATCATCCCATTGGATAACTCCTTCCTTTGATGGCTCAAGGACTTCCGGATCTCTAATGGTGTACACATAGATTCTATTCAAATCTGCTTCACTTAAGGGCTATACATAAGGTGTATCTTTCTCATCTATAAGAGGAATGATGACGCACTCTTCCTTGTTCTCAAAACTTATATATATTTTTTTAAGCACAAATCAGCGTTGTTTTCATAACACCAAGGGTGACTAGGTAGTCTTTGAAAATTTTCTGCCTCTACAAGCACTAAGACTTCAAAGTCCCCAGTAAACTTGGCCCCTTGTATAGTAATAGTAGCATCCTTCAAAACTCTAATGGGCATGGATTTATTCCTATTTTCCATAAATAGCACATTTGAAGATGGCTGCAATGGTGGTCTCCCCATCTGAATCCACGCATCTAAAGTGATTACATTCACTTTTTCACCTGTATCAATCAAAATTTTACTCAAGAGCCATCCATCAACAAAAACATTCAGAGTGATCTCTTTTTCATAATCCAAGCTATGAGGAGGTAGGTTAGCATGTAAAATATATCTTTTGCACTTAACTCAAGTGCACAATATATTTTCCCTTAGCCATTCCCCCTATAAAGGAATGATGTTTTGTTGTTGCAGTATTCTTGAAAACCTCCTGTAGATCATTAACATATGTCTGAGGAAGCTTAACTATTTGATTATGTTCTAACTTTTGAAATTTTTCTTTCAAATATTGTATTTCACCCTATAAATTCCTAATCACCTCCATGGTTTCTTGATAAAATTCCTTCAAATGCATAGCATCTGAATACTTTACATGTAATACCTCCTTCTTTGTAATGGAAGGTTTCTTTCTAATTTGGAACTTCCTAGCATGCACACATGACCTCGGCATGTGTAGTGATCTTCACAGTACTAATTCAAGATCGAGCACTAACTTTGACATCCACTTTGATCTTATACAGCAATGTGTTATACTCTAACCATTCCAACACCCTAGTCATGATTGTGCTTCTTACTCAAGAGTTCATACAATTCGGGCATCCTTTATAGCTATGGTTCTTCCCACGAAAAGAACAAATTATATTCCAAGGATATTTACACCTATAATGATTAGGGGATCTACATGTATAACATGTTCCACATGGAAACTCACTTATTCCACTACCACTACCACAACCTCAGCTCTCTTAATCCTCCATGATATGCTCAATCTCTACCTTGGCTTCCATCAAAGTGCCCTTCGTTTTAAACATGATTGTGATGCCCATCTTTCCCCTTTGAATTATTTGCAACACTTTGATGTCACACACTAGTATTAATGGCATCATGAATCTTATCAATCAACCTATAGTTCTAAGTATCATGAGTGGTAGATCTACAAGTCTTACAAGAATAAGACATGTTCTTCCTTATCACGTGTTACAAAAATGTGAACCTACTTGAATCATGATTCGAGTGATAGATCTCACAGTCCAACAATATGGCATGCACTTGTTTAAGAGGACAATTATCCTTATTATTCCCTTATACTTCACAATTTATGCACCAAATTCCATTGCACATCTCATGTGTTGAATTATCGATAATTTCTCTAAGTGTTTTTCATCGCTGCAATTTGAGCCTCCAAAAATGGGCTAACCCTTGTGTCTACACTCCCACCACCTCAAAGCCACGCAAAGATTCTTTAAGTGCCTCGCGTGTGTCTCAGTATAAGTTTTTGTGAGAGCACCCTTCTGAAAGGTGTGATCAGTCCTCCAATGAACCATTGAGCATGTTGGATCGGGTGAATGTCATAAGATAACTTTGATAAGAGGGTCTTGAATCGTGCATCATACTCTTGAACACTCTCAGTCATACCCCTTGATGTCCTACAATGTTTTGATAGTATTCTACTCAAGATAGTCTACACAAGTTTGGTTTGAATCAAATTTCCTATACCAACTATATGCGTGCCCTCGCAAAGTAGTTACAAATTAAATTTCCATGTGCTCTAGAGCCATAATCCCCTTCATGCACCATAGTATCTCACACATATGCACATGATCAACTACATATTCAATGTCTTTTTACTCTAAAAGATGAAGAGACATATCCATATATATTTGATGGGATCTGGTGCAGCCCATGGCCACCGGAGATCCAAAGTGCTTGTATTTCCTCTTGTGTTTCCTCCACCTCTAGAACCACCAGATCATCTAGATCTTGAGCCACTTGATCCTCTTAACCCTTATAATCCTCCTCCTGTGGCAAAATACCCAGGACTAGAGGATGCACTACCTTGTGTTCCAATATTTATGTTAAACCGAACTCCTATACTCTGTGAAGTTATGCTACTTCAAAATGTGATGCCAACATTCTCGTGCGCCCACGTTACGTGTTGATGACGTGCCAAAAACATACCTCTAACTAGAACTCCAAATAACATAGATGAATATTGCATTGCCATAGATGGATAAGATGCCATATTAACTCCTAAAGTTAACTCGCAAATTAACTCTATTTGGAACTACTCTACTACCCATAATAGCTTTCTTCTTGATAGATTGACATGTAAATTATTATTATCAATAGAAGCACAATAGGTATTTCTTTCAAGAGTGAGAAATTTGACTTGAGATTGAAAATTACCAACGACATGCATGAGATTGCAAGGGCTAGGTCATCAGGAGGAATCAAATGCACGCCTACGGTCCATGTAGCTTCCACTGGAATGCTCTCATATTAAGCCGAAGAGGGTTCCCTACCCGATTACCTAAATGGGGAGCTCCGGATGCTCCAAATCCACCTCCTTTACGTGAGCTCTAAATCCTTCACATTCAATCTCTCTCCATAACACCATTCATTCCCAACTTCATGTTGTTTCTCCAAATCCCTCTTGCATACCTCATTAAAATTTAGCCACCTTTCTTCTCTCTGCAATTCTACCACTAGGTCCACTATTTTTCACCACACCTACTCTTTCCCCTACACGTGGTGGGGTTTAGCTAGCCATAGGATGTTGTTCCAAATCCAAGGTCATAATCAAGATCTTAATCGCTAAAGGAATACCATGCAAATAAGATCCTCTAGGTTTGTGTAAGAACTAGAAATCAACAACCTCTAGACAAGAATAAGTAGAAACTATGTACTCCAGAATATAGCTATTCGAACTCCACTACACCAATGATCTACAATGCACATCCAAGTCATATCTGCATCATACAAATCTTGGAATTCTTCTTGTGTCCAAACAAGTGTATGAAACCTCCAATTTATCTTCAATGCGTAAGCAACCAACGAATTGTATGCTTACTATAGGAAATATGGCAAAGAACATCTCATACAACTCATGATACATATTTTGTTTAACCCATGCACGTGCATTAAAATCAGGTCTAGTGCTAAATCTATGAGCATACTCTTCCTCCACATCATCTAGCCACTCTTAAATATTGGTCAAGGTCAAGCAATATGTCTTCATCATGCAACATCCTGGTAGACAACTAAAAAAGAGGTCCTAGCAACATAACCAAAATTTATCCTAGATTTTATCACCAACAACTCAAGGCACGTTGGCACATCACTCACCAACCGAGTACTCACCCAAAGTGTAAAAGGGTACTAGTTTCCTCTTTTATGTCAACTTGTACTAGAATTTATCATGATTATACATATATTCTAGATCCATAAAAATAACCAATTATATTGCAGTGCATAAACTAGAAGTAGATCTTAACCATTTAACATGAACAATCAAACAAGAATCAAGATTAACTTTACCATATAAGAACCATTCATAGATGTGTCTACAATCAATATCCAACCACAAATATCCATTATATTAATTGATGTAAAACACGAAGCTTCATACATACATAGTATAGTCACCATAGTCATGTGCGCCCATAAATCAACAACATAACTCTGATACAAAAGTGGTACCCTAAACTATGCAAATCAATACATATTTAAAGGTAGTGGGGACTTTCCCTTCACCGCCCATGCACCTTTCAAAAATAGACTACATGTTAATAATAGTCATGCACCCTTACATGATAAATACAAAAGCATGCAAGCTCACTAATAATAGATCATCTAATAATATACAACAATGGTATAATCCTATTAATATCTCCAAAACTATGCATAGCGCTTGATATTTTACTTGTCCAAAATTGCCTTTACGTGTTCTTCAAGTCTTCTTCAAAACATTCTTTGCATTCCATGGCCAAAATTATCCCCAAACTAGAAAAATGGCTAAGTCTTGATTTCCTATTCACCTGGTGTACCCTGTTTCACTATAGTTTTATGTGTATATACATACCCTATGCCCGTGCACCCAATATTTTTGTGCCTTTAATACTTAGGATGTATTTCATCAACCCAACAAAAGAATAAGGTTATTTCAGAAAATTTTGATAACATTTTTTCCAAACAAGCGATAATTTCTTTATCATACTAGTCCAAATGAAGATCCCATTCTAGAAATGTTTAAAAGGTTGGATGTGTACATGGAAAAACTAGAGGAACAAAGGACGAGTGATAAAATCAAACTCGGCTCTTCTTAATTTCCTATTATTTATTATTTCCCCTCATTATTTATTCTTTCCAATTCATTATTCATTCAAAAGGGAGAAATCAAGTCAAATGATTACATGTACAACAAACTCTTTGGGAGTGCACATAAGGAATGATTTCATAGCATAACATAATTTTCCTATGAGCATGCATGGAATGATGACATGGAAGTAAAAGACAAAACAATTTGTTGGCAAGAAAGAATATTCTCCTTCCTCCATGGGTTTAATCATCATTCGTAACCACTCTAACCTGGCACATCAAGATTGAATATTTTTAGTTGGAATTGCCTCTCCATCCATTTTTGCGCATCATGGACCACAATCTCACAATTTCTAGGGTTTTTTTATAGAAGGGCTTCTACGTATAATCCCTTAAGGGAAATATTTATAATAATGAAGGTCTTTCTTCATTGTATGGGTCCTAAATTTTGGGTTTTATTTAAGGTGATTACATTGTATAGTCATTAGCAAGCATTGAGAGCATCTTGTGCATGTCTCCCTTGTCAAATTGAAATATATAGAGTTGTATGCCATGTTTAGCCAAGAATTTTTGAATATGTATGAGAGTATAGTTAAGGAATGTAAGTTTTGATGTGATCTTATGTTTATTAAATCAATTAAACATAAATGAGTTCTTCATGGTGTTTACTGATAGACTGTTAATGAATCAATGTCGTATTGTAGTGTTACTTTGTAGTATGTGTTGAGTTTTAAAATCACTTTTTCATTATTTTTTGGGGATAATTTCTTATAACTCATGATTGTATCTTGTGTGTTGTTTGATTAAAGAAATTAATGTTTTATTGAAATCTCACACACAAGTTTTTATGGTTGATATTTAAAAGATTTTGTGGTAGTATTTGCAGGAACTTGGTATTAATGGATGCAAATTCCCCATTGATACTTATATCATATTAATTTGTCTTTCTACATTTTTAGAATCACGAGCTGAATTGGTAAACATCATTATTTCTCCCCATTTAGATCCACATTCCCCCATTTTAACTAAGTATTGTACCATTCTACCTACCTGTAAATCACATTAACTCATTTTATTTTACGTGTTTTCTTAAAAATGCACCTATTCCACATATTGTAAGTGTTTTTTCTATGATTTATGAAGTTTAGTAGCACCAAACACCGTTCCATCAAAATTTCTTAACACCGTCATTTTGAATTATGTTTGGCATCATATTTTATCTATCTTTAGTATTTTTTGTGTCGATGTATTAAGTGTGTGTATTATTTGTGTGATTACTCTCTAAGTGAACATTGCATCTATGGCTACACTTTTCTCAAATTGACTGCTAATATTTATAGGAGATTAACCCATATTATCCCTACTTCATTCAAGCTACCCTTTGCATTCTCCTACCCTAACTTCAGGAAGAGCCAAAAGTAGAAATATCTAGTCACTTCCTTTGTGTGTGCCTCCTAGTCATTTCCAGGACCTGGTGATAAAAGAGTGTTAGATATGTCCTTGATTACAAACAACATATCTTCCTTCTATCACTCTTTAGGCCATTTATCTACGAATCTTTTCCTAGTCCGTGAGGTGTAAAACTGGAACCAACACCACACTAGTTAAATTTGACCAAATATGATATCCCTAAATATATCTCACTCATTCTTTCTCATACACACATCACATTTATTCACATAATGATCACATTAATTCTTCAAATAAGGGTATACCCTTATATATGATGAATATAAATTTTAAATTACTCAAACATGTATCTAGGACCATAGCACCCATAAAGGGCCATAGTGTTTGTACACTATGGGGTGACCTAGATGCTTTCATCCTTTCTGTCTAATGACACTTTTCTTAATTTCAGCTTCTTGTTACAATTATAGTTGGTTTTACTTGATTTTTCCAGATCTAGAATGCATATATAAACAATTTATTGATCTCTCATTAAGGAGGGCATTCTATCTACTTGGCACCTAGGATGCTAATGAGAAAATAATAAGATAAATCGCAAGAAAATTTACTCTAAGACTCACTTTAGTTGTCATATACTCTACATATTCATTTAAGGAAGACCTCTACTTGAATTTACAAGCACAAAGAACACATCCTCTCAAGTCAAGCTAAGGAAAATGTTAAGTATAATCACATTATTATAAGAACATGATTATAAATTTGATTGCATACATTATAGATATCACATACTAGGTGAAAACCATGAGCATTTTGATCCATATTTAAAGTAGTGGTGATGTCAGAAGTACACATGGGTGCCCACAACAACTAATTTTTGTTTTACAGGACTCCCTACCCATATAGGGTTTTGAAGATTCAATCATCTCGCACAATGAGCATTGAACAATTTCAAATAGCATACAATGACTAGATCATGATGCAATGCATAGAACCAAAAATTTTCAAGAGATAAAATCATAAAGGGATGAAAGCATATAAAAGGGCCGTAACACCCATACACCTTGGTCCATGCCATATTATTTTGTTTAGGAAGCTTTGCAAGACACATTTTCAGAGATACAACTTTACTAGACTAGTTTTATCCCCTTTCTATCATTAACCTATTCCAAATCAGCACACAATCAAGAATATTATCTAGTCACTCTTTACTCCCTATTGATAGTACTTTTTTCATTATCTATAATTATTTATATTTTTTCATGTATTGTCCTAATATTTTTGCAATTATATTTAGAAACTAATTGATTAGGATAATCTACTATCGGTTACCAACTCCTATAAATTTAACCATTTAGGTTAAATCATTTGGTGAACCTAACATTATACATGCATATGATCTATTTTCTTCTTCTTTCACCTCTACCTATGTGTATTCCCAATCAATTATTCAATCTAAGTACATACATATTGTCACTTAATTCCCTCCTTGATTCAATCCTCCCCTTTTATAGTACTATAAATGCAAAGGTGACTACTCGAAAAAATAAGAAACCCATGGGGGACTACACTAATTTCCCCACCTATTAGTACAAAACCATCTTGGCCCATTGAATCATCCAAAGGTTATGATACCATTGATCAATTAAAGACTACTCTTTCTAAGATATCTATTTTTTATATTCTTCAAAAGGTTCTTAATTATTGATGCACCTTAGAAGACACATTGTACTCTAGTTAGTTATAAATTTATAATCCTCTTGTATCTTTTACATCTATCATCAAATATTTTAATCTCATGTATAAAGTAATTACATTCATTGAAGAGGATATTTCAATCACATCTTCTATCAATCCTTGTCCTCTTCTCATTATGGCTTACTACCAAATTTTTATCATTAAGTGTGTACTCATTGAAAATAGATTTTCCTTAAACATAAGTCTTTTATAATTATTGATTTATTCAGGCATCTATGATACAAAAATAAAAAATTATACTCTTATAGTGTGATGTTATGACACCACCACTCAAACATCTATAGGTATAATCACATTCGATTTATAGGTGGGCCCCCAAAAAAACCCCACTCTCTTTTATATTATGCATTCTTCACTTCAATTAAACCTTGTTCTTAGCCACAATGGATCTATGCCATGCGGATCCTCCCACCTACGATAAATTCATGTGTTAAATTTTCCTATGATAGGTATGAACACAATATTCAAGCTGAACCTAAACCGCTCAAATATTGTCAAATTGATCTCACTACTATAATTATCCTATCATCAAAAACATTTCCCCCATTGTATAGATATATGTTATCCGGGAATCAAGATCACCTACTAACACACTAAAATCTCCACACTTCCACCAAATATCCCATTATTGATCTTGTATCTCCTACTATATCTTCTCATATTCCACATTCTACGTTTTCTTCAAATCCTCTAGAGCATGTTGTTCAAAAATTTAACGTCGAGACTAATGAGTCGATGATGATGATGATGGTTTCATCAATATTATCAAATAACACTTGAGTAAGTTATATTTCATCCCTATCAACGAATATGACTCCATGTTATACTATCTTTATACTGCTATCGGCCCTAAGAATATCAACTCGCTTTACTACACTCAAATTTGCCACTACCGATGTAATGTTTCCTTTGCACAATTTTATCCATGACCTCAATTCCATTCCCACTTTTATGTCTATCAATATTCTCACACACAAAGATACCCCAATGGATCTTCTACTTACTCTCTTAGATCATGCCTTGCTCACTTGCCCCACTACATGACACCTTTCCATTAAGAAATGTTATTGATGACAGATGAAACTCACTTTTGTGATTACCACTACTTATCTAGACATATTACTAGTGATTTTCAGGCCCTATTAAAATAAATACCCATCCTCAAGGCTAATGGAATCATCACCATTTCTCAAGACTCTAAGTCACTACGTAGACCGTTAGCTTCTCTAAATGTACAACTAGCATGCACACAATATTTTCTCAATGCATTCACTTGCACACTCTACATTCACAATAATATTGGAAACATGTTCCTTTCAATCCTACTAATAAAAATAATGTTTGTACATATGAATTCCTAGAATAATTAGAACTTACTCCCTTATATGTTACTCCTCTTCTATGAAGATCTCATGATTACCAAGGCTACATTGTGCTACTAATTAATTTTGGTGCCTGCACAAGTCCTTGCCATAAAGGTGTGGGTTTCCCTTTTCATCTAACATGTTCCACTTACACTTAGCCACTCTTGGTTAGAACACATAATAGGTGAACTTGACAAGAATAATATTACTATCACCTACACTTTGCACAAGAGCATGCTCACAATTCATAATGATTCATTTCCTAATTACATGCCTAACATGAAAAATTGGACTCGAAGACATGACCAAACATGGAACACCACACCACTTATGTATGACAAGATTATTCTTTGGGCCACATATTTTTTTTACATATTATGTATTTGATCCAGGTCCTATAATATTGATCCAAATTCAAATGACATTCTTAATTAGTATATATGCTACTCACCCATGGGGTCATTCAAATCCCGCCTCATTTCCCAATTATACACTTTTTATAGGTTTAACTTGATTGTTAAGGGAGAAGCTATGTACCTAAACATCGATTTAAACACACACACACAATGGGGGAACTTTCTTTCTCACCTCTAGTTACATAATCTATGATTCATTAAAAACTAGTAAAAATCTAGATATTTCCCCAGGGGAATTCTTGATCACCCTTCTTTATCTTCGAGACTAGGTTTTAATATATGCCCTTACGGGGCTAAAAATACAAAAAAATCAAAATGCAAAAAAATCCAAAGACATTCAAACATATACAAACATCAAAAAATATTTGTGTCACTTTTACTTATTTTTTTCTATTGCGAAGATTATGATATTCATGTTACACATTACTTATCATGTTAGCTTGATACATATTATGTTATATCATTTTTATATACACATGTTCATTTAAATGGCTAATTGAGTTGAATGTAGGATCTATACAAATTATTACATGATGCAAGATGTTTAACACTACTCTCTACTAATTTTCTGCAAAACTAGGGGCATCGATTTACACTTTCTCACATACGGTGTTATTATTCTAAGATTTACTAATTTAATTTCTCTTAATCATTCACTGGTACATACATCATGTCATATTATTTATTACTCTAACATGATAATGGGTTATTCATGTGTATTATATGTTTTGCGAGTTATTTTCAAACTGGGATCATCTTCATCCCATTTCATGTTTGATCTGTTCTTTTAATTATTTACGGAAATTACCCATGTTACTTTTTTTTGGCCTTGAGTGCCTTGATTTTCTTGTGACATCTTAAGTGGTTTCCCATATATGTAACATATTGTTTACCATGATGTTCTACGGGTGTTCCCTTACATTCATTTTATTACATCTACTTGCATTGTTTCTATATTTCTTGCTACTAGTACTTTGCTAAATTTTCTACTATAATATTATGTATGCACCATGGTATACACCATACATATTATCCTATTTCCCCTAGTAGGAATCCTACAACACATGTGCATGTCAACTACATGTGCTCTATTGGCGTAGCAACTTATTAACACGATGAGATCCCTCTCCACCATCAGTTCGAGCTTTTGGTGTGACAGAAGTCATATAGCTCGATACTGCATGAGCTTAAGCGCTGAACCCCAAAGTAGTTTTGGGATGGGTGACCTCCTGGGAAATTCTTGTTGTCACTTCCTCCTAATGTTGTTGGGCCTGATTGGGTGTATACCTGCCTCTATCGTGTGGGAGGGTATTGGCCAAGAAACAGATTAACATGATGAGATCCCTCTCCACCATCAGTTCGAGATTTTGGTGTGACGGCAAGTCGTGCATCTCTGATACCATGAAGTTAAGCGCACCACCCCCAGAGTAGTTCTAGGATGGGTGACCTCCCAGAAAATTCCCGGTGTCACTACCTCCTAATGTTGTTGGGCCTGATTGGGTGTATACCCGGCTCCATCGTGCGGGAGGGTGTTGGTGTAGCATCTGAATAACATGATGAGATCCATCTCCCCATCCATTTGAGCTTGTGGTGTGACGAAAAATCATTATGAAAATAGTTTGTGAGAATCGAATTGGAAACGATGCACCACGAAGTAGTTGCACTCCAACGGAATCGTGATAGCTCCAACGTAATCACAAGGAAGAATTGATCAATTATGGAAGAACTTGATCAAAAGAAACAAAGCTTGCACATAAAGGAAAGACAACGGAGTGTCTTAGCATGCTCATAAATGAATAGAAAGAGAGTACGTATAGGGTGCTTGAGTAACCCTAGTGCAAGACTCAAATAGAAAACCCTAAACCTAAACCTAAACCTAACTCATGTGAGATGACCCTCCAATATGAGAGGATGACACATAGGAAAAATTGTACCAACACCCCCTTCATCGAAGTGGGTAGCGTTTAAAGAGAGACAAACAAAAGAGAAGACACTCCTAAATAACTAAGAAAGATGTGTCAATGGGGCCCGACAACTAAATGCCCGATAAGTTGCCCATATACAAACAAAATCTTCCTAAAAGAAAAAGAGGAAAAGAAGGACTACATAGCCCAAAGAAGATGAGCAAATGCAAAAGACCTCACCCCAAGAAAATACCGTAAGTGAAGAAACTTCATCTTAGTGAAGGGCTTGGTGAATAAATCTACAATCTGATCTACTATCTGAATGTACTAAATGTCGATGATACCATCATAAATAAGCTCCCATATGAAGTGCATATGGATATCGATGTGCTTCATCCACCGATGCTTTGAATGGGATTTCTACAAATAGAGATAGTGTTCATGTTATCATAGTAGATAATGGTAGGCTTCAAATTGGATGCCAAACTCAATGTAAAATACCTTACAACCAAATAGCTTATGTGGTAGTGTTGATTGCTCCTCTATATTCTCGCCTCTATAGATTATATCACAATTACATTCACTTTTACTAGACCAACTAATAGGACCCGAACCAAGAGAGAAATAGCCAAAAGTAGATTTCTGATGATCTAAGTCACCGGCCCAATCAGAATCTATGAACCCAATCAAGTCAATGTCTACCCCTCCATGATAGTGAATGCCATCAGCATAAGTGCCATGAACATAATGAAGGATCCATTTAGCAGCTTTCCAATACAGCTCATGTGGCTTCTGCATGAATCTAGACATGATCCCAACAGATACAATAAATCCGTTCGAGTGTGAGTCAAGTAAATTAAGTTCCTCACCAACTGCCGATAAAGAGTACCATCAACCAAGGGAGTAGAGCAATCTGAAACCAACTTAACCCCGTGAAAAAGAAAAGGAGTGGGAGAAGACTTGCAATCAGACATCCGAAAATGAGCTAGTAAATCAAGAGCATACTTAGGTTGCAAAATCAAGATTCCCAAGTCATATTGTGAAATCTGTATCCCAAGGAAGTAATGAAGCAAACCTAAGTCAGTCATGGAAAACTTGTTGGCCAAGGAAATCTTCACAGAATCAATAATAGAGGAAGAGTTGTCTGTGATCAACAAGTCATCAACATATAGAACAAGAATGAGTATGGAGTCATCTTTCCATAGAATATAAACATTTAGATCGAGTGACACCTAGTAAACCCTGATGTAAGTAAAAAGGATTCCATCTTGGCATACTAAGCCCGAGGGGCTTGTTTAAGGGCATAAAGAGACTTCTTTAACTTACAGAGACGAGGGAGGGATCTTAGACATAACCCGGAGGTTGTTCCATATAGATCTCTTCCTCTAGGTCACCATGAAGGAAGGCACTCTTAACATCCATTTGATGGACTTTCCATCTGTTTTTTTGCGGCAATGATGGCTAGGGTCGGTCGAATAAAATTCATCATTGTAAATCGAGAGAAAAGGTTTCATATAATCAACCCCACTATTTGGGAGAAACCCTTTCTACTAATCGTGCTTTAAAATTTTCGACGTCTCCATCTACTTCATACTTTGTTCAGAACACCCACTTACATCGAACAATTTTTCTTCCTTTCGAAGAGGGGTGAGATCCCAAGTATCGTTCTTCATGAGAGAGGAATACTCCTCATCCATGGTAGAATCCCACTCAGGAAAACCGAAGCTTCCCGTAAATACATGGATTAGAAGCAGAGGTGAAGAAAGAGTGGGGTCCAACAAAATCTGAGTGAGTACGTATCATATTTGAAGTATCTCCAACTAAATCTCCAGCACTTTGCAAAGTTTTCCTAGTCTAAAGAGGACCAAGAGGATCAGGCTCAGAGTCATAAGATTCTTCACTTGAGTGAGAAGGGACATAGTCCTCATCATCACTACTGTTAGAATCAGAAGACTCAGAGGTTTGATGGTTGGGAGGATCCAGAAGAGGAGCACGCTCAACAGTATCATCATCTGATGAGTCAAAATCTGAATCAACGAGCTGAAGAACCTCAATAGGTGGAGAAGTAGAAGTCGAAGAAGACTCGTCAAAATTAACAATTCTCTCAATATACAATTCATGAGAAGTAAGATTCATCAATCGATATCCCTTCACGCCATCAGGATACCCTACAAAGATACAAGGTTTGGATTTTGGTTCCAAAGCCTTACGTTTCTTCTTGGGAATCTGAGCCATAGCCTTGGATCCAAAGACTCGAAAGTGCTCAACATTAGGCTTGCATCCAAACTAGGCTTCAAAGGGTGTCATCCCTCTTACTGCCTTGTGTGGAACAAGGTTCTGAATGTAATTTGCTAAATTCACTGCTTCGGCCCAATACTGCGGAGGAAGAGACTTCGAGTGAATCATACAAGTGATCATCTCCTTAAGAGTATGGTTCTTTCTTTCTATGACTCCATTCTATGAAGGGCTATAAGCAACTGTATGATGCAAAGAGATCCCTTTAGAAGTAAAAGAATCCATGAACCTATTTTTTACATATTCACCTCCATTGTCGGTTCAAGAACCTTGATAGACCGTTCCTTCTGTTTCTCAGCAAGAGCCTTAAAGTCCTGAAAATGTTCAAAGACTTCAGACTTACGCTTAAGAAAATATACCCAAGTATATCGCGAATAGTCATCAATGAAGGTTAGCACATAAAGAGCTCTAGTAAATGAAGGAGAATGAAATGGACCAGAAACATTGCTGTGAACAAGATCCAAAGGACGAGAAGCTCTCCAGGTTTTTCCTTTGTCAAAGTTATTTTCAGGATGCTTTCCAAGGGTACAAACCTCACAAAGACCCTTAGAAAACTTGACGCGAGGCAACCCGTTGAGCCAAAAAATTCCCGGGAGGTCACCCATCCCAAAACTACTCTGGAGGCGGTGCACTTAATCGCCTAGTATCGAGCTACATGACTTGTCATCACACCAAAAGCTCGAACTTGTGGTATGATGGTAAATCGTTTGGTATCGAGCCGGAAGTTAACGGTGTTGGCATAGTAGCTAAAAACATGATGAGATCCTCTTCACCATCGTTCGAGCTTTTGGTGTGACGGCAAGTTGTGCAAATCTGATACCAAACAATTTACCATCACACCACAAGTTCGAGCTTTTGGTGTGACGACAAGTCGTGCAGCTCTGATACTAGGCAATTAAGCGCACTACCCCTAGAGTAGTTCTGGGATGGGTGACCTCCCAAGAAATTCCTGGTGTCACTTCCTCCTAATGCTGTTGGGCCTGATTGGGTGTATACCCAGCTCCATCGTGCGGGAGGGTATTGGCATAACAACTGATTAACACAATGAGATCCCTCTCCACCATAAGTTCAAGCTTTTGGTGTGACGGCAAGTCGTGTAGCTCTAATACCATGAAAAGAGTTTACGAGAATCGAATTGGAAATGATGCACCACGAAGTAGTTACACTCCAATGGAATCGTGATAGCTCCAGCGTAATCGCAAGGAAGAATCGATCAATAATGGAAGAACTTGCTCAATAGAAACAAAGCTTGCACATAGAGGAAAGACATCGAGTGTCTTGCATGCTCATAAATGAATAGAAAGAGAGTACATATAGGGTGCTGAGTAACCCTAGTGCAAGACTCAAATAACAAACCCTAAACCTAACCCATGTGAGATGACCCTCTAATATGAGAGGAGGACACATAGGAAAACTCACACCAACATGCTCTTATTTGGTCTGCAATCACATTTCTCTATCTCATGCACCCCAAACAAGGGGTAATTCATCTAGTGATATCTCACCCTCACGAAGTTAAAAATAAGGAAACATAGTAATAGGGTACAAAATTAGATATTTTAAAGGTTCAAAAAATGGATCAGAAATAGACTTGGGTCAAAAACATAAAGGGAGAAAACCATATAGAAAATACCATACTATTTGGATGTTATGACCCATCTATATGCTTCCATTAGGGGGTAAATTCAACACATTTCTCAATTAGTACAATTTCTCGGTGACTTTTATATGATCTTACTCAAATTGAGTGATAAGACAAACAAAATATTTTGTATTATGGTGGCACCAAGGGTACATGCAAGCTATTATTTCCCCAGTACATTGTGTCATCATTTACAAATCAATTGGGTTCATGTATATATGTAATGGTATTTATTCATGGGTCTTAAGATGTATCAAGGTGATTGTTATCATCATAAGATTAACTTCTCATTGCTCATTTTTGTGAAGGTATGTAAAGCAACTTCAACACTCCCGAGAAATTTATCTTCAACATGTGTGGTGAATTTACACTTCTTTCCATTTTTTCATCGCATTCCACTTGGGAACTACTCACCACAAGTCCTTCCAACAAGATTTGCCACAAATATCCATGGAAATAGTAGCACAAGTACTCTCTATGACTCTCTCGCAAAACCATCGTGTGTGCACTTTCCTTTTTTCATTTTATACTTACATATTGCTATTTTCACTCTAAGTTAAAAAAATTCAAGTTAAATTTTGTTTTCCTATAATATGGACATTGAATAATTTTTTCTCTGCAGGTACACATCTTGGAAAAAAAACACAACAGAAAAAGAAAAATTCATAGTGAAAACACAAGGAACTCCAAGAAAAGACAAAGTTTGTATACACACTCAGGTAACTTTTCCTTTAAGTATGCAATTTTCAATTTCATACTTAAAGGGGGTAAATGTAGACACTCATTTTGGTAATTTATGTCTTTCACCAATATAAATTATACAAAAAAATTTCACTAGCCCACACTCGCTCAATTTGACCAATTATGCTATCCCTAATTATATCTCACTCATTATTTCTTACACACATAGCCTTTTTTGTGCATAATGGTCACATTAATTTGTCAAATCATGTTATACCCTCGTATATGAAAAATATAATTTTCAAATTACTCACACATGCATCTGGTACTATAGCGCTAGAAAGGGCCATAGCATTCGTACACCGTGGGATGACCTTAATACTCTCATCCTTTTCCTTCCAATGAAAATTTTCTCAATTTTAACTTCTTTATTGTTACAATAGTAGTTAGCTTTACCTAAGTTTTCTAGATCGATAACACATATATAAGTAAATTACTCATCTCTCATTGAAAAGAGAATTCTATCTACTTAACACCTAACATTTTAATGAGAAAATAGTAAGATTAATCATGAGAAAATATAATCCAATAATCCCTTGAGCTGTCATATACTCTACTTATTCATTTATGGAAGTCCTCTACTCAAATTTTCAAGCACAGAGAGCAAATCATATCAAGTCAAGCTAGGAAAAGATTAAGTACAATCACATTGTTGTAAGCTCATAATTATCAATTTGGTTGCATGCATTCTAGATATCACATGTTAGGCGAGGATAACATAAATTTTGAGCCCTCTTTAGAGTAGTGGTGATGTTAGCAAGCATGGGGTTCCCAAAAGCCAACTAATGTTTGTTTTGTAAGACTCCCTCATCATCTACATTTTTAAGATTGAATCAACTATACAATGATTATTTCATATTTTCAAAGGTACAAATCACATACATGAATAAATTAGGATGTAATGCATAAACTCATAATGTTTCAGGAGTTAGCATAAAGCGATTTGTAATTACCCTCCCAATTTCATTATGCTTTCTTCTGATTATTCGTATTGATGTCTCATGATGTTGTTGTTACATTGTGTTGTAACGATCTCCATGGATTTGTACCCACATGTTCTTGAGAATGCATGTCTCGCATGTAACCGATCGAGGAGATAATGTCAATTAAATGGGAGGGTAAAATGTAAATAAAATGATAAAATATTGATAGTGATATATTAAACTAAGATAACATGTGTGTGTATGTGTATGTATATGAATGTATGTATGTATGTGTGTGTGTATTATATATATATATATATATATATATATATATATATATATATATGTTTACATTTACGCATATACATAAGATGTTTAAACTATATATATATATATGAGAGAGAGAATAAATTCTATGAGGAAATTCCACAACCTTTAGTAGCATCTTCCCATATTGTGTCCTCCTAGCTTGCAACAAAATGGAAGCTTAATTTATGTTTTATTATCATTTAACATTGCAATTTCCTCGGAGAGAACACGTAAATACTTCCATAGAGTGAGATGTAATCCTAGTCATGCCCGTAGTTTTTCAAAACCCCATTATCTAATCTGCAATGTGTTAATAATACCTACCGTGGTTTGCATGGACCTATTTCCTTGGTTAGCACCTTGCCACAATTAAAATCATAGGAAACTCTAAAGTTCATCATTTCCATGTCATCTAAACCTTTGGTGGATATGGATGGATTTTTTCATGTAGATCCCCATACAAATATGGGAAAGGGGTATTTACTATTATATTTGGTATTTTCCGTTGTTAGAGTGAGTTCTTCTAAATTTTTCACCTTATATTCTTCTATTGGATGCCTATGTCTATGCAGGCCTATGGAGGAGGATAGGGAATGTTGTTAAAGTAGTAGGTGTAGGTGCTTTATTGGATAGGTATGCAAAATGTGGAAAATTTGCTTAGGTCTGTGAATTATTTGACAAAATCCCTAATAGAAATGTGGTACCATTGAGCATGTCCTCACCATATAATATTTATTTTTTTTTTTATCATAGCAGCCTTTGTGTAGGTTTGCTTGAGGAGGGGTTTAAATACCCCAAATTGATTAGGTGCATCTTTTATCGGGAAAAATAATAATGGTTTATTTATTTATATGTGTTTGGTTGACTATTTTGGCAGAGCTTATTATCTTGAGGAAGATCTAAAATTTATCATCACTATGCTAATTAAACCTATGGTGAATGCATGGATTTGTTTACTGTCTCACCTATTTAGAAGTCTTATTATTTTGAATAAAATATAAATTTTACTAATTGAACTAACCTTTATATTAATTAAAATAAAGAGAGTTACATTAGCAGGGGTGACTAGAAAACTCACGATCCCAAAAATGACACGAAGGAAATAAAAAGTAAAAGAAAATGCCACGAGGGCTACATCAAAATTCCTAGAGGAAAAGAGAGAACATCGAAAAGAACATCGGTCAAAATCAAGGACATGTCGCAAAGCACTAAGAGGAGGAGTGTCATCCCGAGGAGGGATAAACACTATATTATTCACTTAGCTAAGGGAGGATCAACATGTCATCCACCATGGTCCAGTAATTGCATCTATAACAAAACCATAATACTCCAACCGGGGGAGAATCTGAAATCTTTTACATGCTCGATGGCCGAGAGCCCCATCGTGGAGAACTAGCAACACCCTTCCTCTTAGAGGCGAGACTCCATCCGTACATATGAGGATGGAGTTGAAGGGTGGCCCCAAGGAGAGGAAGAATGGTGGCTATGAGAGAAGCTTCTATGACATGGTATGGTAGGTGATGTCTATCAAGGTGGCAATGGCACAAGATCTAGTAGGACTGACTCATAGTGCAGGCACACTCCCCCAATGATCCAAAAACTCTTGTAGATGAGCGAATTCCAAGGTAACCTTCGCCACTTGAGCTTAAATCTATATGTGCATAGTAGAAAATATAGCCACTTTTTCAATAGTGGAAAATAAAGCAACAAATTGATCATGTTGGAATATTAAATAATTACAATATTTCCAAATATGAAACAAAATATAGGCCAAGGACCGAAATCTCAAAATAAATCCAGACACCTATTAAATAACTTGGGATGCCAAGGCTAGAATAAAGAATGAATCCATGACCATATAGACTGAGCATGGGGACATGACCAAAATAAGTGCTTAAAAGACTCAGGGTGGTAATAAATGGGGAATTTAGGACTAGGGATGTTAATATGACTAATACATTCACCCACATGTAGACCTTGATATATAAGACACCAGAGAAATTGATTAACTTTGGGCTCAAGAACAAAGTTCCAAGTACAGAAAGTCAAGAAAGCCAAGTGGAATGTGCAAATTGAACCCCCATCGGCATTGATCTTATGAATAGCAGAAACAAAGAGGCTCAAAAGGTGGTAGATTATTCTAGCATTGTAGCAAAGGAAGGAAATTACATGGTTCCATCGCCAATCATGCCACCAAGCCTCTAGGGGTTTAAGACCCAACTTGTGGAGCATAACATTGGGCAGAAGTTCCTAAATTTTGTAGATTGATGGGAGGTTTGAATTGGAAAGATTGAATTTCAACTTGAGCTCGGGAAAAGGAACCTAATCTTTGTGGGTAACTAAATCATTTATGGTATGAATGCCTTTGTGATAAAACCTAATATATTTTATGCCCATATTTTCCACAAGCATAGATTATCATCAATGGTGATGGGAGACCACCAAATATTTTGAGAGTTAAAATATAATCCGTGTAAAATCCATTGTCGATTTAATTCATCAATGGATTGACCATCTCAAAATATTTCCAAATACTTTTGGCAAGAAAGGTGTCATGAATTTTGACTAGATATTTTGTGATAATAAGGGTGTGTAGCCTAATATTATTCCATAATTTATTCACGTATGACTCTCTAGAGGAAATGCAATGTCACAAAAGGATTTTCCAAACTTGGTTACCTTCCAAACAACAAATCACCCATTTAGAACATAAAGCCACACTTTTTGGTAAACATCAATGACTCCCATACCATATTGACCACGAGGAAGGAAATAGACATCCCAGGACACTCTCTAGAAGCCAACTAAACAAGAACTTTTACAACATAAAAATTCCCTCAACAACTTGACAAGTTTTGCAAAGGAGTGATAAATGCACCAGCACACATAGTAATACACACAAGTGGATGCAAGAATTTTAGTGCAAACTTGGAATTTACCGACTAGGGATAAAGGTTTAGAAGGCCATTGGATGACCTTATGCTCCACTTTGTTAATAACATATTGTCACAACGTGGTAAAGGCACTGTCAAATGTGAAGGGAATGCTCAAAAATTTGAATTTCTCACCGCGCCAACATGTATAGGGGTAAGCTTATAACTAGTTCGGGCTATGTGAGAAGCTCTTTCGGTAACCCAAAGTCTTAGACATTTGAATGTTGGATCCAGAGGTAAGATAGAATGTGTCAAGACAATAAAAACCTTGGCAACATTATGTTTTGATTCAACAATAGTAAGGAAGGAATCATTAGCAAAGTGACCATTAATGAGTTACGTCGCATGATCTGGAAGGAAAATCCCCCAAATGTGACCTTGAGCAGCCTGGTGCACAATAAGATACCCTAAGGCGTCATCAATAAGAAAAAACAAGGTTGGCACAAGAGGGCACCCTTGTGCGATAGAACAAAAAAATGTCGATAACAATATATTGATGGCCATCAATGGTAAGGCAATCCTAAGCATTAACAAATAGGGTGTTGACTACCGAATGGAAGAATTCATCAAGCCAAGGGATTTAAGCATAGCCAAAATAAATGGCCATTCAATATGATCATAAGCCTTCTCGAAGTCAATTTTGAGAAATAAAGGCTTCTGCAAAGAAACCTTGGCCCATTCCATGCCTTCCCACACAACGATAAGATTATCAAGAATATATTAGCCTTTAAAAATTGGTTTGTTTAGGATGAAAAAGTTTAGGAAACAAATCGGCTATGTGAAGATCCAAGTGTTTGGAAATAATTTTATAAGAAACATTTAGCAGGGTGATGGGTTGTCAATTATTCATCTGCTCCAAATCGCCAACTTTAGGGATGAACTTGATGTTTCCTTGATTGATGAAAATCCCAAGGGAATTTATTTAAAGAGATTCATTATAGACATGAAGCAGATCAAGTCCCATAAAAGACCAATTCACTTTGTATAATTTTCATGGGAAACCTTCCAAACCTAGAGATTTTTCATCAACTAAGCAAGAAAAGGAAGCATGGAGTTCCTCCAAGGTAAGAGGAGCTTCGCGGTGAGCCCACTCTTGGAGGTAAATCTTGATAGGAACCACATCAATACATCTCTACCGAGAAGCATCTCTCTCACTCAAATTCTCTTGACCTTGAAAAATTAGACATTAATGCTCACAAAATCATTTGTGTATTTGGTACCTCCGTGAGCCACCGATGAGAATCATAAATAGATTTGATCTGTTGACGAGCATCCTTAACTCGGTGGGATTTGAAAAATATTTTAGAGGCTTTGTCTCCCACCTTAAGCCAATGAATCCTTGACGGGATCTTAACACCACAAGCCAAATGAGACTCGATGAGCTTGAGTTTTGTATCGGAGTTTTTGTTTCCTAACACGGAGAGTAAAATTAAAAGGATTTTCCTCCAATAAGAGTGATATCCATCTAAATTATTTGTGTAGAGCTGAATTGGCTTGATTAAAAACATGAGCCACCTACTTTCTAAAATGATAGAGAAACTTGGTGGTGCGTTGAATCACCTCTTCCCACCATGATATCCATCCAGTAAAACGGTGGATATGGTGTGATATTCCAAACCTTTGCAATAAGTGGGACCACTCCGAGGTGACTCGAAAAAGAAACATTAAGATATAATTTGTTAGTGGCAACCTTGAGTGGTGCCCTCATCAAACAACCTTAAAATTAATCAGGTGGTGATCTAACAAGAGCACATTAGACCAAACCTTGATAGACAAGCATCCATGCATGTCAAAATTGAAAAATGTCTACTATGAAATAAGTGCATGGTCGAGTCTCTTTAACACCCGATCATATCCTTCTCAAAGATTATTCCAAGTATACCAAGCTTGGGCTTTAAATTCCTACCGTCATTTGAGAAATAGATTAAAAATCCCCAATGTATTTTACAGAAATACTAGGCCACACGCTCACCAAAACACCAGCGCATAGGGAGGGAACCACATTTATCATCTAGATTCTCTATCATATTAAATTCACCACACACCGCCAATAAGCAAGAGGTAATTTATCACCTAACCATTTCCATAAAGTTGTTCTTTGGAGCCATCATTAGGGGCATAAATATTAAGAATACCAAAAGTAATATCATTAATAGCCATAATCACCCACACAACTTGATTAGTAGGATCTTGGCCCGAGGTGATTAAGGCTGAAAATTTTGGTGCAATGGAAATTATAGCACCACCTTTACCATCAATGTGTTGTGTATGAAAATGCGTGAAATCTGGGGCAATGAAAGTTAGAGTATTTTGAAGCAAAAATCAGAAATTTTAATTTCCTATAAACAAATAATATCTAAACTTTGTCAATACAATGGCATGTTAAACAGAAAAAAAAATCAAGAGGGCTCTATCGAACCCCGAACATTTCATGAAAAATTAGACATATCAAAATCCCTCTTCCCGTCCTCAAATCCATCCTCCAAGATGAGAATGGAAAAATTATTGGCAAGTGGAATATGTTCTAAATATGGAATCTCGACTTGAATGGAGTGGCATTTGGCCCCATTATCCCCTCACACATTATGGGACACCTCTCGTGGTGGGATATGAGAGCATTACAGGGGAAGAAAGGTTAAATTAAGATTCCTATAATTCTCATAACTTGAAAGAAAAACTAGGCTCTGCAAGGGTTTGGAAGGAATGGAAACCAACAGGAAAGGTGGCTCTAAGCCTAAAGCATCCTTGGACGGAGGAGGGGAAGGAGAGGGGTAGACGAAACCTCTTGAGTGGGTTTCGCACCAGATCCCTTCTTATTCCCTACCGTAGTCCAACCATCAGTCGAAGGGTCAACCTTGGGCTTGGAAACCATGGGGTTGCGATCTTGCCACTTGGAATGAGCTAGCGAATGCGGATAATCACGAATGTGGTGGTCCCGATCTTAACAATGAAAAAAATGTTAGGGAGGTTAAAATAAATTACCTTTTAAGAGATGCACAGGGACCCAACTTGAATATTCATGTGGTTCTACTGGATCTTTCGTAAGGTCAACTTTGTCACACACACATTTGTTAGGATGAGCAAAAACACTCTTGTTCCTAGAAATCACCTTGTCAATGGGTTTCAAAATATTTGTAAAAAAAAGACTAGAGATGAACAAGAAGACCTAGGATTTCAATCCAAATGGGAACTTTTAACGAAATCTGGCTGGTGGGGCTAAAATCTAGAGTCCACTAAGAAATCACTAATAGTTTATTCCCCAAAAACCAACAAGATGCCTTAAAAAGGATGGCTTGAAGGTGGAAGTCTTATAAAAGGAGAACAGATCAAACCCCTTAGTGAGGTTATAAATACCTAACACTAGGATACCGCTAGACTCCCAATGGTTTTTTATCTAGTTATAAAGGTAGGCTTTTGAGGTAATGTGGCCACAAAAATAAACAATAAGGAAATTTTTTTAATGCCACTTAACCATATGGTCTAAACTTTCAACATATATAGCAATATCTAAGGAATATTTAGATTCCATACCTCATTGTAAACTTTGAAACAAACTTCCTCGAGCACTTGGGAGCCATTTCCACCTTCAATTGCAACATTCGTTCTTGAATGTGATTAGTTAAAATTGGTAAATTTGTGGGTTAGTTAATCTAATCTAGGAGGACATAAATGTTGTAAAAAAATGTGATAAAGTAATATGGAAATTACTAGATGATAAAAATAATAAATTAAAACTCTAATATACAAGGAGGTGAGGAAAGAACTCCATTAATTATAGATGTTTGTCATAGAGTGTCACAAAGATGACTGGAGAAATCAAAAGTAGGAGTGACTGTATTGAGGTCCCGTAAAGAATGGATCTAGAGAATCTAAGTGGACTGGGGCAGTTATAATAGGATTGGGGTACCCAAAAACGCTCTAGTATGTAATATGGGTGCCCTGGTCTATGAAAAAGCTCCATAAATGTTTCTTAAAGGGTCGGAAGGTGGTCTAAAACCCTCATTATGTGTCACATTAGGTTTGTTGTCCTGTGTTGTATGTTGTCGATAATCAAAGGTGATGTAGAGACCTACAAGAAGAAAATAAGTATCAAACCCCTAAAAATAAATATGTAGAATGAACGGGTCAGACTAACCTTAGTTTCCATAATATTGGGCTTATTAAACTAAGTGTTGCACTACATTTCGGACCCAAATGTATTTTGGTGAGTGTGTGCATTTCGTAACACGGGTGCTCTTGTGCCAGTCACACTTTGTGAAGTAGCGAGCAATAACTAAATGTAGAAAATGTAATAGAATGTGTGCATGAAATATAATAGAATCCTCCCCTATGAAGTGTGATGTAGAATTCCTAGCTTGTTCCTTGATGATGGAGCTATGTGGATGCAAATGCAATAGATGGATGTAACTCTAGATGAGTGATAGTAGTAGATGATGTTAGGACCCTCATTATGGTCTCATAACTTTATATTTATAGGGTTCTCTTGATCTAATTTCATAATTAACCCCAACATGTCCACTAGGAAAAAGATAAGGATGAAAAATGGCTAGAAAGATCCCAAAAAGTGGCGGAAAAGTAGAATAAGGATCGGGGCACCCGGGTGGGACCAGACACCCATGGGCACCCCAAAGACTACCTTGGGTGCCCTACCAAGGCTAAAATGATAGAAAAGTACCGAAATAGACTAGGAACGTAGATAAAAATGTGTATAAATGACGAAATAGAAGTAAAATAAGGTGGCCAAAAGGTGGGGTTAATTAGTAATTTCTTCACTCAAGAACCTTCTAAATAGTAGTATGAGACCGGGATAAATAAATGTCTAAAGTGCAAGATTTTGTGACTACACAATGGAAGGAGAGCCAACCATTTAAAGAAAACTTGTTGCCTTTGTGGTGGGAAAATAGTCGGGTTTCACTATGATATGACCGCCAAGAACAACCCTTAGAAGGCCTAGTAAAGCCGAAGTTCCCTCAATGCTTGAAATGCACTTTTCTTAAGAAACTCTAAATTTTAGGTTTAACATGTCAATGAAACATGTGGTGGTCATGTGGATTGGTTTGTGTGGGAGAAAATGTAAGGCATGAGAAATTTTTAATAGATTACCTTAAAGAAATGGGGTATTATGCAAATAAATTATTTTCGAATATGCACACAATGGGATTCTTAAGAAGGCCTTGAAAATCTTTATTAAAAAAAATAGTGGCATATGTAAAGTCATATGTCACAATATGCTTCAAAGAAACATGGTATCATCAAATTCAATGGTTGCATGAGCTATACAAAATGAGATATTTGGAATGGTCTATGGATATCCATCAAAAAATGAATGTGGTCTCTTGGAGTGCATATGGAACCGCTCGATGTACCTCTCAACCTTGTTTTATCCATTTATATGCATGGACTCTATACCTCCTCTCCTACTTGCTTTTGAAACTTTCATTTCTTTTCATAGTTAATGGAATATTAAATCTTGAATTAATCTTGTTAGTGATGTATGGTTTATTTTTTGAATCATATTATAAACCCCTAAAAAAACTTCCACACCATGTCAACCTATGTTGAAAATCAATGCCTTGGGTGGCATACCACAATATTAGGTCCTAGACTAGAAAAGAACAAACCTTATTCGCATTTTCCTTTGCTAATGATTTATACCTATTCAAATTAGAAGAGAAAGGGTTGTTAAATTACAAACTTGGGATGTTGAAATAGCCTCAAATTGTGACAAAATACTCTTAAAATAGACACGCCAAAAGAGCCTATAACACTAGTTTTTGCTTGTAAACTATCTTAACCTTATATTTGATGTATGGTGACCCAAAATACAAATTAGAAACATTTCCAAAATATTGGATAGTCATATTCAGGAAGTATTTTTTATCTTCTTGAGAAAATGACTTGTTGGGAGAAACCGTTTTCCTATGAATAACACCTCCAAAAACCACATCGTATTTTGTGCCATGGATCCCTAAGGAAATTTTAACCTCAGTATACATCTTTATTGTTATATGGATAATATCATGGAATAATTTGTTTTAGCCATTATATTCAAAAACACATTTTCATACTCATCTCGGAGGCCATTTAGCATAGTTTGTTGGTGAGAAAACAATTGATTTCAGCTATCTCTAAAATTCATTGTAATTTGAGCCTAGGTGATCGATTTTTTGTTCTATAAGTTTTCGGTGATTACGTGTATAACATTTAATGGGGTAGAGCCTTTATAAATTCCATTTGTGAGTCTCACGCCATTTTTATAGGCCCATTCTTTGGCCACTTAGGCTAGTTTTCTTAGTAGCGCAACAAGGGCCAATGGAATCATGTTGGCTCTCTAATGTTCATATTATGTTTAAAATTGATGTTATATTTAGAAACATGTATGTTGAATAAAAATATGAAGTTTGGTTTGCTTAAACAATATTGTAAATGGAAAGAAGAAATCAATAAATTTGACACTTTTATCTAGTCCTCTATAGTGACAATGGAGACCAAAAACCTTTTAGAGGTCATAGAACTTGGTGTTGAAAAGATTTTGAAAATTGAATAAGTTGAGTCAAAAAAAAATTGTGTTGTCTCTCACCCTATTTAACTTTGGAAATGGTTTGGGTTATTTTTGTAAATGAAAATGTGTATTACTTTCTCTAACCTCTCTCCAAATCTTGAAAAGGTTATTTTGATTTGAAATAAGGATGGAAAATACATATTTTTCTCTTTTACTAACTCTAAATTGACTAGGTAGTTTTGTTAGTGGGTAAGATGGAAGGGGTGTGTCCATGTCAGGCGTGTGTCGCTGACCCATGAACACATTTTTAGAGATAGCAGGTAGCGTGGTGGTATTAAATGTTTGATAAATAAGTTGAGTGTTACCAATGTTAATGGTTTTCTAACATATTACTTTACAAGTGAGCAAAATGTAACATTTTCCTATTTAGATGTACTCTTGCATGTTGGTAAAGTGAAATAAATTTAGGTAATTGTAAATGCAATGGAGGACGGAAGTATGGAAATAGGAAAGTATCTTATTTTAATAATAATACTTGTATTATTAAATAAAGAATAAAAATTATTATGTACATGTGATAATTAAAGAGATGGTGAAATTTCACTTTGTATCCTTACAATTCAACTGCATTGTAGAAAAGTGTATTTAGTTAATTATGGTAAAGTCTCTTAATTTTTTATATTTGTAATGTAGTGAAAAAAATTATAACTTGTTCTAACCCTTGAAACCTTTTTACACCTTCGTTATCTTGTTAAATAAATCATGTGATTTCAAGATATTACATTATTTCATTATCATCTTGTGTAGCATTTGTAATAGTAATCTATAAATGGGAATGTAAATATTAAATTGATAGGTGTTGTAATGCTACTCAAAATATAGTTGATCATGATTGCCACGTATTGCACTTAAATCATTATTCCTTGATATAATACTTATGGACAAATCTTCATCTTCACGGGGTAAATTATGTTGTTTGCGGTCGGGTAAAGTTGGTGGGTATCTCTACATATGTTTGATCTTTAGTGGCCTCATTATTACAAGAATCTTCTTACATATCATATCTTTAGGAACTCTTGGATGGTAATTTTAGATTGTCATTATTTTCCAACCCAAGCACTTGGTAGTTAATACTTGACAGTTGTAGAAAAGGGTGTCAATATGATTATGAGGAAAATCATGATAATTTTGAATAATGGAAAAATATATAATGTCATAATGCTTTATGGGAATAATGTTATATGATTTAATGGTATGTGTAAAGATGATATCCCAATGAAGAAAAGGAAATTGTTAGCTTGAAACTAAGTTTTCCTTGACCATTATTAAGTCATGTATTAACATGTACATATAAGGGTTATATGTAATTTATAGTGTGTAGATGAATCCTTTTCAATTGAAAAACTAAACCTTGTATATTTTATGAACATTGTGATATATGGTCTTTCAAATTAGAGTTGTACACCAATGTAACGAAATATCTCATACCCCACATATGGAGGATGGTTCTTATAAATGATGTGTAAATGAAACTTCCTTGTGAAGTAGAATCTAGGAGAAAACTAGCTAACCAAAATAGAACCAAGTGGATCAACGAACATTGCATACCTTGTTAAAAGAACCAATCATATGTCATGATATTCTTACAAAACCTTTCTTCTCTCATCATTTTTAGATACAAAATTATGTGTTTGTGTATTTTTAAGTACATCTATTGCAATAACTATGGGGTTTTGGAATGTAAAATGTCACTACATTTTACTTGAAAACTCAATTGAAACTTTTTCCTTTTTGATCAAAGTGATCGAAATTGTCAAATTTATAAAATTACCAAAATTGCCCCTTTTCAAAGTTCAACTTCTAGTAAAGATTTCGGGAGCCTCGAAGTGTTTCAAGAGACCTCGTTCTAATACACGAAGGGTATCAAAAGTATCTAAATGACAATATGGTTTAGCTATCATTATGTGATTTTCTAGATGATATTGGGAAAGATTTTCCTCTAGGCACTTTTTGGGAAAATGAGTGTGGGTGTATTATTGAAGATCCAACTTCTAAGAAAGGTTTCAAGAACCCTGGGTGGTGTTGGTATCTCATATCCCAGTCATCATAAACATTTTGGATTCTACTAGATGGTGAGTTATGTAAGGAAATTTTTTCAAAACATAGAAAGAAGAAATGTTCCAACCCTAGAAAATAATACCTTTCTAAAAAAGGAATTTTCACTAAAAGTTATGGGAACCTAGAGTGGAGTTTAGATCCTAACAAAAGGTCAAATAGAAGGACATTTAACCCCATTCATGATACAAGTGATGGTTCATTTCACACTTTTTCTAGACCCTTCTAACAACTTAGCTCACCGACACACCTTCCTAGGCAAAAATGGAGGTATGAGAAAATATTCATGAAGAAATCATTTTCACAATTCCTAAATTTTCTAATTTGATTCTTTTCCTATTTTCATGCAAAATCATATATTACACGACATAAATCTGTTAAGTATGGACCTCAAGGTGGAAAGCAAATTTCGTGTTCTAATATTGCGTTGTGTGGATGATGCCATCATGTGTTCCTATTACATTTTGGAAGGGTGCAAGCCTTTTGAGGTGGGTTTGCACAACCTTTCTCTTTTCATTCCAACATTAAAAATCATTCCCCATACTAGTGGAGGTGCACTTTTCCTATGTCATTTGAAAAACAAGTGGAAAATACACTTTGCATTTTCAAAGTGCATTTTCCACTACATATACTCTTGGAGTTTGAATCTCCACTTTCTCTCTTGTTGGTGCCCTTAATTGTCATGCCAAATTTAGGCCTCATTTGACTGGTTTAATCCAAAATTCAGTTGGTTCCTTTCTCAATCTATCATTTTGAATTTTTGGAACTTTGTTCTCATCCATGTCATGTCGTCTTTGCAGTTTTTATCCTTATCAGAACCATTCCTGATATGAAATCGTGAAGGAAGTAACGGTCAATTTTTTTAGGTTAGTGTTGGGAAATTTAGTCGTTTTATGAGATTGACATGTTTTATGTAGATGTAAGATGCAGGTCCCTCCGCAAATCCCATGAGAGAAAATAGATGAGGAATCTCAGATGTCGTAAGAAAAATGCATTTCACATTTTGCGCCCTTTATATGTTCATGCGAAATGAAAATTGTTTCCCCGAACCTGAGGCTTGATTACAAAAATAGATTTTGTGGGCGTTCGGGAGCAAGGGTAGCGGAGGTAAGTTGCAACATGCATCTGTATGTATGTTTGAAAATTTAATTTGACTCTGGGCCAACCAGACACATGGCATGCTGTCAAGACTCGGAAATAAAATTGCATATATATGCGCCCCGTATCTTTGTGTGATAAGTGTGATTTTTTTCGCAGACCCAATTTCCCAATCTTTTATTGAATAACACTTGGCGTCATTTCAGGAATTTTTGTGTGTACCACAATTTCCACGGCGGGCCTGAAACCATATGATCATTCAATGATGAATTTTCTTGCGGGGTGATCCGAATTTAGTTATAGTGAATACATTGAAGGGTATTATTTGAGGAGTTTTTTGTATGAGTTTATTTTATGTTAGAATTATGTATGAGCTTCGAGTGAGTTATTATTTTGAAGAAATGCTGAATCAAAACACTTCATAGAGAATAAGAAATAAAAAAATTTATAGCAATGACTTTGGAAATAAAATCGGGTTCTATAAAGGGGCCTCTACCCATGGTAACATATATAAAAATAGAAGTATATGTATAAGTGGGAGGGTATTTGGCTATGGTTAGAACCTCTCCATTGAACAGTGAGAGACACGCCAAAATATTCTCCATGTGGATTTAAAACTCTTCACATCCTATTGCACCAAACACAAACTGGATATCATTGGCAAGGCCCGTTAACATGCCTATCGCAATGAGATCCTTCACGTTGACCCAAAGCCCATTGAGAATCGATGGAGCTTCATCTGCTTCTCAATCGATGTCACCCACTCAAGAAGATTTGATCCTCCTTACAAATAGGAATTTGTACCCCATATTTTTGTTGATTGACTTGCAGTACCTGTATGAGTTCACCGGTTGAGTTGATTCCATGAGTCCTCTACTTCTTCAGGAGAGGTCCTTATTGTCACTTCCTCAACTTGAAATTATGTCATGGATTATTTTAGAGAAGAGATCGTTTCTTGACTTTGTGTGTACAATAAGTGAGGGATGATTTATCCCCTTAAGATGTTCTCGCTTGATATAATGAGGAATTTCAGTCTCGAGGAGGGAGGGAGTAAAGTATTCTTTGGCCAAGTTTAGTTTCCCATCTTAGAATTTAGGACTATGTTGGGACCAAAGTTGTATCAATTTTTTTGTATGGGAGTGGTTATGTGGTCGAAGAAGGTGGAAGAGTAGGACTTGGAATACGGGGAAGGAGATAAACATCTCTGTAAACTTATTCATGAAGGCTATCAACAATGAATTTTGGGCGAGCCCTTGCAGGATGGGCTTGGGTATTGATGTCAACACCAAGTCTAATGAAATATTCATCGGACTAATCAAATGGAAGGAATCATCCAAGTTTTCAAATGTCGATTAAGGGTATGTTCCTAAAATAGACAATATCATGCTAAAATTAGGATTTTCAAGAAAATTATTAGAATGCTTATGAAATATGATTGCTAAGTTACACACAAAGTTATAGTATCATGAGTTTAAATAGAAATTTTTTTAAATCGGCTTGTGTGAGCCATTGATTCACATTTAATTTTCATATCTTACCTGAATCAATTAACATGAGATGGCATAAATTAAAACAAATCATTCATTAGAAAACATATCCCTCGGGTGGTAATTGAGAATTCATACACTGAAAGGGTCCAATCTATTAAATTATTTTTATTTTCCTTGTCATAATATACTATCAAGTTGAAAATAAAATCAGATAAAGTATGACGTGTAACAATTCTCCCTTGGACATGTTGGCATAATGGTGATATGGAAAGATAGGACAAAATTACAGGTTATCTGGGAGGAATATTCTATGTATTCCTTAGTAAATCCAAATAATGGTCTAGCGAGGAGGAATGAATGATCCTATGGAATATTCAAAGATGCCCCTTTGTGGATAACATTGTATAAGAGGATATTTGATTGGAGGAAGGAGGGAGACGGATTTTTTAAAAAATGGGAGAACTCTTTGAAGGAGCTCTGTAAGGATCAGACATGTGCTTTTTCTATGGGAGTTTTTCATCTTGTGTAAGCTCTGCTAAACTATTTATCATTTTGAGATTCATACTAAGGTTGTTGCAATTATATATCCATTATCAGGATTTGAGAGCATCTACAATATGTATGCCTTGTCTTTCCTCGTGAATGAATATGTTCAAGAAGTTTTCTAGACTTATTTTGTCATGCTCTTTCTATTAATCGGCTTAGAGGTTGGGTGATGTTTGTTTTCCTTATAAATATTGTATGGATTATGACTAAGAACTTGTATGAAATCATTCATGTAGTGGTTGTGTGGTTTGGGTGGTGAAAAGAACAATGTCTATTAGTGATACTATCGGGCCCCATTCTTTAAATCTATAAAATTCCTCTCTCGATGACCATGATGGATGAACATTTTTACTCTTGGGCATCCCTTGGTTTTGACTATCTAGCATGATTCATGCATGGAGTATATATTCGGGGGCTAAGCTAGTTCTACAAAGGTTGTTGTGTTGTGTGATTTTTTGGAGGTTCATTGTGGCGTATGACTATAGGAAAGTTAATTTTCCTTATTTCCATATCAGAAGATGATAGGGATTTCATGATAAGGTGGTCGAATAGTCTTTAATACCTTTACATTCCCCTATCCCTTGACCCTTTTTATTTATAAACCCATCCCCCTCTTATATTTTCAACAATTACCCTACATATCCTGCCTAACTCACGATATCAAGACTATGGCATACTTCGCATGGTATTTGTTAGCCAAACACACGAAATGTGCATTCCTTAAGTGTGTCTTCCTTGATATTCAATGTAAAAATTACCAAACATCAATACACACAAGAATATATGCAAATTATTTAGGATTGTTGTTTAATACCATTTAAGATCTTTCTCTAGTAGCTTGTGTCGAGTTCCCAAGTTGTCTAAAATGTTTGGTGACCATTATTTTAAGTGAGAATTTCACTTAGTGGCTACATTTGGCCTCGATTGACCTTCCCAACCAATTTTGAAGGTCATGACACATCCCTGATCTCCTTTATCTCGGGTTGCACCTCGGGGCATCTTACATGGCTTGGGAAGAGAAAAAGTAGCAGTGAATAGCCACACCTTGTGTCACACGCCTCCCTATCACTCCCAATAAGTCTTGGTCGTGTAATCAAGGGAATACCTTGTTCATGGTTATAAGATGAAAAACTAAGTTTGTCTCTCCCTCCCCTTACCTCATTCATTTCGAGTTTTCTACCCCAAGGGTGTCGACCGGGAGTCAACATGTAAAATTAATGTCTTTATTGAGGACTTGTAGTTTTCATGAGGGTTTCTAGTTTGATTCCCGGTATTCAATTTTAGTGGTTTTGAGCTTATGAGAAAGGTTATTGTGTTAAACTATGTATTCCTTAGTAAATCCAAATAATGGTCTCGCGAGGAGGAATGGATGATCCTATGGAATATTCAAAGATGCCCCTTTGTGGATAACATTGTATAAGAGGATATTTGATTGGAGGAAGGAGGGAGACGGATTTTTTAAAAAATGGGAGAACTCTTCAAGGAGCTTTGTAAGGATCGACATGTGCTTTTTCTATGGGAGTTTTTCATCTTGTGTAAGCTCTGCTAAACTATTTATCATTTTGAGATTCATACTAAGGTTGTTGCAATTATATATCCATTATCGTGGATTTGAGAGCATCTACAATATGTATGCCTTGTCTTTCCTCGTGAATGAATATGTTCAAGAAGTTTTCTAGACTTATTTTGTCATGCTCTTTCTATTAACTCGGCTTAGAGGTTGGGTGATGTTTGTTTTCCTTATAAATATTGTATGGATTATGACTAAGAACTTGTATGAAATCATTCATGTAGTGGTTGTGTGGTTTGGGTGGTGAAAAGAACAATGTCTATTAGTGATACTATCAGGCCCCATTCTTTAAATCTATAAAATTCCTCTCTGATGACCATGATGGATGAACATTTTTTACTCTTGGGCATCCCTTGGTTTTGACTATCTAGCATGATTCATGCATGGAGTATATATTCAGGGGCCTAAGCTAGTTCTACAAAGGTTGTTGTGTTGTGTGATTTTTTTGGAGGTTCATTGTGGCAGATGACTATAGGAAAGTTAATTTTCCTTATTTCCATATCGAAGATGATAGGGATTTCATGATAAGGTGGTCGAGAATAGTCTTTAATACCTTTACATTCCCCTATCCCTTGACCCTTTTTATTTATAAACCCATCCCCATCTTATATTTTCAACAATTACCCTACATATCCCGCCCAACTCACGATATATCAATCAGACTATGGCATACTTCGCATGGTATTTGTTAGCCAAACACACGAAATGTGCATTCCTTAAGTGTGTCTTCCTTGATATTCAATGTAAAAATTACCAAACATCAATACACACAAGAATATATGCAAATTATTTAGGATTGTTGTTTAATACCATTTAAGATTTTCTCTAGTAGCTTGTGTCGAGTTCCCAAGTTGTCTAAAATGTTTGGTGACCATTATTTTAAGTGAGAATTTCACTTAGTGGCTACATTTGGCCTCTGATTGACCTTCCCAACCAATTTTGAAGGTCTATGACACATCCCGATCTCCTTTATCTCGGGTTGCACCTCGGGGCATCTTACATGGCTTGGGAAGAGAAAAAAAGTAAAGGTGAATAGCCACACCTTGTGTCACACGCCTCCCTATCACTCCCAATAAGTCTTGGTCAGTAATCAAGGGAATACCTTGTTCATGGTTATAAGATGAAAAACTAAGTTTGTCTCTCCCTCCCCTTACCTCATTCATTTCGAGTTTTCTACCCCAAGGGTGTCGGTATCCGGGAGTCAACATGTAAAATTAATGTCTTTATTGAGGACTTGTAGTTTTCATGAGGGTTTCTAGTTTGATTCTGGTATTCAATTTTAGTGGTTTTGAGCTTATGAGAAAGGTTATTGTGTTAAACTATGTATTCCTTAGTAAATCCAAATAATGGTCTCGCGAGGAGGAATGGATGATCCTATGGAATATTCAAAGATGCCCCTTTGTGGATAACATTGTATAAGAGGATATTTGATTGGAGGAAGGAGGGAGACGGATTTTTAAAAAAATGGGAGAACTCTTCAAGGAGCTTTGTAAGGATCGGACATGTGCTTTTTCTATGGGAGTTTTCATCTTGTGTAAGCTCTGCTAAACTATTTATCATTTTGAGATTCATACTAAGGTTGTTGCAATTATATATCCATTATCGGGATTTGAGAGCATCTACAATATGTATGCCTTGTCTTTCCTCGTGAATGAATATGTTCAAGAAGTTTTCTAGACTTATTTTGTCATGCTCTTTCTATTAACTCGGCTTAGAGGTTGGGTGATGTTTGTTTTCCTTATAAATATTGTATGGATTATGACTAAGAACTTGTATGAAATCATTCATGTAGTGGTTGTGTGGTTTAGGTGGTGAAAAGAACAATGTCTATTAGTGATACTATCAGCCCCATTCTTTAAATCTATAAAATTCCTCTCTCGATGACCATGATGGATGAACATTTTTACTCTTGGGCATCCCTTGGTTTTAACTATCTAGCACGATTCATACATGGAGTATATATTCAGGGCCTAAGCTAGTTCTACAAAGGTTGTTGTGTTGTGTGATTTTTCGGAGGTTCATTGTGGCAGATGACTATAGGAAAGTTAATTTTCCTTATTTCCATATCAGAAGATGATAGGGATTTCATGATAAGGTGGTCAGAATAGTCTTTAATACCTTTACATTCCCCTATCCCTTGACCCTTTTTATTTATAAACCCATCCCCATCTTATATTTTCAACAATTACCCTACATATCCTGCCCAACTCACAGATATCAGCACTATGGCATACTTCGCATGGTATTTGTTAGCCAAACACACGAAATGTGCATTCCTTAAGTGTGTCTTCCTTGATATTCAATGTAAAAATTACCAAACATCAATACACACAAGAATATATGCAAATTATTTAGGATTGTTGTTTAATACCATTTAAGATCTTTCTCTAGTAGCTTGTGTCAGAGTTCCCAAGTTGTCTAAAATGTTTGGTGACCATTATTTTAAGTGAGAATTTCACTTAGTGGCTACATTTGGCCTCTGATTGACCTTCCCAACCAATTTTGAAGGTCTATGACACATCCCTGATCTCCTTTATCTCGGGTTGCACCTCAGGGCATCTTACATGGCTTGGGAAGAGAAAAAAGTAGCAGGTGAATAGCCACACCTTGTGTCACACGCCTCCCTATCACTCCCAATAAGTCTTGGTCAGGTAATCAAGGGAATACCTTGTTCATGGTTATAAGATGAAAAACTAAGTTTGTCTCTCCCCTCCCCTTACCTCATTCATTTCGAGTTTTCTACCCCAAGGGTGTCAGACTGGGAGTCAACATGTAAAATTAATGTCTTTATTGAGGACTTGTAGTTTTCATGAGGGTTTCTAGTTTGATTCCTGGTATTCAATTTTTAGTGGTTTTGAGCTTATGAGAAAGGTTATTGTGTTAAACTATGTATTCCTTAGTAAATCCAAATAATGGTCTCGCGAGGAGGAATGAATGATCCTATGGAATATTCAAAGATGCCCTTTGTGGATAACATTGTATAAGAGGATATTTGATTGGAGGAAGGAGGGAGACGGATTTTTAAAAAAATGGGAGAACTCTTTGAAGGAGCTCTGTAAGGATCGGACATGTGCTTTTTCTATGGGAGTTTTTCATCTTGTGTAAGCTCTGCTAAACTATTTATCATTTTGAGATTCATACTAAGGTTGTTGCAATTATATATCCATTATCGGATTTTGAGAGCATCTACAATATGTATGCCTTGTCTTTCCTCGTGAATGAATATGTTCAAGAAGTTTTCTAGACTTATTTTGTCATGCTCTTTCTATTAAGCGGCTTAGAGGTTGGGTGATGTTTGTTTTCCTTATAAATATTGTATGGATTATGACTAAGAACTTGTATGAAATCATTCATGTAGTGGTTGTGTGGTTTGGGTGGTGAAAAGAACAATGTCTATTAGTGATACTATCGGCCCCATTCTTTAAATCTATAAAATTCCTCTCTGATGACCATGATGGATGAACATTTTTTACTCTTGGGCATCCCTTGGTTTTGACTATCTAACTAACATGATTCATGCATGGAGTATATATTCGGGGCCTAAGCTAGTTCTACAAAGGTTGTTGTGTTGTGTGATTTTTTTCGGAGGTTCATTGTGGCGGATGACTATAGGAAAGTTAATTTGCCTTATTTCCATATCAGAAGATGATAGGGATTTCATGATAAGGTGGTCGAATAGTCTTTAATACCTTTACATTCCCTATCCCTTGACCCTTTTTATTTATAAACCCATCCCCATCTTATATTTTCAACAATTACCCTACATATCCCGCCCAACTCACGAGATATTAGCACTATGGCATACTTAGCATGGTATTTGTTAGCAAAACACACGAAATGTGCATTCCTTAAGTGTGTTTTCCTTGATATTCAATGTAAAAATTACCAAACATCAATACACACAAGAATATATGCAAATTATTTAGGATTGTTGTTTAATACCATTTAAGATCTTTCTCTAGTAGCTTGTGTCGAGTTCCCAAGTTGTCTAAAATGTTTGGTGACCATTATTTTAAGTGAGAATTGCACTTAGTGGCTACACTTGGCCTCTGATTGACCTTCCCAACCAATTTTGAAGGTCTATGACACATCCCCGATCTCCTTTATCTCGGGTTGCACCTCGGGGCATCTTACATGGCTTGGGAAGAGAAAAAAGTAAAGCAGTGAACAGCCACACCTTGTGTCACACGCCTCCCTATCACTCCCAATAAGTCTTGGTCGGGTAATCAAGGGAATACCTTGTTCATGGTTATAAGATGAAAAACTAAGTTTGTCTCTCCCCTCCCCTTACCTCATTCATTTTGGGTCTTCTACCCCAAGGGTGTCGGGATCGGGAGTCAACATGTAAAATTAATGTCGTTATTGAGGACTTGTAGTTTTCATGAGGGTTTCTAGTTTGATTCCCGGTATTCAATTTTAGTGGTTTTAAGCTTATGAGAAAGGTTATTGTGTTAAACTAAATTTCTTTTTGTGTCGAAGGATAACTTACTTTTCTAGAATACTCAATCTGTGGTGACTCCACTATCACTTAGTTGGATTAGATTAGTTTTCTTCATAGATATATTCCATTAATGATTCATTCTTCTAATTTAGTATCAATTTCATATCATCAATCTTGGTCAAGGTTTATGGCATATTCTTCTCCTAAAATCCCCTTTATATCTAGTGCTTTCAAACCTATAGACTTCAGAGCATATCTAGGTATCCAAATAAGATCCCGATGGAATCATAATAAGGTTACCTAGTTTTTAGGGTATGACAGATTGATGGGGAATAACAGTTATATTGCTTGAAGAAATTATGAAATAAAATGTGTAGTGCCCACACTTTTTATAGCTCAGTAGCTTGTTGTTTCTTCGCTCATAGACATGTTTTGACAGAGTTTTGTTATATCATGGACATTGTATTAGAGTTTGATCTTATTGGACAGGTGTGGACATTTAGGCGTATAGCGCCAATTTAGCTTAATTTCTATATTGTCGCTTTTACTTGTTATGTCATGGATACTAATGGTTATGATGTTGTGTTTGGAACATAATTATAATAATGGATAGATGTTGCATGTGGAATTCTATGGTTACATGTCACGTATCATCTTGTCTAACTTTTGGAATATTGAGTATAATTGTGCACGTTGTCACATCTTGATTTTAGTAGGATGTTAGGTTAGTTTAGAATGCATTGATATCTTACTATGTCATTGGATTATCTTGTATCGAGCAATGTGTGTGGTTAATGTGTGCAATGAGTGTGCAGGTGACAGTTTTACGGAGAGACGTGGGATTCGGCCAGGCTACTCAATCTTGCACTGGCATTCCCCACGGGTTGAGTCCTAGCCATGTTCATTGTGTGAAGCCTTAGTATAGGAGATTATTATTTTTGGGCACTATGAGTGACCCCAATTCATGTAATGTATTGTGCTTTGAATTATTAATTTTGTTTAGGGTTGCTAGTGAAGTTGTAAACTTGCTTTGGGAGTTAATAATCCCACTTTCATTTAAATTTTAGATTTTGTTTAATGAGTCACTTAATCACAAGGGTTTAGGGTCACATGTGAGACCCTTGGGTGGTCCCCACACCCTCTACCCTTGTTCCAAAAATGCAAAACCCGAAATTAGGGTATTTTGGGCATTTTTGGGGACCCCTTTATAGCTTGGGAGTCCTCTAACATAAAAATGAGCCCTTGGACCCTACTTAATGGGTAGGGGGCTTATTTTTAAGGCTATAGGGAGTTTTCCCTCCCTTTTTACCTCTTGTTTAGTCACATCCATGTAAGGGATGTGGATTTGTGTGTTTATCAAAAGTTCCACTAGTTTTGTCTTGCTAACATTTAGGGGAATTTGGGAGAAGAGGGCAAAAAGTTAATTTTACCCTTTCTTCTTTTGGCATCTTTGACCTTGATGAGGGAGAGGGTGACACATGTCACCCCCTCATTTGTGAGGATGCTTGTTTGCACCTCTTCAAATTCCCATTCATGGGAAAAGAGAGGGACTTTTTTCGGAACTTCTTGCTTTGGATGCTTGGATTTTGGAGCTTGGAGATTGGATTGAGTCAAGTTGTGGAGAAATTTGAAGATGGAGAGATTTTTGGAGAGCTTTCCTTGAGGTAGGTTCTTATGCCTTTGTTGTGTTATTTTCCTTTTTGATGCTAGATTGGGTGTTGAAAGTTGTTAATGTTGTATGTAGCTTTTAGTTGTTGGTTGTTTGATTTACTCCCTCCATCATATGGCATGATGGAGTTTTGGAGTGTGGGGGAAGAGAGAGGGAATTTTCCCTCTCAATCCTCAAGGCTTGATGGACAAGCCTTGTAGGATCTTATTATTTTTCCTCAAATGGTTGAGGTGGGGAAGTTGATTCATTTGGCTTGAATCTCCTTCCCCATTCTTGGTAAGGAAACCCCTTTGGGGTTTGAAAATCCTTCCAAGGAGGACTTGGAGAAAGGGGGAGGAATAAGGAGGGCTTTGATTGAATCAGGAGCAATAAGGAGGAGATGGAGATGTGTATTTTGTACAAATAATTTTGATGTATAATTGTGAAGAACTTTTCTCCTCTCTTCCCCATTTTAGAGGATGAACATGGGTTCTCCTCCTTGTAAATTTGGATTCTTGTGTTGTGAATTATTTTTGTGTGCTTTCATCATTGTTATTTCACCCTCCTTGTGCAAGTTTTTCTTTGTTGTCCTTCTTCCCATGGGCTTGGGGGAGGCTAGCATGCATCCAAACCTTGGGATAGGCATGTGATGATGCCTATGGTTGGGTGGCAAACAAGTCTCTTCTCCTTGTCGATTTTCTTAAAAGCATGAGCATTTGGATCTCAAGATGGAAGTGAGATGTGGATTGAAGCTCTTTATCATCCTCAATCTAATGTGGGCATCACCTTTTGCCTCTTGAAAAATATGTCTTGTGGAAGTTTCCCTTATGTGTTGAATCCTCCTTGTAATTGAAGTCATATGTAAACTAGTATCTCTTGTTGTAAACTCTTTATTTTTTTTGGCATTCGAAGATTATTATTTTTAAACTTGAGCAAGATTAAGTTGGGCAATTTCTTTTATCCTTGTAAATGAGCCTTGCATTGTTGCATTGTATCTTTCTTGAGTAGTTCCTTGTATTTTGAGGAAACAATGTAAAGTGAGTTTTGAACTTTTGATAAGCAAGTTATATTAGATGCTCTTCTTTTATATAAATGTGATGTAACTCTAATTGGCTTGGAAGAAAGGATAAGTCCATTTGAAAAGAAAATTTTGTGAAATGAGTGGTCTCTTGGTATAAACTTGTTTAGATTCCATTGAAAAGAAAGCTTACTTCTTGGAAAGATGCAATTAAAATAAAAAATAAAAAAAATAATACATATATATGCATATTCCATATTTTAATGTTTGCAATAGAAAATCTTTTGGTGTGAATAGTTGATAATATTAAGTTCATTATGTAACAAATAATAAGTTTAAAATCTGTTAATTATTTCAAAGGAAATCTTGTTATTTGTCATTGTGTATAAGCCTATCTTATTCAGTTTTCAAAATAAGTTATAATCTTAGCTCAAATTTGTTTATCAGATTTGGTTTTAATTTACAGACTTATTTATCTATTCATATGGAAATTTATCTGTTGTAAAACTTTGTGTATGTATATATAGATATTAGTTATGTATATACCTGAAAATGATTATATATATATATATATATATATATATATATATATGTATGTATGTATGTATGTATCTAAACACACACACACACACACACACACACACACACACACACACACACACACACACACACACATATAAACATTTTGTTTTAAAAATAATAAAATAAAATTTTAAATATATATATATATATATATATAAAAAATGATGGGGACGGGGCGGGGGTGTGTGGGGTTCGGCCCCCACCCCCGCACATCAATAATAAACAAAAAAAAGCAAGGCAGGGGGGCGAACCCCCCACCCCACACTACACCTGCCCCCTTCTGCGTCCGCCGCAGCACCCCGCAGCCCCCCACGCCACGCTTCCCTCACCTCCTCTCCCCCACACGCCGTTGCCTACGTAGCCGTCCCTCCCGTGCCCTCTTATGCGCACAACCCTCCACACCATGCCATCCGCTGCTCCACTCCCATCCTCCTACCCAACCATTCCTCCTCCCCCTTCCACCTCGCGTGTAACATCAAAGCCTCCGCCCTTTCAAAAAAACCCAAAAAATAATAATAATATATGTGTCCAAAATAAATAAATATATAAATAAAATAAAAAGAACCATTCTTTTTCTTGCATGAACTACCAAATCCAAGCTTATAAAAGGATTAACAAACCTCCATAAATCCTCCAACATCTACACATTAAAACAAAAAACAAAACCAAAACAAGATGAGAATTAGAATAAAGAGAAAGAAAAGAATAGGCCATTAGAGCAATAGGGAAAACTTTAGGGATTTTTCTAAAACCAAGGGCTCAGATGGCTTTAATCATAGGGTCATTATTAAATCCTATTTTTTTATTAGTCATGGATTTTAATGGGAAGTTTAGCAAGAGGAAGGGTTGGATGGATTAAATATTTTAAGAAGAGGTCAGGGGGTAAAGTTACCTAAGGGGAAATTGTTTCTATTTAAAAATGAGTAATTATTCATGTGGCATTTTTAAACTAAGAGAGAGAGATATTAAATGTGTGTAAATTTAACAAATAAGTAAATAATTAAGGACGGGTTTAGGCTAGTAATTAGTTAAATTAGGTAAATTAAAATAGAATAAAATCAGTAATTAGCAAGAAAAGGATATGAGAGATGTAATAGTATTAACTAAGCACTTCAAAAAAAAAATACCCCGAATTTTTAGTCACGTTTGGTGCGAACCCCCACCCCGCACTACACTGTCCCCCTTCGCCCTCGCCGCAAAGACCCCCGCAGCCCCCCATGCCACGCTGCCCTCACCTCCTCTCCCCACACACGCCGCCGCCTGCGTAGCCGTCCCTCCCCCCGTGCCCTCTTATGCGCACAACCCTCCACACCATGCCATCCGCTCGCTCCACTCCCATCCTCCTACCCAACCATTCCTCCTCCCCCTTCCACCTGCGTGTAACATCAAACCCTCCGCCCCTTTCAAAAAACCCAAAAAATAATAATAATATATGTGTCCAAAATAAATAAATATATAAATAAAATAAAAAGAACCATTCTTGTTCTTGCATGAACTACCAAATCCAAGCTTATAAAAGGATTAACAAACCTCCATAAATCCTCCAACATCTGCACATTAAAACAAAAAACAAAACCAAAACAAGATGAGAATTAGAATAAAGAGAAAGAAAAGAATAGGCCATTAGAGCAATAAGGCAAACTTTAGGGCTTTTTCTAAAACCAAGGGCTCGATGGCTTTAATCATAGGGTCATTATTAAATCCTATTTTTTTATTAGTCATGGGATTTTAATGGGAAGTTTAGCAAGAGGAAGGGTTGGATGGATTAAATATTTTAAGAAGAGGTCAGGGGTAAAGTTACCTAAGGGAAATTGTTTCTATTTAAAAATGAGTAATTATTCATGTGGCATTTTTAAACTAAGAGAGAGAGATATTAAATGTGTGTAAATTTAACAAATAAGTAAATAATTAAGGACGGGTTTAGGCTAGTAATTAGTTAAATTAGGTAAATTAAAATAGAATAAAATCAAGAATTAGCAAGAAAAGGATATGAGAGATGTAATAGTATTAACTAAGCACTTCAAAAAAAAAAATACCCCGAATTTTTAGTCACGCTTTGGTGCGAACCCCCCACCCCGCACTACACCTGTCCCCCTTCTGCTCCGCCGCAAAGCACCCCGCAGCCCCCCATGCCACACCGCCCTCACCTCCTCTCCCCCACACGCCGGCCGCGTAGATGCCGTCCCTCCCGTGCCCTCTTATGCGCACAACCCTCCACACCATGCCATCCGCTGCTCCACTCCCATCCTCCTACCCAACCATTCCTCCTCCCCCTTCCACCTGCGTGTAACATCAAACCCTCCGCCCCTTTCAAAAAAAAAAAAACCCAAAAATAATAATAATATATGTGTCCAAAATAAATAAATATATAAATAAAATAAAAAGAACCATTCTTGTTCTTGCATGAACTACCAAATCCAAGCTTATAAAAGGATTAACAAACCTCCATAAATCCTCCAACATCTCGCACATTAAAACAAAAAAAAAACCAAAACAAGATGAGAATTAGAATAAAGAGAAAGAAAAGAATAGGCCATTAGAGCAATAAGGCAAACTTTAGGGCTTTTCTAAAACCAAGGGCTCAGATGGCTTTAATCATAGGGTCATTATTAAATCCTATTTTTTTATTAGTCATGGGATTTTAATGGGAAGTTTAGCAAGAGGAAGGGTGGGATGGATTAAATATTTTAAGAAGAGGTTGTGGGTAAAGTTACCTAAGGGGAAATTGTTTCTATTTAAAAATGAGTAGTTATTATTCATGTGGCATTTTTAAACTAAGAGAGAGAGATATTAAATGTGTGTAAATTTAACAAATAAGTAAATAATTAAGGACGGGTTTAGGCTAGTAATTAGTTAAATTAGGTAAATTAAAATAGAATAAAATCAGTAATTATCAAGAAAGGGTATAAGAGATGTAATAGTATTAACTAAACACTTCAAAAAAAAAAATTACCCTGAAATTTTAGTCACGTTTGGTGCATTCTTTTGGTGTCCCAGGAGGGGCATTACAAAATGAGGTAGAAAATGAAGACGTTTTCATAAACAATTTTGTGCATACATTGAAAGAGGATGTGAGGGATTGGTTTAACTCTTTACCTTAGGGTTTTTGTACTCTTGGGATCGTAGGGCAATAATGTTTAGAAATCATTTTGGTGATGATCTTCGGTTTCCTTTTTATGAACTAGACAACACTTTGGAAAAAACTTAGTTACTAAAAAGAGCATCCCAAGCACTAAGAATAAAAATAATCAAGCTATGAGGAAAAAAATTTCTATAGATTTTTGGATTGAGAAATGATATCGTAAGCAGTTGGTAAATTTCTTGGCCAAGGAGGTGACATTTTAGTCTATGATGTAAGGGAAATTGTTAAGGAGCCAAAGTGGACTCGGAACAAGTATTCATGGATCATTATTATATAAATGATGATGTCTTAGGAATTGAATATGAAGATCATATCGCTTTTGGTGTGATAAGTGTTTCATACCTCACATTCCATCTAAACAGATTTCTTGACTAACACCGCAAGATGTAATTCGATAATGAAGGAAACCACATGTTGGGTAATCAAACAATTTGTATAAATGGGGTTTCCTTGACTCGGTATTTTGTGTGCCAAGACAACAGTGAATTCTAGACAGCCCTCATGAAGATATTTTGATCTCCTTATAAGGTGATAATGTAATGGAATTAAGCCAAATTTATAGTTCCCTAAGTCATGACTTTTCACGGTTAAGAAGTAAGATGAATGCTAAGTATGAAGGCGGAGTTCATTCAAGGGAAGATAGATGTTCAATGTGATTAAATAAATATAGAGAAAAATAGATTTTTCTTATTTTTATGAGTTAAAAATAAATATAAACATAATGCTATACTAAAATGTTGGATCTAAATATTTTGTTTTATTATTTAAATATAGTGAAATAATGGAAATAAGAGGGATATGGTACTAACCTTAAATTAACTTACCTTGTTGTGGTGTTAAATCAAGCGAGCATCACAGCAAACCGGGAAAGTTGTGACTAGGTGGCCTTAGAAGGGTATAAATTGAGTATTTTACTAGACTAAAGCACTTGGGAGGATAATGGAGCACCCCAAAGCACCCTGGTCTTTGATCTAGGTGTTGTAGAGATCAGAGAAAACTCAGACTCGGGTCCGGTAGTTTCGCAATATCTTTATAATATCTTCATGTCTGTCACACGGATGACGCAATATCGCCACCTCTATCATTTTGAATGTCGTGTGAAGATCCACCTATAAAACCATATTCAAAGCATAAATTCCTAAGAAATAAAAATTCATATGAATAGCTCATATTGACCTTAGCTGCCACAATGGTGTACTTACAATTAAGCAATGCACTACATTCCAAACCCCATGTAGTTCTATGTGCGTGTGTGTGCAATTTTGTGCCTAGGATGCCCTAGCACCAATGACGTAGAAGTAGGGGGAAATAACTAGATGTAAAAATAAAAATGGTGGATGGAATAGAAAGAATACAACCCTTTCCCCTTATGCTTGTGTGATGTAGATATAAAATATGCCCAAATGCAATCCCTTGCCTTAGTAAATAGCTTCCCTTGATAGTAAGATGCCCACCCATAATGTAGTGAGTATACTATGTTTATATAGGGATCTCTTGTTCAAATTTTTACACTAGTGACCCGAAACTACCGACTATAACCTAGGGGAATGCATGGGGTAATAAAAATACCGACCTCGAACAAATAAATTAGGACCAAGAATTATGAAAACATGGGTGCCTAAAATCATGGACTAGGGCATCCCAATATAACCCTAGGTGCCCCAAAGATAGGACCGGAGATGATAGCTGAGAAAATTATTACACCTAAGACTCTCTAAAAGATGCCCAAAATTGTATGGAAAAGTGACGACTTAACCAAACAAATAATAATGACGAATGACTAACTAACAACAAGACCAAGGGATAGGTCATTAGTGAATACTTTTATTACGCAAGATCCATATATAAAATAACATACCCGACAATATAAATGTAATAGTAAGTGTGTGATATTGTGACTACATTTTCCCCCACTTTATGTTGGTGAGAAAAAAATCTTGGTAATATAAAGTAGATAGAGATGCATACTTGAGAAAGAGTCGAGAATCCCATGTTGTAGAAGAATGTGTAGATGTGTAGTAGAAGCATGCCGATAGAACTATAAAAGCGTGCCAAACCATGGATAAGTGAGTTAATCCATGTAATGTAATGAAAAAGAATAAATTTCCCGATGAAGTTTTCTTAAATTATAGTGATGACTAGAATGTATGATGATTTTAAATGTGGTTTAATGACGAATAGGTAGGTAGGGAGTGATCAGTTCCTAACATGAATTCTTATATACGAATGAAAAATCGGAGGATTTGGGCGTCCTACTGCTAGAGGAAGAGTGTAAGGAGAAAAGTGTGTTATTCTCCAATATTTAACTATATCCTCAAGATCTAGCCGCTGCATAGGGACTCAAATCAATTTTTATGATTTTTAGATCCAAACAATTTTGATTAAACAATTGACCCATATAGGAGGAAAGGCCCTCTTTCCCCACTCCATGAGTGTCAATGTAATGTGAAAGCTTCCAAGTTGGGTCATCTGGAAGTGAACGTGATATAAAAAGAGGTAGCTTCCAAGTTAGGTCATCTAGAAGAAAACGTAGAATGAATGAGGTGGCTTCCAAGTTAGGTCATATGGAAGAAAATGTGAATATATATGATGGCTTCCAAGTTAGGTCATCTAGAAGCAAGCAAAAATATAGAATAGAATCCCAAGTTATGTCATCTAGGAAAGAAGTGGTGAATGTAACTCCCAAGTTAGGTCATTTGGGAGACCCTCAGAGGTTTGAATGATACAATTTTTTATTTGATCACATTGATTTTGATAGGTTGATTAATTGTTTTGAGTGGTTACTCGTGGAGAGATTTTGTACTATTTTCCCTAGGTTAGGTCATTAGGGGAAGTCGATAGAAATTGATGAAATGTTGCATGAAAATATTTTTAATCACTTGTTTCCCCAAGTTAGGTCATTAGGGGAATCAATAGAAAGTAATGTGTGATCATGTTTAGGAAATTTTAAACGATTGTCGCCCTAGATTAGGTCGTTAGGGGAATTGATGGTGAAATTTCATGCTATGAATTGACCAATGTTGGATTACAATGTTTGAATGCATGGTGATGTGAGGGGGATTATAGGGGTCCCCTAATAATATTCCCCCCTTTCGGTGAAAGAGGGAGTGATGAAAATAACGAACTCTAAGTGAAAAGTAATGGAAAGTGGTTAAAATGTGGATGTAGTGAATAGGAGACGATGGTGAAAATATACAATTCATGTAAAACATGTACAATATGGTGGTAGATGGAATTCTAAAAAGAGTGTCACAAACAGGGTGTAAATTAGAGTAAAAACGCTCAAGATATAAGCGAAAACGGTGTAGTGGGTATTAGTGGCAGTGAAATAAGTGTGAAATAGGGACCATAGTAAAGGTAGTGTTGAAAAGTAACTATAAATAGTAAAGTGAAAAATTATTTTATCTTTTGTGCGAGTGTGAGAGTGTGTACGGAGTGAGTGAAGATGCCTCAAGTGAGACCATTGCGTCCTAGTTAGTTTGAGAGATTGGTGACTGTTGTAGCATCGTGTACGACTACAAAGTAGGAAAGTGCAATATTTTTACAAAAATGTAGGGTTTAATAGGCATTTTAGTTGAATTTTTGAAAAATTGAGGTTTTTGAGTTTCTCGGCATTTGGGACCTAGACAAGAGCGGTGAGGGCACTAGTGATCCCTAGGACTAGAGCACCAAGAACCAGTGCTAGTGTCCTACTCCGGGTGCCCCATCCCCGCATTTGGGTGCCCTAGTCCAAAATGTGTTGATTTAGTGGATAATGGTAAAAATCATGTTTCTAGTATGTTGGAGAAGTGTGTTTGGTTGTGTAATGTGTTCTAACGTTGTGTTTGTTGTTGTTTGGTGTTTGTGTAGAGGGATATCCACTTGAGGGAGTTCTGTGGTGGTCGTCACTTGAGCACATTGCTTGGATTGCAGCTTATTGGATGATGAGTGGGATGTGATGGACCATGTCCGCCTGAGGCATATAGCATGAATGGGGATGTTCCCCATAACATGCCCATGTTGACTGCATTGTGTGAGTGGTTGTGTGTAGACACATGCACATTTTGGTTTCCTATATGGGAGATAATAGTTACACTGGAGGATGTATATCGCATATTGCAATTGTGGGTTGTTGGAGAGAGGATACGAGTGATGGTAGTAGTGGATATGGAGTGAAAGATGCACTCGAAAGGTGATATTTTTTTGGGGCTCAGGTACCTACCAAGGCCCATATTAGTTTGGACACAATATCAGATTATAGGGTTCCACATTTGCGGAAATTCATCGCAGTGGTGATTGCTTCATGTATAGCCATAGAGGAGGGAGGTGTCAACATATTGTATAAGATGCATGACATATGTCAGTGGATAGAGGAGGAGATGAGATATGCATGGGCACGGTGTGTGTTGGCCCATTTATACATAGACTTATATCAATTTATGCAGGATGAGCATGGTGGAGGTATAGGAGCCACCACACTAATGCATGTGTGGGCATATGAGCATATAGTTGTATTGAGACTAGTTACAGGGCCACGAGGAGAGTGGGCTCGGCCCGAGATATATGCTTGACGTTGGGTGGATATTCGTAGTAGGAAGATGGATACAGATACCTTCAAGGAACTTATAGATAGGATGGGGCCCGAGTCGGTTATATGGAGGCCATACCATGATTATGGGGGATGGCTCAAGGATGCTACAAAGTTACAATGCATTCAGAGGACTATGTGGCTAGAGGACCATTTTCCAAGTGTGGTGGAGCTTTTCACTTGGAGAGGGTATCATGGTAGTTCGGTATGGTGTAATATGTGCCCCCATAGACATACATATGGTTAAGAGCTATCAGAGCCCATATGAGGGTAGGTGTTAGGTCAGACCCACAGCAGAGTAGTTGATACCACCAGGGTTGGATGAGATAGAACCAACGATAGCAGTTGTGGATGGGGATCGTGCGGGTTCACTGAGGAGTATCCAGTGTGGTGGTCAGTGCATCAGTGGGTATTACTATACCCTATATTAGTCAATGCTATAGAGTTGCCACCTAGAGGAGGAGGAGAGGGAGGTTTCCCTTACCCCGTAGCGGCAGTTGTGGCAGATTATAAGTGTTTATGTATGCTTATGTGGTGTTGAAAATAATATCTATGTTGTTTTATATGTGTTTAGCTAACGTGTGGTTTTATGTTATGTTTATAGGGGATGCGTATTGGTCATTGATAGTAGACACATATGTCTGTACTTTGACGCGAAATGTGTTGAATGATGTGCTAGGTGGAGGGATGCTAGAGCGTGTTGATGACATTGTAAGTGAGCATGCCCATCTTTTTAGCCAATGGTCATAGCAGCGATGACATGTACGGTGCTACTAAGCGAGATGGAAAAGACATGCAAGGATACTTGACGTGCCCGAGAGGCGTAAGTGGTGGTCCCTTGGCCCAAGACACGTTGGTGTGGTATGTAGATTTGTAGCGTCATTTTTCATATAAGAGTATAGAGATTAATATGCTACGGAGGAAAGTGGAGAAATTTCTAGGCCATGAAATGCGGCGTCACATTGGTGGAGAGGCATCCAGCTTTTAGGGATTTTGTAGTACGCAATAGAAATAGCGATGATGAGGCCTGATGGTGATTATTGTATATGATGTGGGGGCCTTGCCCCCAGTTGTGAAACATGTTTTTAAGATGATGATTGTACTAGTGATATGTGTATGGATACCTATTTTTTTATATATATTAAATCTATGTTGGAATGTTTTGCCATGGCGATGTAATGGATATTGTATGATTCTATGGTTATTGTCCTAGCATGTGTATTGTATTGTTTTTATGTGATGAATATAAATTTACATGTTGATGTTAGTGGTGGTAAATAAAATGTGTATGGTGAATGATGAATATATAACTAATGTAATGTGATTGATGAAATATGTTGAGATGTGGAGCTCAATTACTTTAGTTTAGCATGTTATATCAACTTGCTGGAAAACACAGTAACCGACATCGGTTATGTAGGGACCAACATCGGTCACCTATGACCAAAGATCGGTTAGGCAAGTAAGAACTGGCATCGGTTAGGCTAACTCGGAATCAATTACCTATGCGTATGTGTTTTATTTAACTCATGCAAATCAGATATAATTTTAGTATTAAAGTAGATCTATTGATTATAATTACATGGTTAAGTTCCCTAAGTTTGTATAAGGTATTTATAAGCTAGAAAGCTAGAGTTAGAAGATAAAGTTAATGATTATTGTGAAAATAATTATGAGAGAGAATTCTTGGAGGAGAACGAGAAACTTGAGAGAAAGAAATTACTATACATTGTGAGAGGTGTGGAAGATTGTAAATATTTATTATATATCTTCCGAAGCTTTGGATAATAGATTGTCTTGTTTCTTGGTGGATGTAGCCCACACCGGGTGAACCACTTTAAATATGGTCTTGATTTATATCTCTTGTTTTGTATATTTCTTCAAGTAGAATATCCAATTTTATTGCATATATGCTTAGATATGATATATTTATCTATAAAACATGTGTGTTAACCCCAACAACTAGTATCGAGCTTTTGTTTGAGGATTTTATGTGTTGACAGATTTACTCACAAAGGGTTGTTTGATTGAGTGGGAGCTACAACAATGACATAAGAAAACAAATACAAGGTAGAGAAATTTGACAACCCGAAATTATCAATTGTGGAAGATACAGATTGAGGATTATCTATATCAAAGATATTTTTACTTACCGTTGGATGAAAAGTCTAGACCTATGAAGATGACTGATGAAGAATGGAATATTCTTGATAGAAAGGCTTTGGGATCTATAAGATTGAGCCTGGAAGCATCTGTGGCTTCTAATATTACAAAAGCAACATCTACAAAGAGAGTTAATGAAATCTCTTGCTAATTTATATGAAAAACCTAGTGCTTCAAATAAAGTTTATTTGATGAAGAAACTATTTAGTTTTAAGATGCATGAAGGTGGATCTCGCATCTATTCATTTGAATTATTTCCGATCTATTGTAAATCGCTTAAAATCAGTTCATATTCCATTAGACGATGAATTGAAATCACTCTTATTCTTATGTTCTTTGCATGATAGTTGGGATAGCTTCGTAATGGTTTTAGTAATACAACATCTGCTAATAATATTTTGAAGTTTGATGATGTGATTAGTATAATATTGAATGAAGAAATTCACAGAGAAAATTACAAAGAAATCATCATATGGGAATGTTTTGAATGTAGAAATCATAGGTAGGAAGAAGGAGAGATCCAAGAGTAGGAATAATGAGAAATTAACGTCAAGGAATGACAGATCTAAATCTAGAGGTAAGGGAATTACCTATTGGAATTGTGGAAAGAAAAGACATGCAAAGAAATATAGTTGGTCAAAGGATAAAGATAATCAACACCCAGATAAAGGTAAAGAGGAAAATATTGTATAAGAGGTAATGCAAAATGCTCTTATTCTTTCTTTGAATAATAGAATAGAATCATGGGTTTTGGATTCATGAGCTTCTTTCCATGCAACCCCTACTAAGGGTTATTTCAAAATTATGTCCAGGTAATTTCGGCGTGTTTATTTGGGTGATGATGAACCTTGCAATATTACTATTAAAGGGAAGTTCATCTAAAATTCCAGAAAGGAAATACATGGGTATTAAAAGATGTGAGGCATGTGTCAAGCCTCCGGAGAAATATTATTTCGTAGGGTAACTAGGTGAAGTCTGGTTGCATGGTTACATTCACAACAAACTCTTAGAAAGCCACCAAGGATTCCTTTATTGTGGCAAGAGGCAAGAAGGTAGGAATGTTATATTTATCTACCTCCGTATTATTGATTCCTTTTCTATATTATCTACTTCATATTCAGATGCATGCATGTGGCATAATCATTTGGGCCATATGAGTAAAAAAGGAATGCAGATCTTAAAGGCTAAGGGTAATTTATCATATTTGAAATATTTAAATCTTGATTTCGTGAGCATTGTGTCTTTGGAGAGCAAGAGAGAGTGATATTTCTCAAAGTTGGGTCGATTAAGAAGGAGCAGAAATTGGATCTTGTACACTCAATGTGGGGACCAAATTTCCGCAGCTTCTCATGGAGGATCCTAGTATTATGTTACTTTCATTGATGATGCTACAAGAAAGTTATGAGTTTATTGTATTAAACATAAATCTAATATTTTTGAGACTTTTAAAATATGGAAATCCCTTGTTGAGAATGAATCAAATTCAAAGTTAAACTGCCTTAGATATGAAAATGGTGGTGAATACTATAGCAAGGATTTCAATGATTATTTTTCAATGAATGGAATGCATAAAGAAAGGATGGTTCCAAGAACACCACAAGAGAATGGTGTTATAGAAAGAATGAATAGGAAAATCATGGAACGTGCTAGAATTATGAGGATACATGTTGGATTGCCCTTGTATTTTTGGGTAGAATCAGGTTGATACAACAATTTATTTGATTAATCGTGGGCCTTCAAGTTTGTTATATGAAGGAATACTAGAGGAAGTTTGGACAGAAAAAGAGGTAGATCTATCTTTTCTTAAAAAATTAGTTCATAAGATTTTGTGCATATTGAAAAGGAAAATAGTAAAAAGTTGGATGCAAAATCCAAGAGATGCACTTTCATTAGTTATGGATCTATTGATTTCATATTCTGTTTTTGGAATTTAGAGAATTCTAAATTATTAAGAGTCGTGACATTGAATGAAATGAAAAGAGAATGTACAGGATCAAATTTTGGTACCCAAGGACAAACCGGTTGAGAAGTTTGTGAATGAAAATGAACTCTCATATTTAAAACTCATACCTACAGGGTTACACAATAATCCGTGTCGCTGACCCTAACAACATCACCAACCGAAATGCTATCAGTTATAGAAGAGCCAAATCAAAATCGGTTAGAAGAACTGCATCGCCATACAGTGACCGTGTCAATAATAGTCAAAATTGGAAACAAATGTCTAGGAGGTCCAGAATGAGCCTCTGGTACCCCAAACTCCTGTGAGAAGGTCATAAAGGGTAAGTAAACCTATAGAAATATTTACACATTATCTATCTTATTTATTATTGAATGATAATGGTGAAATAGAAATTTTTGAAGAAGCAATGCATGATGAGACCCACGTATAGTGGGAGCATGGCATGATGAGGACATGGACTCATTGAAAAAAACTAGACTTGGTATTTGGTTAAGTTGTCATCAAGTAAGAGGACATTGAAAAATAAGTGGGTTTACAGTGATCAAGGAAGAAGAGGGTAGACAAAAAAGGTACAAGGAAAGGCTTGTAGTAAAGGGATTTTCACAGAAAGTAGGTATTGACTTTGGTGAAATATTTTCTCTCGTTGTTAAAATGACTTCCATATGTATTGTATTGAGTATAGTTGCAGTAGATGATTTGAATTTAGAGCAACTGGATGTGAAGATGACTTTCATTCATGGTGGTTTGATGAAGATATTTATATGCAAATCCATTTGCCTATGAATTCAAGGGTAAGAAGAAATTAGTGTGCAATTTGAAAAATAGCCTATATGGGCTCAAGCAAGATCTAAGGCAATGGTACATGAGGTTTGATAGTTTCATGCATGAGCATGGTTACTTGAGATGTGAATCTGATCATTTTTTTATTTCAAGAAGCTTGAAAATGGGAGCTATATTATTTTGTTACTGTATGTGGATGATATGCTTATTACATGATCTAGTATGCAGACATTGGTGAGCTTAAGGAAAAGCTAGCTCACACATTTGTTATGAAGGATTTAGGAGCTGCAAAAATAATCCTTGGCATGCAAATACATAGAGATAGGAAGAATAAGAAATTGTATTTGTGTCAGGAGGATTATATCTACAAGGTGTTAGAAAGGTTTAAAATGTAGAATTCAAAACATATAAGTAAACCTATGGATGGACACTTCAAATTGAGAAAATATCGTTGTCCTTCATCACATGAGGAAAAAAATACATGACACAAGTATTGTATCCTTCAATAGTTGGGATTCTCATGTATGTTATAGTTTGTACTGACTGGACATTACACAGCAAAGTGGGAGTCAGAGTAGATTTATGGCCAATCTAGGTAAATACCATTAGAAAGAAGTCTAATGGATAATCAAGTATTTGAGAGGGACATCTAGCATGTATTTATGCTATGGTGGTTCAGATATTTCTTTATGTGGCTATGTTGATTCGGATATGAATGGAGATCTAGATGGTAGAAGGAGAACTATTGGATATATTTTCACAAGAGGTGGGAAGGCAAGCAATGGATATCAAAATTATAGAAGGTTGTGGATTTGTCTACTACAGAGGTAAAGTATGTTAGATACAAAGGCTAGCAAAGAGATGATATGGATGATTAGGTTCATGGAAGAGTTAGGAAAGGAGAAAGATGATTACAAATTTTTCAGTGATATTCAAAGTGTAATTCATTTGGCAAAGAACTCATTGTTTCATTCTAGAACAAAACACATTCAGTTGAGATATCACTTCATACGACAAGTATTGGAGGATGGGAAATTGAAACTAGAGAAGATTCATATGAGTGAAAACCCTGTGGATATGCTAACGAAGCCATTAGAAAAAAGAGAATTTGGAGCTACACTCCACTTTTGTTGGTCTTCGAGTTTGAGACTTGAAGAGGAAGAAACAAAGCTAAGGAAAGGATCCAAGAATGATGTTGTACATGTATAGTGTAGTAATTTATCTCCAAGTGGGAGATTGTTGAGATGTGGAGCTCAATTACTTCAATTTAGCATGCTATATCAACTTGTTAGAAAATATAGTAACCGACATCGGTTGTGTAGGGACCCACATCAGTCACCACATATGACCAACATCGACAAGCAAGTAGGAACCATCATCGGTTAGGGATAACCAACATTTGTTACCTATACGTGATTGTTTTATTTAACTCGTGGGAATTAGATCTAATTTTAGTATTAAAGAAGATCTATTGATTATAATTGCATGGATAAGTGTCATAATTTTTTATAAGGTATTTATAAGCGAGAAAGCTAGATTAATAAGAGAGAGTTAATGATTATTGTGAAAATAATTGTGAGAGAGAATTCTTGGAGAAGAAGGAGAAGCTTGAGAGAAAGAAATTATCAGACATCGTGAGAGGTGTGTAATATTATAAATCTTCATTGTATATCTTTTGAAAGATTTGGATAATAGATTGTCTTGTTTCTTGGTGGATGTAGCCCACACTGGGTGAACCATGGTAAATCTGGTGTTGATTTATATCTCTTGTTTTATATATTTCTTCTGGTAGAATATCCACTTTATTGCATGTATGCTTAGATATGATATATTATCCGTACAACATGTGTGCTAACCCCAAAAAAATATTGGATGAATAAAATATGTATCGCGTAGGTAAGGTAATTATTATAGTAAGATATTTGTGAAAATAGAAAAATGTAGGATAGTAAAATGAATGTACCATCATGATTGTGTGAGAATGTAATGTAGTCGTAATAGGATAGGGTGATGAAAATAAGAGGGGGAAGATATTAACCATGCCCCCAATGTGTGAATGAATAGGCTCATGTAATGAAGACCCCTCAGTATTCAAGTATGATCCATGTAAACAAGAGTGTGTCATCGGGAAATTATTGAGTGCACTAGATGAAATAACACAAAGTGCGTGATGAAAGGTTCTTAGAACTAATCCCTCAACAATCATGTAAGAACCATAAGAACACAAGTGCATCATCGGGGTAAGGTGATAATAATCACCTACCAAAGACCAAGATGATGGGTGATAGTGGAAACATGTGGAATGGATGCAGTGTGAGTGTATGAACTAGATGTAATGTCATGTGTAAGTAACTATGGAGTATGTAGAGAGTGGAAGAAAACCATGAGATGTAGCAGCATTAAGTGGTGGATAGTGTGGATATAGCAGATGTAATGAATGTGATAGTGGAAATGATGGATGAGATAGAGAATGAGCATGTGACAAAGGAGCACAACAAATGAAATGAGCACCCGATAGAGAATACTCAAGTGGGGTATGCCTACACTTACGGGTGAAGGATACAATGACCACTCACGAGAGGTAAATGAGATGATGTCAAAATCTACTAGGTGTTGTATCCTCTCATGTAGGGAAAGGAAATCATTGTCCCTATGGCCAATTATGTGATGATAATTACAATAGTGTTGGTCACACTGATGTTGCAAGTAGTGTGGGGGATGATGCTAGTTAGAGGGTAACCGAATTAATCGCTCATTGATTAATATGCATAACACATCATGTGGTTGAGTGTGAGGAGAGAAATACAAAGGATCTTGTGATGGAGGTGGAGTGGTGGAAGTACTAACTTGTTGTGGAACCAGAGAAGGATGGGGTGGTGGTGAAGGAGCGGGTGGAGGTTGTTTGGAATACACTTTAGGAAAAGGTGGAGATTGTTTTGGCCGACTGACAAATTGGAGGTGGGAGTGGAAGACTAGAGGATGGAACTGTTGGAGAAACATGTGTGGGTTGAGTGATAGATGAGGATAGAATATATTTTTCTAGATCAATAACCTTATAGCACAAGAGAATGAATGACTCACAAGTATCATATTGTAACCTTTGCTTAAGTGGAGGAATGATACCACGAAAAAGATAAATTACTTTTCTAATTCACTAGGTTGGAAGATGAGTTGGTGTATACATGCATTAAACTGCAAGATATAGTCTTGGATAAGTTCAAAGGATATTTTATGTAAAGTAGGAATGTGATCATAACTAACTCTAGGGCCATTTTTAATAAGGAAACGATGGAGGAAAGCATCCCCCATGTCATATAAAGTGTTAAAACAAGACATGATGGGAGAAAAGAAGAACTATTCTTAACCACTAAGGTAGTGAAAAGGATCCAAAGGAAAAGTATTCAAATGTAGGGTTCACCAAAATGATTAACTAAAAATAGAGAAAAATAGATTTTTATTATTTTTATGAGTTAATCTAAATAGAAACAAAATGCTATACTAAAATGTTGATCTAAATATTTTGTTTTATTATTTAAATATAGTGAAATAATGGAAATAAGAGGGATATGGTACTAACCTCAAGTTGACTTACCTCGTTGTGTGTTGAATTGAAGTAGACTATTGTGTAGACTGGGAAAGCTATGAATGGGTGGCCTTGGGAAGGAAATAAACTGAGTATCTTACTAGACTGAAGCACCCGGGAGGATACTGGAGCACCTCGGGGCACCCTAGTCTATGATCTAGGCACTATAGACTGAAGAAAATCTTAAGACTTGGGTCTAGTAAGTCACAATATCTCTGTAATATATTCGTCTCTATCACACGGATGTTGCAATATTGTCACCTGTGTCACTATGAATTTTGTTTGAAGATCCACCTACAAAACCCTATTCAAAGCATCAATTCCTAAGAAATAAAAATGCATATGAATAGGTCAGACTGACCTTAGCTGCCACAATGGTGGACTTACGACTAAGCGTTGCACTACATTTTAGACCCCATGTAGTTATATGTGCATGTGTGTGTAATTTTATGCCTAGGATTTTCTAGCATCAATGATGTAGAAGTAGGGGCAATAACTAGATGTAAAAATGCAAATGGTGGATGGAATAGAAAGAATACAACCCTTTCCCCCTATGCTTGTGTGATGCAGATGTAGAATATGCCCAAATGTAGTCCCTTTCCTTAGTAGATAGCTTCCCTTGATAGTAATATGTTCACCCATAATGTAGTGAGTATGCTATGTTTATATAGGGATCTCTTGTTCAAATTTTGACACTAGTGACCCGAAACTACCAACTACAACCTAGGGGAATGCATGGGGTAACAAAAAAGACCAAACTTGAACAAATAAATTAGGACCACAAATTACGAAAACATGGGTGCCTAAAATCACGGATTGGGGCACCTTGGGCACCCAAAGGTCAACCCCTAGGTGGCCCACAATAGGACTGGAGATGAAAACTGAGAAAATTATGACACCTAAGACTCTCTAAAAGATGCCCAAAATGTATGGACAAGTGACGAGTGAACCAGAAAAATAACAATAAAGATTGACCAACTGGCAACAAGACCAAGGGATGGGTCATTAATGAATACTTTTATTATGCAAGATCCATATATAAAATAGCATACCTCGTAGTATAAATGTAATAATAAGTGCTTGATTTTTTACTACACATTTTTTGATGCATTGGTAGAACAAGAAAAGGATTATAAACTAGGGAGTAAGCCACTAAGGAATCCTATTTTATCTCATCTAAGGAAAAATAAGGATAACCCCGTTGATCTTGGAACATACATTCGACTCTCTAAGTCAATTTCAAATATAATGAGTTAAATGGTTGTATTTGAGGTCATTAAATGCATCGCAACGTGGATACTAGTCAGTTTGAGCATCTTGTGTCATGTTGAAAAAATCAAGAATGTGTCAAATACCTTTTTCTCCTAAAGAGGTATGCATCAAATTATTCATAGATCCATTTTCAAACAATGATGCTTCCTCACCTTTTGTTAATTTGATTGATCTTCAATCCTTTCTAAGAGTTTCGAGTAGCAACAAGAAATTTTGTGTCATGGTAATGACATTCAGCTTAAGAATGAACCCTATCCATGTGTTGATAGAAAGGGATGGGAAATTAGTTACTAGTGTTGGCCCTTTATCTGGTGAATGTGTGTCTTTTGAAGCAATTATTTCCCCGTAAAAGTGTGGTGAATGTGATTATATTGATCCGGGGAAATGATGAATATATTAATTTCAGCCTCGATACTTTCCTTGAAATTAGGAGGGTTTAGTTAAATGGTGATTTTACCAAGCATTAGAAATGTATATATCAAACAATTTTTAAGTGTACCAAGGTTTCTTGACATGGTCATATTATAAGCTATGTGAAAAGGAGGAAGATATTAGTCAACATTTCTCAAGAGGGAGTATGAATTATTTGCTGGTTTGGTTGATTGTGCTCCCACCGTGACTATGAATGGATTGTGTATTGAAATGAACACACAGATTGGATTGTATCCCCGTAATTATCTTGAACTTTTCTGTTTTTAATGTCCTGGCTTGGTGATTTTTTCTTGGCTATTATATATTGATTGAGGATTCACCCTTAGTCTAGGTTCCTAGTGGTCTTTGATAAAATATTTTTGTCCTTGGGATTGCACATATTAATTTTTACATTGTATAGCTTCTTTTCTTTATTCCCATGTTCCTTTATTTGTCCCTTTTTTCATTCTTGGGAGATTTTGTTGCTCTTTTGGTCGTTGTTGTGTTGAAGTCATGTGTTCATTTGTTTGAATCCATTTCCCAATGGGCGGAGTTTGGTATTATTATTCCATGGATGTTTCTAGGGTTCTTTGACACCCTTTGGGGATTCCATCCCCAAGATAGAGACAATGTGTGTGCTCATAATTATCACACCAAATTTAGGCACCGTTTGACTGGTTTTGTTCCCAAATTTAGTAAGTTCCTTTCTCAATCTATGCTTTTTTATTTTGTGGGTCTTTTTGCTCATCCATGTTGTGTTGGATTTGTAGTATTTATCCTTATCTAGACCATTCTTGATTTAAAATTGTAAATGAATTGGATGTCGACGCTTTTCGTTAGTGTTGATACATTTAGTCATTTTACAGATGGACATGTTTTTATAGATGCAAGATACACGTCCCTCCCTAAAGCACATGAGATAACATACTTGAGGAATCTGAGGCCGTAATAAAAATGAATGTCACATTTTGCACCCTTTAGATGTTTATGCAAAATGCAAATTGTGACCTAAACCCCAAGGCTTAATTGTAAAAATACATGTGGTGGGTGACCTGGGAGTAGGGGTGGTGAAGGTAAGTTGCATCATACATCTATATGTATGTGTGAAGTGTGGGTTTGACTCCGAGCTCATAAAGGTACACTGGGTCAACCATACACGTGGCATGTTATCGTGTCATGGAAATAAAATTGCATATATATGGCCTCGTATCTTTGTGTGCTAAGTGTAATATTTTTCATGGATGCATTTTACTAGTGTTGTTATTGAATAACAATTGGCATTATTTCAGCATTTTGGTACATATGTTGCATCACAAAGATATGTTTTATGTTCCATGACAGGCCCAAAACTAGTTGAGCATTCAGTGATGAATTTTCTTGTGGGGTGATCTGAATTTAGTAATGGTGAATCCAGTGAAGGGTATTGTTTGAGGAGTTGTTTATATGAGTTTATTTTATGTTAAAATTTTGTATGATCTTGGAGTGAGGTATTAATTTAAAGAATTGATGAATCAAAACAATTCACATAGAAGAAGAAAGAAAAAAATAAATTAAAGAAATGACTTTGCCAACAAAATGGGGTTCTATAAAGGGGCCTCTTCCCATGGTAACATATACAAAAATGGAAGTATACATATAAGTGGGAGGCTAGTTTCCTATGGTTAGAACCTCTCTGGTGAATAATGGGAGATGTGCCAAAAGCTTCTCCCTATAGATTTTGAACTCTTCACGCCCTTCTTCATCAAACACAAACTAGATATCACGAGCAAGGCCAGTCAACATGTCTCTCACCATGAGGTCCTTCAAGCTAACGTGCAACCCATTGAGAATTTGGTGAGATCCATCTTCTTCTCAAGTAAGATTACCCACTCAAGAATATTTGATCATCCTTTCAAATATTCCTTTATACCCTAACTTATTGGTGATTGACCTTAAGGGACCCGTATGAGTTCGGTGGTTGGGTCGATTTGGGAGGTCCTCTACTTCTTCGAGGGAGGGGTCCGTTTTGTCACTTCCTTAGCTTGAAATTATGTCATGGATGCTTCTAGAGTAGAGATATTTTCTTTGTCTTCGTCCACCCAATAATAGAGGGATGGTTTACCCCCTAAGATGTTTCTACCAATGTATATGAGGAAGTTTAGTCTCAAGGAGGGAGGGAGTAAAGTATGTTTTGGCAAAGTGTGGTTTCCCATCTTGGAATTTCATATGGTGTTGGGACAAAATTTGTTTCAATTGTTTTGTAGGGGTGGTTGTGTGGGTAAAGAAGGTAGAAGAGTAAGACTTGTAAGGGGGGAAGGAGATACACATCTTTGTAAGCCTGTTTATGAAGGATATCAGCAATGCATTTTGGTATGATCCCTCAGGAGGATGAGTTTGGATGTTTGGTACTCTGAACACCAACTTGATGAAATATTCATCAAGACCAATCAAATGGAAGGAATCCTTCAAGTTTTATGGGTGATATTACCATCACCTTTTAGGATGTTCATAGGATCACTAGATTTACGATTCATGGAGAGGGCATATACTGTATTGATGATACTGAGAGGTTTGATGTGATAAGGAGATTATATGGGGAGGATGCCGATGGTGTGGGGTTTACAACGGGTGGATTCTATTATCAAGCTTTATATTCTTTTGAGAGAGAGGGTCATGTTTGGATGACTATGATGATGATGTGGATTACATGTTTTTCTTTTCCCAACTCTAGTGTTGGTCATTTTCCTTGGATGATGAAGGGTGTAGTGGCAGAGATAATGGAGCATAGGACCATCTTTGTATGGGAAATTTCTTTACTTAAATATATCCTATAGGGAGTTATGGGACTGGAGGATCCAGAGAATATATTTAGGATTGATATTTATTTTCTACTACAAAGTGTTAGGCCTTTGAGCATATTGTCATGGTTTTCCATGGGGAGGTGCTGATATGGTAGGGAGTTAAGTTGGTATTATGTGATGGTGTTTTGATGGAGGGTAGGATGGACCAAATATGGAGTGAGGAGTATTATAGGTAGTTCCTTTTAGGTTACGGTGGGGGTTGTGTTATGGAATCCCTATATTGGATTTCCAGTGTGAGAGGGACAAGAGTCATTGAATGCCACTTAACAGACTTATGGATACAATGTGTTGAGAAGGGGAGTGGGAGATTATTAGATTTAGTCATGTTAGGTGACAATTTAGTTTGATTCAGGATCAGTCACAGACTCTAGTTTTGTATAGACATGATGATGGGGATGTGGAGACTCCATTACCAACACATAGGTTACATTTTACATGGGGGTGTTAATGACCAAGGAGATCCAGTTCATATAGATGATGCCGATGTGACTGCAAAATTTACTTCATGGCAGATGGTGCCTTTGATGCATGGGAGAGAGCTCATCCGGTTTGAGAGGATAGCCGAGTGTGGGCTGTGTGGAGGAAGCACACTAGGGAGCTGATGGGAATGGTGATGAGGGAGATGATGATGCAAATAGAGAATATTTGGAGGCTATCATTTCATGATTAGAGACCGAGAAGGAACAATAGAGGCCGAGTGGGCTATAGTGACCATGGAGAGAGATAGTTTGAGGACTGGGCATGATGGTTTGGTGGTAGAGAGGGATGGGATGCGAGGTGAGTGTGACACCTTGGAAATAAGTTGGCATAAGTTATAGCCAACCAAGACCGATATACACGATCGAGATACCCCGAAAAGGGATCTCAATATTATGGGTTCTTCAACGATAGGTGTCGAGTTGGCGATCAAGCTCCGGCTAGTGGTGAGATGGGACAACCGCATATTGTTATCTTAGTTAACTACCATGTGGTATGGGATGATCGCATACTATGAGGATTTATTGGTGCAAAACATGCCTACTGTGCTTTGTTATGCAACACATCTAGCTCGAGAGAGGTGCGGGGCCTAGTGTTAGCTCAACGAGTGTGGATCAACCACCTCGGGTGCGAGATGGAGGATGATTTGGTAGAGGGCTATATGGAATTTATGGTGGTGGTGATGGTGGTGCTAGGGGTACTCGGGGAGCATTGTTCGTGGTAGTTACTTCTTTTTTGGTGTCCACTTTACTAGATATATGTATTATTTTGATGTATACGACTCTTTATGAAGCACTAATTCAATGTATAGTTTCTGATATACGAATCTTATGAGACTCCGATGATGTACAAGGACATTTTTATATGATTATATATATTTGATGATGTTTTTAATTTTGATTCACATGTTAGTTTTTTTTTTTATGTATTATGGTGAATGTTTGATAAATTTTGTTAAAATGTTTGATAGATGTGATTTTTCGATATGTGTTTGATAGATGTGGTTGTTATTTAATTGTTCTTATGTTGTGGACTTTAATGTGATCTTAATGTATATTAAAAATGTGTTTTAACTTTTAAATAATAATAAAACATGGAATGATTGCTTCTATACCGAATTTTATGCATATGTGATGGGAATAAATATGGTGAAGACACTTGAAATTTTGACTTTGTTACAAATGTTAACACATAACTAATAATAGGTAGTTACATGTGGGATCTTGGATATAGACAAGAATGATATATATACCTTCCTAGGACATTGGAAGGGTTGTCACATGTAGGTTTCCTAGGAAGTAGGTTTTCCTTTTAATGGTTTCATAGAGAGGTTCCCCAGCTTTGTACTTTATTTTTGACACAAATTGATCGATGTGGGAAGTTTGCTTTGATGGGAAAGTTGATCAATGCAGGAAGATTTCCTAGGATGCTTTTGATATTTTAATTGTTTTAAGGTTGATTGATGTGGGAATCCTTTTTACATAGGTATCCATCCTTCAAGGAGTGGTCTACAATTTTTACTTTTTGATTTTTGCTTTTTTGATAGTCATCCTTTAAGGGATTGGTCTATGATTTTAACAAGTAGTTGTCCTTCAAGGGATCAGTCTAATTTTCTTTTTGATAGTATGATTTTTTATTTTTGAATATTTGTTCTTTGAGGGAGTGATCTATTTATTTTAATAGGATGCATCCATAGATATTTTTACTTTTTTTTAAGCTGAGGAAAACCTAATAGACCATTTCAAGGAGGGGAAGAGATGTGTGCACAAACTACACATGTGTGTCATTAGACATGTCTTTGGTTGATACACAAGGTGGATGGGTGTAATGATTGTGGGGTTCTTACTAAGGAGGAACTTGTCCATGTGAAATATGTGATGAATAGAGTCGTGGTGCTCATCTTTAAGGTTTTGAGGATAGTGACAAAAAACCACATACTTTCAAATCATTATGATGATAAGATGACTGGTTGATGGTGAAATAAGATCTTTGATGTGACTACTGTCATGATGGTCAATATGTTAACAGTAGAAAGGTCATAAGTGCAAGGCATTCAGAGGTTCCTTTTCAGGTGTACCATCAAGGGAGGCTAGACGATAAGCTCCCGACCCATACTTGTGAGTGATAATGTATGGACTGATCCAGTTAGGGGAAAAATTTCCACGTTTACTCCTTTCTAGAGTAGTGACATTTTGATTTTCTTTGAGAATAAGATCACCTATGTTAAAGTCATGTTCTTTTACATGTTTTTATACATTTATTTGATAAGTGGCCCCCATATTATTAAGTCCAAAGGGCATAACACGGTAATGAGAAAGTCCCCAAGGAGTGGTGAAGGATGTTTTGAGTTAATTGTTGGTAGAGATGTGGATTTAGTTATAACCAAATAATCCATCCATAAGAGAGAGCATCTCATGACCAGGTGTTAGATCAATGAGTTGGTTGATGTTTGGAAGAGGGAAGTCATCTTTAGGACAAGCGAGATTGAGATCTCTGGAAGTCGGTGCAGATACGTAACTTTCCTGAGGATTTGGTTATGGGTACGATATTAGAGACCCATTGTGGATAATCAATGGGTATGATGAAGTTAGTGGAAAGTAGACATTGTAACTCTTATTTTATGAGAAGAGCAGTGTGAGGGTGCAACCCGCATGGTTTTTTTTTATGGGTTTGGCGTTATAGTAAGTGATACTACTATGGACAAAAATGTTGGGATAGATACATGGCATATCACTATATGACCAGGTGAAGGCTTGACTATATTTGGATAGGAAGGTGGTGAATTCATTTAACTCCTATGGATCTACAGATTGACCGACCTTAATTATGTGAGATTCAAGTGAAGTCCCTATATTAACATCGGTACTAGATTTGTTGGGGAGTGTTGAAGTGTTAGGTGATAGGGTTTTTTGAAGGAAATGATCATCTTCTATCATTTCAAGACAGATGAGTGGAAGGGTTTCAGTACCTTGATGAGTTTGATAAGTCAAGGGTCCTAATGTAATAGTATTGAATAAAAAAGTTAGGTGGGATGGAGATAGTGTCATCTGTGTTCATAGGATCATTGTGTGTGGATGAAGAAGATGGCTTTGATTCCATGATAGTTCTAGATGTGGTATGTGTGGAGGATTCAGAAATGGGTTTCTCATAACCTAGCCTATTTTTTCATGTGGTTTGAGGGAATGTTGGATGATTAATTCATGGATACCCTACTCATAGCATCTAACTTTGAATCCTTTCTAGGTGCAGCGGTGGAGATACATTTGTGAAAAGACTTGATTATATAATAATTCAAAGTCTGATATGAATGGCATGATGTGACATTAGTAAGTAAGTTTCATAGAGGGGCAATCAATCCCTCTCAGTAAATAATATATTTTTTAGATGTGGGGACCATAGGAGATGACATCTTTGATGTTGGTTTGGTACATGGGATATTTACTATGTCTTATGTATGTCTTTGGTGTGGGAAGTGAATTGAGCGTGAGGAGATGATACTCCCTAGTAAAAGGAGTTACATGATGTCATCAAAGGAAGATTCAAATGGTAGTTTGGATGATGGGATGGATGAACTAGTAGATTATTCATCATAGGATGTTGGGCTTGATTTGGGAACAAGCACATCATTCAGATAATAGGTCATGTTACAAGCTTTGAAAGGATTGGGATTGGTGAGAATAGTAAAGGTCTTACCTTCATGTTCATATTTAAGACATCGATGGAGTGTTGATGGGATATAATGCATAGCACGTATCCAAGGTCAACCTAACAATATGTTGTATTTAAAATCTCCTTCTACCGATAGAATAGTTTGGGGATGGTTTTAATGTTGACCTCTAGTGTTAAGAGGATTGTACCCAATGTGGGAGTGATCATATCATTAAAATATCAAAGCACAACAAGTGTCCGGGCAATAATGGTGTTAGGTAGTTGAAGTTGGTTGAAGGCATATGATGATATGATATTGATATTGGTACCATTATCGATCATGACTATTTTTACAAGGATATAATTGATTTGAGTGGTGATGAAGAGGGAAGATTGTGGTTTTCCGATCGTAACAATGGTATTTTGGAACTGTCAAAAGAGATAGCTATAGATGTTTAAATATTGCCTACTAGATTTGTAAAGAGTTTTGGATCATTTGAGGGAAATGATATGGATTAAAGTGTTTTGATCATGGCTTGTCAATGTAAAGGTGTAGTCTCTATCATCACTTTGCATGTTTCAAAACCAATCCTAAGTACACCGGGATATCATTTAGATTAGTCCGGAGCTCACCCGAGGCTCACGTAGGTGCCAAGCCCCTCCTTTATGTGAGATTCATGAGAATTTTATTTCTTACATGAGAATATATTGCAACCAGAGGGTAAATGTACCCATCCATGGGATTTAAGATATAAGTGCTAACTCCTAGTCTAATGCATTCTAGGCATAGATTAACATAATCAAATAAATGAAAGTAGAATCAACCCATGAACATCATCAAGAAAACCCGTGACACACACCGAACATAAGGGTAAAACACGATCAAGATCCGCTACAAGAGAATTACAAAATTACTTCATCATATTTATGAACAAAAGTATGGTGGCCAAGATTACATCAAAAATAGTTCCATTCCTAGAAATTTTCATAGTAGCAGAGATTTATTTTTATCACACCACTCGCCATTACTCATTTCAAAAACTTTGTATCTCTCTCAGTCCCACTTTCATTTACCCACATTTGTCCTCCCTATCCATATCAACCGCTCATCATTCTCTCCTATGAAATCCTAATGGAATCCTTTCATCATTTCTCTACCACTACCTAGGAATGTCCTAGATGTCGTCATATGTTTCCCTCAATCGAGTGCCTTTAGCATGCATGTGTAAACTAATCCTTAACAACCTCAACTCCTTATCCTTTCATGATAACCGTATTGATTCCTGGAATATCCTTTCCTTGATCCATAAGTCTCCATAGCTTATCCACATCTATATCTGGTCATTTTTCTATTCGCTCCCTATGCGTGTCTTTTCTTGTTGTCCAAAACTTACTAAGTCCCAACCCCATATTTCTAGCGCGCGAACCTTCACGCCTCTCCAAGAACTATTTCTATGCATGCCTTTTCCTCCTGCTTTCATGTGCCATAAGGCTTCACGCCTTAAGTACTTAGTTACTTTTAGGGGTCCAACGAGAAGGTGAGGTTTACAACAACTTGTAAAGGGGCATCTTGACTGGAGCTTGGTGAAGTTGTTTGATGATGATGTTTTGTACTTGGGGTGGTGGATTGTGTAGGAGGAGAGACAAGGATGTAAACCTTGGCCTTGGTGGGTGGTGTTTGGTTAGATGACTCAAGAGTGAGTGTAATAATGACTTTGGACTTGTTTTGATTTGAGGGGTTAGGTTCATGGGTATGTGTTATGGTAGTGATACATCTTGCATTGATTTGATGAGGATGGACCTTTTTATAAGACTCCTTACTTTTAGTGGTTGTGGGTGTAGATGTTGATTTAGATGTAGTGTTTATAGATACCTTGTGGGAAGATTTTTATGTTGTAAATATGAAGGGATAAGGCCTTTATTTTCAAGGATTTTGATGGCAGCTCAAGGGCTTTATAATATTATGTATGATGTCTTGGTGTGCAATTATAATAACAAGAAGCTTAAAAGATATACCAGGAAGGATTCCACCCTCGAGAGCTAGATGGATTAAGAGGGGGTAACGTTATAATGGATTGTTGAATGATCCTTTCAAGGAGTAACATATAATGTCCCTTTGAGGTGGACGTTGAAGGGAGTGATACTTTTTTTTTGGTAAGAGCATTAGAGGAATGGTTTCATGTATAGTATGATTGGATGTTGGTGGAATGATTTTATATTTTGTGATATCTTGGCTAGTAATTTGGATGATGGATGTGGCCCTAAAATGGAAGGAAAAGGGTTCGGTTTCTACGTTGAAGGGATTATGTGATGATGTGTTATTATTGTTGACTTTTTGGATGAAGGAGCACATGGTTGTGTGATAGGTTTTCAATATACGTGCAAATGATATTGGGAAACATGATCATCGTATGATCTTTTCACATTTTGTATAACAAGTTTCTTCTATGATGTTTTTGAAGATCTTGCAAGTGAATTAGATGTTGATACAATAGATGTAGACAAAGGTGTTTTCTTTTCTATGGCAGGACTAGCGGATGGGTATGCTTCCTTGGAGACTTGGTTTTCTTTAACATTGAAAGAGATACTAGTAGACGGTTGGGACATGGATTTTGTGACTATGTGTTGATAGTATGATGAGATTGAATGTTATTAGATTGTGGTTTACTAGTATATGGGGAGTGATTAGGGAAAGGTTGTTTGAAGAAATCCAGGTTTTGATTTTGAGGTGCATTTGGGTTATCTAATTGTAGCACACCTTTGTCGATAAGATCTTGAAGAGAATTTCAGAATGAACGAAACCTTTTGATGTCATGGCCCTTGACCCTATGGTATTTACAATAATCATTTTCTCTATACCAAGAGGGTTTTGAGACAGATGTATCAATGGGATGGATAGGAGGAAGCGTGGTCATATTGGTTGTCGGGAGTTTGTCAAATAATGTACTATATGATTCACCAATAGGATTATAATTCTGAGTGAGGGTGAGAGAATTCAAAGGCCAAATATTATTTGGGAGAGGTTTTGATGACAAATGTGTTGGCTAATGATTTATATTAGTCGTGACTAGAAGATGGTTTAGATTAAAACTCAGGTTTTGAATTTTTAATCTAAGTTTCACTCTACCATCTTCAATAGCATAAAGCTCAAGTTTGCAAACCACTGTGAAGGCTTCATCAAACATCTAGTACCAAAGATTTTTTTTTTCCAACTTTAACTTAATAAAATGAAATAACAAAAATACACTGACCTCGAAAGATGACGGGGTTTATTGATACCTGTGATGATGGACATCGATTGTTGATAGATAGAACCCTTCTTATTTCATCAATGAAGAAACCTATAGATCAAAGACAACTAAACAAAAAATATTAGATAGATGGATAAATGAGTTGCTCAACAAAGGTGGTTCCAAGAATCCAAAGGGACTTCCTTGGAGGATGTCACTCACTTTGATACAATTAAGTAGATTGACAAAGATAATGATAAAGATATGCAATAGAAAATGATATATAGATAATATATAAGAAGCTTTAGAACTCAAGGTTGAAGGGTAAGTCTTATGTAGCTTCAAATGTGGCCTAAGCAAGAGTGGATGCAATTTGAATGGACTCAAAGTAATCGTACCAAAAGTCCTCAGTTTCTTTTTGGATGTTGTGGAGGAACTCGATATGATCCTTGATATCCTCTATGTCAGTGGAAAATCATATTGCACATAGTTTAAGTTTGTGAAGGATGTTGTATTGTTCCCAAAATAAGGGCTGTTGAACTATTGGAAGATCGTAGATGCTTGTAATAGGATGGGACCGCCAGTACTTCCATCCGAAATAAAGCCATGCTTGCAAAGAACAAGTTAAATGTAAAATATTGATAAAGTTGATACTAAATTGATAAAATATCTAAAAGATGTAAATTGACAAGGATCGCTAGTGATTCAGAGGAATTTTGGGTGATCGAGACAAAATTGTGGATGATTCAAGTAATCGTTGTCAATTACTATGAAGAATGAGAAACTTTGATAAAAATGATAAACAATTATTTTAAATGAATTTTTTTATTTTTTTATGTTTAGATGAAATGTAAATAATGGAACAACATAGAGAAATACCTCTTGATATAGAACTAGGCTGATAGATGCCTCCAAACATCAGATGGAGCTTATTAAAGTTGATGAGTAGTTGTTGAAGGATGATTGATGAAAAGATTATCAAAATGATGTATTTGTGAGAGCTTGAAGTTTATATAGGTCCTTGATGATCTATGAGAATGATGTAGATTCACTGTTGAATCAAAAACTAAGTGCAAGTATGAGAAAAATGTTTTTGAAGATCCCTGAGAAAGGAGCAAAAACTCCTATTTATAATCGCTAGTGATTAGTTAAGATCATCGGTGATCCAGGTTTTTCAAGAAAACATTTAGGAAATGGTTTAAACCACTTCTTAAATGGGGTTTTTGGGTAAATGATGAGGGAAAATGGTTGGGAGGATGTTATGGATGAGTTGGGGAGGTTATGATGTTAGGATAAAATAGGTTTGAGGTGGTTTTGAGGTTTTAAAGTGGTTTTAAAGAGGTTAAGGTAGTTTGGGATGGGTAAATAGTAATTTATGGGGGTAAAACTTTATTTTACTAGGTGAGGAGAGGGTGACTTAGGATATGTTGATCGGATAAAACACTTGCGCAGAACTCACACACGAGTCTACATGAAAAAATAGGATGGGATCGAAGGCGCGAAGGAATACGAAGGCATTGCATGTGAAGGTGCGAGTTAGACTTTGAACTTAGATTTTGTAGATCAAGTCTATTTTAAGAGGCTAGTGTGTGGAACACACAAAGTGATGCCAAGACTCGTGCGCCACACTTTGTCTACATTTCAAGGATCATATCAAAGCACTCTTGCATGGAAGTAATCCAAGAATAGATTCATCACTCTAGTTAACTGTAAGTGATCTATAGATAGCATACTTACATGTATGGCTATAATTGTAAACGGCACGTGGATATTATTAGTGTGCGACCTATTTTTGGCATAGTTAGTGGTGAAGGGCAAGTTCCCCACCCTATATATATTAGATAAATCACCTAGTTGATAGACGGTGTTGAAGGGTTAGAGATTCATGAGTGCATGAGATTGGATAATTGTAAGATCCATGTCCACATGACTATTATCAGATCAAGCATGAAGGTTTAGCATTGGATCTAGATTTAACACACGCACTTGGGTAGAGTAGAATTTGTATGAAAGCTTCTTTGCTATCTTTCTCATAGAATTATACATGTGGTTGATTTGCATATGCATGTAAGCTGAATTAGAGGTATCGCACACTTGTTTGGACACATGAGGAATTTCAAACACTATATGATGCTGACTTGATCTAGACTCGCGTGGTAGATACCTAGTTTCGTGGTGTTCTAAATAGCTATATTCTAGAGTATTCAATTTTGACTTATTCATGCCCGGAGGTAGCTGAGTTCTAGTTCCTACGGTATCCTAGAGGGATGATTTGTAAGGTATTTCATTGGAAATCAAGATACTGATGGTAACTTTGAACTTAAAAGACAAGCTCATGGCAAGTTAAAAATTTCCATGCGTAGGGGGGAACAAGATTGGTGAAAGATGGCAGACCTAGTGACAACACAACAGAGGGAAGAGAGATGGCTGAAGTATGATGATGCATGCGAGAGGGAATTATGAAAGAAGCAATAAGTTGTAGAACAAATGGCGTTGGGAAGAGAGATAGCTCGTGAAGGATTCGAGGCTCATGAGGATGAGGAAGAGCTAGAGCATCCGGAACTCCCCCATCTAGGAAATCATGACAGAGAACCTTCTTCACCTCACATGGAAGAACGCCACCTGATATGATCCGGGCCGCAGCATATGCATCTAAGCCAACCTCGCTTGACCTAGCCCTTGCGGTTGGTTTTCCAAGATATCTAGTACAATAGGTAAAAAAAGTTTTCATTTGGGAAGTGAAAGAGTAGAAACAATTTAGAAAACAAGTACATCAATGGAGGCACAAACAAATTCGTTATTCTTTGGGGGTATGTTTTCAAGCTCATCTTCTACACAGAATATGAGCACGCCGAATGTGGGATTTACCTCTGGAACTGGGACTACTTCACAGACTATAGGGGTCCAGTATAGTACCACTGTCGGGGCACAAGGGAGTGCATCTACGGGCCCTATTCTAACTTCTGGAGGAGGATCGAGAGGTATGGGAAGTTCTAGTTCTAGTGGTTTGGGTGGTTTTGGAGGTAGAGGAAACCAAGGAGGTTCTGGGTCGGGTGGTCAAGGCCCGCAGCAACCCTAGAACATTTATATGGAGATGTCTCTTCATCTCCCAGAGTACAGAGGTATTGAGGATGTTGTTGAACATATTCATATGTGTGAAATATTGTGGCACATGAAAGGTATCACGGCTTCGAGTGCAAGGCAAGTCAATTTGCTACTACGTTACAAGCATGCACGCACAGCTAGTATAGGAATTTTGATCCTAATCAAACTTGTATTGATTATGCAGCATTGAAAGATGCTTTCTTAAAAGAGTTCCATATCCCATAGTTTGAGCAGAAGAGTATAAGCACACTTAAGGATATAAATCAAGGCACTACTGAAAGTGTACATGAGTATGATGCCCATTTTAAAACACTTCTATTCAAACTCTCCTATGATATACATGTAAGTCAGCATGCACAATGGTTTTTCAAGGGATTGATTACTCCATTTCAAAGAGAACTATTACATAAGACTTATACCGACCCGCATGAATCATTGGAAGTAGCTCTACACACCGAGGCAGTTGGGATTATTGACACTGAGTTAGTCCATTCTTGGAGGCTCAGATAGCAGCTATGGCGAAATAGTTAGAGAAATTATCAGCAAACTCACTCATGAGATGCGCTTAGGAATCAGAGTGTACAAATTATGAAGTGGAAGGCCACACTAAGGATAGTTACCCTCCCGAGATATGTATGCTCACTATTGTTAGACCGTGAGATTCGCCATTTGAATCATGATGCTAATCACTGCCCCTTACTACAACGTGTGATCAGAAAGAATGTATCCTCTTTTTATAAAATTTGTAGGTCCATGACCCATGATACCGAAGATTATAGATTTATTGGCGATTCATGATGCCATTGATATTGGGGTGTGACAGTGAGTGTGGATGATAGTTCTAAAGGAAAGAATGAGCATTAGGATAGGGATTATAATCGGGAGGTCATGGAATTAGATGAGGATATCGAAGTAGATATGGAGGACAAGGTCAAGGTAGGGGAAGAGGTGAATTCCCTCGAGGAACTTGCTATACATGCGGCTCACATAACCATTATAGGTGCGAATGCCCGCAGAATATTTCCTATTCATTTTGTGGAAAGGAGGATAGTTATGAAGAGTGCCCAAACTTGTATGAGCATCTCAAAGTGAGCAACACAATCAAGAAAACAAAGGCGCAGGGATGGTTAGAATCTAGGGCATGGTAGAGAATCAGTGGATGCCCAAGTTAACACCAGAACCCAAGGTAGTAATAGTCAAGATAACCACACGAGATGAGGTGGCATGCACAAAGAGGTATTGCAACAAAAGTTGACAATCACTAGGGAGGAGGTTTTGCATGCTAGGTATCCAAATCCAACTCATCAGAAAGAAGTCTATCAGGAAACTATGGAGGTCCTTAGAAGCCTTCAAGGTGAAATACAAGTGTTTGAAAGAGCAATCTCGAAAGTTGGAGCATAAGGATATAGAAAAGGCCCCATCTGATATTGATGACATCAGAGAGGTATGTAGAATGTTGCGCCAGGAGAATATTATTCCTTTATTGGGAAATTGGTTGAAGGGGAATACTCCATGCACGGGAACTGATTGGAAGACAAATACTCCATGTGAATCTTCCCCCGATAGCATTGACTACGACAAGGAGATCACTTTGAATGTTGTTGTGGATGGTTGGTTGTTGAGCAATATTTTGATTGACATAGGTGCGAGAAGTGAATGTACTTACATTGGATGCATGGGTAAAAATGGGGAGACCTCCATTGCAGCCATCATCTAATGTATTTTTCATGGAAAACAAAACAAAAGATACTCCCATAAGAGTTTTGAAGGATGCATCTATCACTATACAAGGGGCCAAGTTCACAGGAGACTTCGAAGTGTTAGCACTTGTGGAAGCAGATAGCTTCCCCACTTTTCTTGGGCACCCTTGGTGTTATGAAAACAATGCTGATTTGAGGTTTAACAAGGGGTATATCAGCTTCGAGAAAAGGGAGGAAGGGTCATAATACCATTGACAGATGGGAAATCCATACCATATGTGGAACCTTTGAGTGAAGAAGACTTGAACATAATTTATATATGCGCTATTCAGGACCCAGAGGTCAATGAGCCATCTAAGGAAGGAATCCTTCATTGGGAAGATTCTCAGTCAATTAGTGATACTACCAGTATTGCTTGTGATAATTGGGCTCATGGTACTTATGAACTGGTGGGGCACGAAGTTAAGCGCACGGTTGCTTGCAAAAAGGGTTTTCACTCTGTCTAATGTATAGGTCACTCAGTACCCCGATATACTAGATCCAAAGATCTGGCTGGATTCTTATAGGCCATGGAGGCAAACTGGGCTGACTAGATTAAAAGATGAGATATGTTGTCATATACTTTACACAGGATAGCGTGCACTTTGGTGGGTGGTTCACAGGGATAATATCTTGGAATGGGGAGAGATTGGGACTACCTTATCAACCAGGTTTTCAAGAAGTAATGCACCTACAAATATTTTCCCTTATCATGGTGATCGGCCTATTCAAAGATCATATCCAAAGAGCGAGTGTGAGAGACTCTAGACAGCAGGACAGGAAGCATTACCACCCTCACTTTAGGTGCATCGGTTTTATTCTACTCTACAAGGTTACGCACGTGCTTGGTATGTATATGTTGAATTACATCACGACACTAGCAATTGGAAGAATTTGACTGTAGGGATGATCCAAACTTTTGAATTCTTCTCATCTACACCACCAATGAATAAGGCTTTAAGCTTTATCAAGTGCTTAACCATGGGAGACAGTGGGAAAGCGGAAGAACTTATTTAGGAATTATTTGGTGAGACAGAGACAGGGGCGTGTTTTGAGGAAGATGTAGAAGATACTATGCTACTTGAGCGCGCTTCCCTGGAAAAAGACAAGGAGAAGTTGGTTTACATAATTGATGATGAGGAAGTTGAGCACTTGGAAGTTGATCATTCACATGGATCCCATAAGATGTTAGACAAAGGTGTAGATGTAGATACACGCACATATCATGAACCTATGAAGACAAAAAAGGTAAATATTGGCATAGAAGCTGAACCTAAGGAAGTGATAATTGGGGATTACTGGTCAGAATCAGAAGTGGCAAAGATCATAGAGTTACTTAGAGACTATGAGGACTTATTCCCAAGAGGATACCATGAACTTAAAGGCATGCATAAATCACTTGGAGAAATGAAGATAAAGCTTAAGGAAGGTGCGCACCTGTTAGGAAGAGACCTTATCGAATGAATCCCAATTTATGCGAGAAAGTAAAGGAGGAAATTGACAAGATGTTGAAATCTGGGATCATTCGACCATTGGATGAGTCAGAATGGGTCAATCCTATGGTGATAAGTATCAAAAAGGATGGTAGGATTCGAATTTGTGTTGATTATAGAGAGTTGAATGCAGCATGTGTTACAGATCCTTTCCCTACACCATTCACAGAGGAAATATTAGGAGTGGCTGGGCGTGAGATATATTCATTTACAGATGGGTTCTTAGGGTATCATCAGGTTAGGATTTCCTGGAAGATCAAGAAAAGACCACCTTCACTACTGAATGGGGAAGTTTTGCCTATACTATGATGCCCTTTGGATTGAAAAATGCACATGTTGTATTCTCAAGGATAGTTGTGCAAGCATTCAAGGATTTTATTCACAACTTCTTGTAGGTCTATCTTGATGATTGGACTATTTTTAAGGATCATTGTGACAATCTGTGCCTAATGTTTGAAAGATGTAGATAGTTGAGTATCTCATAGAATATCAAGAAGTGCATCTTTGTTACTCCCTTTGGCATACTTTTAGGACACATAATATGCAAGGAAGCGATGTTAGTCGATCTAGCTAAGGTTGCTATCATTTTAGGCTTGAAATTTCCCGCCAGTCAGAGTGAGGTGTGTGAATTTTTGGGTCATACAAGGTATTACAAGAAGTTTATAAAAGGGTATGCCAAAGTTGCCACACCCTTGGAAGAATTGCTCAAGGGGAAAGGTACATTCTATTGGGGGATTCGCAGCAACGTGCGTTTGAGATACTGAAGAAGAAACTTACTACCGCACCTATCTTGCACTTTCCTTCATGGGATAAACCTTTTCATGTTCATGTGGACACCTCTGGCATGACCATTGGTGTTGTCTTAGCTCAACCTAGAGAAGGTATAGTTTATCATCCCATTTGTTTTTCTAGTAGGAAGTTGACCCCTGTAGAACAAAATTATACCACTACAGAGCACGAGGCTTTGTCTATGATATATGCCTTGCACAAATTTTGATAGTATCTTTTGGCCACACCTTTTGTGTTTTATACAGATCATATGAAATTGAAGTATTTGGTGAACAATCTTGTCTTACAAGGGCACATATGTAGATGGATGCTCTTATTTCAAGATTTTGACTTTACAGTTGTGGTAAAACTAGGGAAAAGTAATTCTGGACCGGATCACTTGTCTAGAGTTTAATCAGGTGAAGAAGCACAAACAATAGAAGAGACCATGCCTGATGCACAATTGTATAGGTTACAATCCGCGCCAATGGAATTAGAGGACATTGATGTCTTCCTAAGGATGGGGATGGCACCAGAAGGCATGAGGTCCTTAGATAAAAAGCAACTTGCTATACGCGTGGCACCATTCATGTTAATCAATGGTGACTTATACAAGTTAGGCAGAGATGAGGTGTTACGTCGTTGTGTATTAAAGCATGAACGAAAGGATATAATGGAGGAATCCCATGGTGGTATTGCATGTGGCCACTATGGAGGTGATGCTACAGTGTGAAAGATCCTACTTGTTGGTTTGTGGTTGGAAATGTTGTATAAGGATTGTAAGGAGTATTGTAAGGCATGTGACCATTGTCAGTGTCTAGGTTAACCAGGACAAAGGGATGAGATGCTTTTACGACCAATTATAAGCGTAGAACCCTTTGAGAAATGGGCGATAGACTTTTTAGGGCCTATTTCACTAGCTGCATGCATAGGACTAGATCACGCTATATCATTACTTGTACAAATTATCTTATGAGATAGGAAGAAGCAGCACCTACGAAGGACTGTACAGTGGCTATAGTAGCAAGGTTCTTATGGGAAAATTTTCTTACTAGGTATGGTTGTCCTTTAAGTTTAACCAGTGATAGGGGCACCCATTTTTTAAATGAGACAATCTGAATTCTGTTAGATGAGTTTATGGTTGCCCACCACAAGACTACACCCTATCACCCTCAGGAAAATGGAACTGTTGAGGATTTCAACAAGATTTTGAGCCACACATTGACCAATATTTGTGATGTGGGATGAAAATTTTGGATGACGAAGTATCTACTATTCTTTGGGCCTACCAAACAACATATAAGAGATTAAACAAAGCCACACCTTTTCAGTTGGTGTTTGGCGTGGAAGCCATTTCTTCCAATAGAATTTATGTTACCTTCTTTGCGCACTACACGCGTCTTTGGAGGTCTAGTTGATGAGCAAGCTTTGGAAGAACAAATTGAGAACATAGTTCAACTAAATGAGCAATGGGCCATAGCAAGATGGAGTCAGAAATAGGAGAAAGTGCACTAGAAATCATGGTATGATAGCAATATCAAGGATAAGAAACTTGTGGTCGGACAAATGGTACTTCTGTATAACTCTAAGTTTTTGCACCGTCCAGGGAAGCTCAAGGTGCATTGGTTAGGGTCGTATGTTATAACTTACATACTTGAGTCAGGTGCTTGCCAATTAGAAGCAATTAATGAGACATAGCTTCCCGGTTACTTTAACGGAGTAGGTTGAAGACCTACTATAAATAAGTCTTTTTGGTGTTTATAATGAGGCAAGTGTTACCGATAGATTAGGTTTCCCTTTCTGCATTTCCTTAATGTGTTTCTTTCATCGTCGCTATGCTTTGTCAATTTAGTTCTTGTTTTTGTGTAATAAGTGTGCTTACGCGCATGAAGCTAACTACAATATGAAGCATGTTGATGCACAGAGGACTGCACATACTTTTAGTATGGGGTGGATTGTTGGTGACTCCCGGTATAATGCTGTGAAGATTGGAAGGTATAATGTTGCGGATGTTGAGGAAGTAAGCTACTAAAGGTGATTTATAAAGGATTGCTTCTTAAAAGTAACCAAGGATGGAGATGAATGAAGGAAAAGTATAATGCGAGGTAAGCAAAGAACCATGATAACTACCAGGAGAAGGTGCAGTGATGAGGTACTTGGGTGCTAGAGTGTACGCTGAAGAGAAGTCTGTGACCAGAAGGTAGGAAGGCATGCTAGAAGGTTATAGTTGTGGCGTGAAGATGTACCGCGTAAAAATGACAAAATTGAGCAATAAATGAGAAATATTTGGTAGGTGGAGGAGCAATTAATGCATCAAAAATTGAAAATCTATATAAGGATGGGATGCAAATTCATTTCTACCCTTACAACTATGAGAATTCGATGAAGAGCTAAGTGTGAAGAGTTGAGTAAGTGATTCAAGGTGTGAAGAGGGCAAAAACAAAGCGTGAAAGGCATATCTGTGTATTAGAGAAGCTTGTATCCCCGTAGGAGAAGGGTTTGAACGAAGCAGATTGACAGAGTAGAGCTAGGGCACGTGATTTCATGATTACAATTTAGGGCACAATTGAATCAGGTTAGGGTTTACGATAAACCATTAAAGAGTTACATAAGAAGGTGTAGAAACATAACACAAAGGGAAGAATGGCCCCAAATAAGGAAGCAGCAACAACAAAAGGAAAGAAGAAGGTAGTAGTGGAAGAGGAGGAAGAGATGACTCCTGAGAGAAATTTTTCAGAGATGCAGTACCCTGAAGAAGTAATTATGGGCCAGGAATGGGATTCCCACATACGAAAGAGAAAAATAAGCGAGTACAACCATCGAACCAAGGACAATCAGAAGAAGTTGGATGATTTACTTAACTCCCAAATGGACAGGCGAACTGGTGATGGGATGCCAATATATGATGACGTAGGGAGAAGTTACTAGAAAAGGATTGGTGTTTACCAATTATATGAGCTCCCATACTTCGAGAAATATGCACCATTATACAGGTGGCTGATGAGCCAAGTCCATGAGGACTTCTTCTATTTTGCGGGGGTGAAGGGTAGGACTAACACCCATGTTAATTGCCATGGTAACAGTTTAAAGGCGACGGGTGAGGACATCAAAAATGACCTTACTAAAAAGGTTGCCATATTGGAAACACAAAGCATTGGGATACCAAAAAGGACCACGCGGAATGGACATAGACAAATTACACGATTGTCCAAAGAGTAGTAAAAGCAGCAGCACACCTGGTTACGAAATTGAATGACCAAGATCGTTGGTAATAAGTAAACTCAATGTGTTTGCATGTGGAAAAGCACATGTCAGAAGGTGTTATTTATAACATTGTCAGCTTCATTGGAGAACAAATAGTAGAGGAAGCACACACAGGAAGTAAGATAAATTTTGGTTTTGTCTTACTTTCTTTAGTATTCATGGAGATTAGAGTACCGGATGGCCCGAAAGAAAATATATGGGAATACCCCATGAACAACAAGTCTCCAGCTAAAAGATTCAGCAAGTATCTATGTAAGGGGTCTATGACATATGAGGTAAAGGAGAGAGCAGAGATGTGGTATGACAGGCTCCACGTGGATTTTGAAGAGGAGTGGCGCATACCAAAGGATTTACCCTCGATATTGGGGAAGAAGACTCAATTTGTTGTTTATCAGCACTTTTTATTACATGTTTTCCAATGGTGGATGGATCATGGAGCCCCGGTGTAAACTACCATACGCATTCACAACGTGGTATTTTCAAGCTTCCGTTCATCAGTTCACTGATATAAGGAGGTTAGTATTTAATGTAGACAAGGTGGATTGTGAATACCACACCTTTCGAAAGAAGTAATGATATCCGGGGAATAATGCTTATAACGAGAGTATTATCTCGAGATTTTGAATATCAAACTAGAAACACTTGTTGTTGGGGATATCGGGTCATGCTCATATATCTCCAACTTAAACCAAATATGGAGAATAATAAGTATGTAGAGAACAAGTTCACGCTCCCAGGACCACCAAAGGGGAAGCATACTATGGAAAACATCCCGGCACCTAGGCCTTCTAAACCCATGTAGGATGACAAGGAAGAGGATGAAGAGCATGAGGATAGCGGTGGTTTGGTGCGCAGGAGGAAGCAACCATCTGTGGACAGGAGGAGAGGCGCGTGATGGCTTCACAAGGAGAAGAAAATACTGAGGTAGTGTAGGGAAACCAAAGGTTTAGAAAGGTGTTCAAGCACACAAGGTCGCAAGGAGAAGCCCAACAAACAACAAGGAAGTCACCGTGACTCTCACCGGTAGAGGAACTTGAGGAGAAAAAAAAAGCTCAAGCTAGATGAAGAAGCGGAAGAGTCTGAGGAGAAAGTGCTTCCATCTCTAATCCATCATAGGGTAGAAGAGGAGCCTCAGAACGAGGAGGAGGAAAAACTGAATGGAGAGGAAGAAAGGGAGAAATCAGAAGCTACACAAGGAAAGGATGAGGATACAACCAATATTCCTAACCTTGATGCTACCATTCCAAAATGTCCAAGGTCCCGTTGGACAAGTGAGGTCATAAGGGTATAAAAATGGGGGTATGAAAAGGACTAGGAGAAGATTTTTCACGCTCGGTTCTAGAAACCTTGTTGCACAAAAAGATTTATTCGATGGGCGCTTATGGATGAGAACAAGGTGACATTACGAACACGAAAGAAACTTTCATGGTCGATGCATACGCATATGGATGAACCAGATTTTGATGTCTGTGAAGAATCATGTGCATCTAGATGATTGAAGAAGGCACCGAAATCGCACATGACAATTAAACCAACTGTTATGATGGATGAGTAGGTAAGCAATGCCTTGGTGAAAGTATTTGTTGAGGTAGCTAGAAGAAACATTGACAAATCTACTACAATTAAAGCAATGACAAAGAAGTTGAAAAAAAGGATGTGGAAATAACACGTTTAGTACAGGAGAGGGATCTGAGCAAAAGGAAATATGAGACTTTTGTTAGTATGGTGGAGGAAATTGGAGATGATGTACTAAAGGTACACCCACATTTGGAATCACAAGTACCAAAATAATTTCCTTCTACGATGCACTACGTAAAGACAATGATAAAATTAGTATTGGAGGATGAAAAGGTGCGTATACCAGAGTAGCCCAAGGACCCAGCAAAAGAGGTAGAAAAAGCACAGGTTGCAGTAGCAAGGAATATTGCTACATATGAGGGCCTACTACAAGCACTCCGAGAGGAGCTGAAGAAAGATGATCATGCCTTAATGATATGCACAGCTCCAGATGCGCTAATAAGGGTAAAAACACTAGCAGAAGACAATGAGGTGCAAAATTCCATGAAGGATAACACACTAGGCCACGTTGAATGACTAACTATGGTAAAGTAGAAGCGTGAGGCATTGGCCGTGGCACAGGCACCGCATAAAGAGAGGTTAGATGAACTTGGAAAACTCATTTCTCAAAAGATGGATGTGCTGGAAGGGATGCATACATCTATGTCAAGCATAATGCTTGTAATCCAGAATGAGCAAGGAAAAATAACTCAGGATGAGCTGGAATCTATCATTGTGGATGTTCCAGAGAAAGTAGGAAAGGAATTAACAGAGTGGGAGAACTTAGAAGTAGAAATAAAGGAGGAGTATCCATAGATGATACTTTAGAAAGAAACAGAGGAGCTTGAAGCCTAAAAAATTCTTTGATTGTTTAATTCTTTTCCATTCTTTGTGTAAGATTTATTCAACATTCTATACTCAACTATTCTTTACTTAGTTATGGACATCACCATTTTCGAGGTGACAATGAGATTATTATGGGGTAATGTTGATCAGATAAAACACATAGTAGAACTCACACACAGTTCTGCATGGAAAACAGGATGGGATCGAAGGCATGAAGGAATAGGAAGGCGTCGCGCGCGAGTGCAGTAGAGTCGACTTTCGGGACTTAGCCAATTTTGTAGATCAAGTCTATTTTCAGAGGTTGGCATACGGAGAACACACAAAGCGATGCCGAGACTTGTGTGCCATGCTTTGTCTATATTTCGAGGATCATATCGAAGCACTCTTGCATGGAAGTAATCCAAGAATAGATTCATCACTCTAGTTAAATGTAAGTGATCTATAGATAGCATACTTGCATGTATGGCTATAATTGTAAACAGTGTGTGGCTATTATTAGCGTGCGACCTATTTTTGGCATAGTTAGTGGTGAAGGGCAAGTTCCCCACCCTATATATATTAGATGAATCACCTAGTTGATAGACGGTGTTGAAGGGTTAGAGATTCATGAGTGCATGAGATTGGATAATTGTAACAGAACCATGCGCACATGAATATTATTGTATCAAGCTTTTGTATTAATTTCATGTTTAATATATGAAGAATATTGGCCAAACCAAAGTGTCTTCTATGTATTTTGATTGCATACTATTGATTCTTGATGATTTATATTTAAATGCATGCCTTTATAGATCTGGTTTGGTATAACTATGTAATGATGGATTAGTGCCTAAATATATGTCCTTATCATTTCACCATGCTACCATCCTGCTACAATAACCCTAAAGAGGGACCTAGTACCTTGGCGTGCTTCAGGTGAGTGCTCAGCTTGTGCTGAGTGATGTGCCACCATGATTAGGTGTTATCTGAGAATTCTAGGCCGCATCAGGATAATGACATAATGATAGGTTTTAGATTAAATAGTGTGTGTATAAGATGAAGTAGGTGGGTTAATGAAATCCCAAAGTGTCTACAACTACACCATTTTTCTTTATTTTTTAGATTCATGTCACTAGCCTTCTTTCCCTCATCTACTTACAAATTTTTCTTAAAATAATAGACCCTTTTATCATTCTCGAATTCTCCTGTTTAAGAATTGTTCCAAAATAATGGTTGATCAAAGATTTTCATTTCTCAAAGCAACCATCTTCTTCTTCTTCACTATCACTCATGGGTGCTTTGCTCCAATATGTAAATTTCTTCATTGTGTTGTGGGAATGAACATGACATGGATTTTTTGACAGAGTCACCTTCAAAATTGATGTTTCTTTGAAATCTGATTTTTGTTTTTTTAATATATGTAGATTTTTTTTTTTTTTGGGTAGAGATCTTTTCAGGTGCTCTTGTGAAAATATCTCCCCATCGAAAGTGCCAAAAATTTTGGTGAGAAAATTTGTTAATAGGGAAAATTAGGTGTCTCCACTAACATTCATGGGGCTACGCCCCTCTGCATTGAATGGTGCAACTCTCATTATTGAATGTAAACTAATCTAATCTTACTTAAATGTTGTGGGTTGGCCAAATAGGTCGGGGATCACATAGGGACACTCCACTAAAATTATGGAAAAGTGCTTATACGGGGGTACAAGGAGGAAATCACAACAATGAGAGGTGAAGGAGAGAAATTAGGAAAGGAAGGTTATTGTTGTGAGTAGGCCAATTGCAGATTTCACACCCAATAACCATATTAGTTCAAAATTCAATATAAAGGAAAGCAATGAAACTATTTAGTGAGAAGAAAAAACCCAGACAAAGAGTCCTTAGATTCATTTATCAAATATACAAAGCTCTTTCGAGATCACTATGCTTGCAAAGTTCATAAGAGAGAAATAGAAGAAACATAGAGAAAATGAGAATAGAAGAAATGTAGCTTTTATTTCATGTGCATTAATGACACAAAGTCCAACAACAACAATCCACAATTGTTATAACATAGATGCGTTCACAATCTAGCATTTTTAGGATGTCATTTTCAAGATCCTTTGGAATGGAGAATCCATCCCAATTTATAGCAATGCAAATTGACCTCTCATGACTCTTCATGTTCCTATTCCACTTGTGACATTTCATTTTCCATTATAAAAAAGAAAAATAAGTATTTCTCTTGTAATTTCAAGAAAATAATTTTACAACTTTGAAAATATGTCACTTAATTGAATACAACAAAATACAATGATGATTATTCCCAATGAAGAATTAGAAGAAGGGTAGAAGTAAGAGGAAGAAGTAGAGAAGAAGGGAGAAGTTGACATTTTTAATGAAGAAGATTTCTTGATGAATAACTTGTTGGTTCACACCTCTCGCTCATGTTCCTTAAATTTTTGTTGAATTACGAGATCGCAACCGTCAACTTATCCTCCTTTGGAATGCATACACAACCCAACACCTTGATCCATTTGCACGGAACATCCCGATATTTTTGCACCGATTGAGCCATACTTCATGATCTATTGCAATTACAACGATGCAAAATTTTAGGGAATCTAAATTGTCTTCATTGAAGGAAAGAGAATCACCTACCTCTTTCTTGACCAACTCCTAGAATCAAATGATGAGATCCTCTTATGGTGAGTCTTTAGTGAGAAAAGGGAACTCAAGTATCTAAACACAATGTTATACATCATTCAAGTTATCAAAATATTGTTACCCGCATGAGTCCAAGTCGGAGATTGCATTCTTGAGCATTACATATCTCGCATTTATGATGCAGATCCAAACTTGAGACAAGTTTTCAGAAGAGAATGAGAACACGTTCTTACTCACGAGGCTATGAGATTCAAAGGAAATCATCTTAGAAATTGGTGGGAATATATCATCAAAATTATTGGCTTCTTTTTAAAACTCATCATTTTATTTATTCACTTCAGACAGTGTTGTGATAACATATTTGATGAGAGAGATGACTTCTGGAAATAATGTCTTTCCTTTCTTGATAATTTTCTCAACCCATTTATCATTATATTTCCCCTATATCATGTATCCTTGTGCTTTCTTGATTGCCTCAGGATTAACACTTCTGATTGGAGGAATGTATTCAATCAAAAGGGAATATGTTGATTCAGGTCCTAAGAAGGGTTGAAAGTAGGCATTGAGATCTTTTACCTATTTATCCAATTACACATGGTTTACCTGTGTTCGTTTGAGCGAGGAGGCAAGAGGTGGATTATTTGAATAGATGAGAGTCACCCTCATGTGAAGCTTGGCCCAATGAGATGTGGGTCAACTCATAATCCGATGGATTCATTTCCTCAATAGGCTTTTCAACCTTAGGTCTGGAAACTTCAACATATTGATTACCTGAGGTCCCACTGAAGAAGCGAGATGTTCTCTGATATTTATTCATTTGATTGGGCTTCCATATCTCTGAGATTTATTCGAGACTTGACACAACAAATTGTCACATTTTCCTTGGATCACTATTGATCATTTCTAGAATCCATGGGAATGGCTCATCAGGTGTTGACATGGTGTTTTCCATTGGAGCATTCTCAAGAGCTTGTTGTGGAATCAATTATCTATTTTCATGGAGAATCCCGACCTTTGGGGAGACATACTTGGACACTTGAATGTTCTATAATGAATTACTTGCTTGATGGACTTTTTTTTCCTGGAGAAATTCAACCCAACTTGTTCACTTAGCCCACCGAGTTCAACTAGTTTGGCTCACTTTGAACAACTCACCGAGCTCACTCAACTTGTTCACCAGGGAGAGCGAGATGCCTTCAACTTTATTGAATATTTACAATGATGATCTTTAGAGATCTTAAACATTTTTGAATGTCCGCTTAGATTGCATGATGCCTCTCATTATCCACTATTGTGCCCTGCAGTGTTCAAATTTTCTCACGTATACCACTATGATCAAAGTGATGTCTCAAGATCCCTGTGAAGGATGGGGATGAGTACATTATTTGGCTTATTTAAATAATTCATATGATTGATAATTTGTCATTTAAAAATGATTTTCTAATGAATGGGTATGCTTTGTATAGGTATATCTTAGTGAGTTTAATGCATTTTCCTTGTTTTGCTCATGTAACCTAATTAACCGTATAACTTCCTACTAACTGCCTTCATGAGATAAATGTGGTGATGTGTGTAGGAAAATAATGAACGTTTATTGCCAATGTAATTAAGGAGCCCCAAGTTTGGAGTTGGAGTTCAGAAGTGAAAGACTTTTTCCATCTATCGGCCTATAAGTATGGGTCTTGTTTCTAGCAATCTATAGGAATTTATGAGTCTTAATCAATATTGTTAGTGGAAGACATTAGTGCCAGTAATTTTGGCATATTCTATAACCACATGTGTCTATATAAAGACACCTCCTTTAAGAACAATGTAGTAGTTGGTAATATTTATAATCTGCGATATAGCTTATTGCATTTAGTAATTTTCCTTTCGCATCAAGAAGATGTCATGGAACTTATTTGAATTAATATAAGGAGATATCATTTTGAGAATCTTGAGCTGTTAAGATTTCCTCTGTCCCAAGGAAGAGCAAGGGCCCACTCGACCAAGGAGACAGAGGTTGTTTACGTTTACGTACGCATATGATTTTCTGATAAGTCATAATCACTCAGTTCCTTTACTACAATTTCTATTTCAATGTGTTTCATGCAATTCCTATTCAAGTGTGTTTATTTTTCTTATTGAAATTTCCATTCAGAATGTGTGTTTCCTCTTATGTAAATTCTAGTTAGCGTGTGCTTTTAATTTTACTGCAAGTTTTAATTATGAGTGTGTAATTTCAATTCTATTCTTTCAATTTTGCATGTGCATTTCCATTTGAGTTAGAAGTACAACTTTCTGAATTCATTTTATCACAGTAACTTAATTCCATAAATTTACATTGAGTTTCTCTAGATGAAGTTGGCATTATGGATCACATGTGTGGACCCAAGGAGAATACCATAGGGTACAAGATGCGATCGACATGAACTCGTGTTGTGGATCATTGGTGGAAAGGAGTATTTTCTAGCTACACTCTGAGTACACCATTTCCAAATATTCTTATCCGGAGGTTACTTGAGTTTGAGTTTTTGTGCGAGCCCAGGAGGATCGCTTTCTACGTGTTGTCCCTCTAGCTATGAAGATCTTGATGGTTACCATGAGTTTAGAGGCATTCCCAATGGTCAGCTAAACCATTCTAAGTGTTAGGCGAGGAAACTAGGGTGGAGGAAGATGGCAGATGTTGTGACGGAGAAGGATAGGGAGGAAAGATGACTCAAGTATGGTGAAGCACGTGAAAGGGAGATTGCTAGACAACGCGAGGTTGCAAGTGTGATGGATGTATGGTAGCAGACATTGTGGGAAGGATTTGAGGTTCACATAGAGGACGTGGAACCTGAGCAATCTATGCGACCCCATCTTGGCAAGTGCGTAAGAGAGACCCCTTCGGATTCTTATGAGAGTTCGTCGCGTAGAGAAAGAAGAACCATTGGTGCGCATCTAAGCCCACCTAGTGACTGGACCTTGGCACTTGGTTTTCTAGATCAGGGGGAAAATATTGTCGGTCAGGTTAGTTCTTGTTGTTGTAGACTCACAAAGACCCCGGATGCGAGATCGAGCTTCTAGGTTGATCACTCTAGCATCCAATGTGATTACACAACATGGAAACCTCTCTCCAAATGTGGGGACTTGTGGCGAGAGAGGAATCTCTAGATTAGAGGCTGGTTCCTCAAACTCCTCTCGATTTAGATCTATATTTTTACAAAACTACGAGAGGTTCGATCCTAATCCTACTCTAAACCGCAAGGAGACAGGATAGAAGTGCAAAATTGAAACTAACTAAATATGGTGATGCACCAAAAGGAGTGGTGAAACATATTTATCATGCAAATAGACACGAGATCAAAGTTCACAAAGATAAAACATACACAGATCGATAAGGTATAATTTAGTATCCGAAATGAAGCAAATAATACAAACAGAGGATCAAACCCATTCACAGAGCTTGCATTATCATTTCAATGTCAAAAACACACATTACACCCTCGTAGAAGTAAAAGAAAACTGTTAAAATCCTTGAGAGGTATGATCCTTGCTTGATCACTTGCTGGAGCTGAAAGAAGAAGTCTCATATGTCAAAAATTGTTCCCCCTTTTAGAAATGAGTCAAATCGCTTTTACATTGCATGGGTCGAGCCTAGGGGAAAAAATGTACAAAAGCATGGGAGCCCATCCTTCTTGATTGCAGGTGCATTAAAACGACATGGGGGACCTTACAAACCCATACCCTATCATTTTGACTGGATTACAGGAGAATGCGACCCATTCTGCATTAAATCTGGTCACTGGAATGTCACTTCTGGCCATGAACACGTGTCAGATCCATTTCTCTATTTTCTCTCTCTAAACTACACCAAAACTCTAGATTAACCCCAAAATCACATATATAATTTCAAAATCTTTCCGTTGATATAAAGAACATGTCAATCCGAGCTCTGGATCAAAAGATATGTCGATCTGAAGATCTAGGGCACACATCAGGTGAAAATAGATTTTTAAATTTCTTCCCGCGCTCTGCCACCTAGATGCCACGTGGCATGCATTGATTGGTCGCGTGATTCTCTCTCCTTCTCTACTCATTGGACATGTGTCCTCTTTTTATTGGCTCAGGTCAGTGCTTGAAACCTCACCCTTTGACTTTTGGACTTTCTCCTTGTGACATGTGTCGCGATTTGATTGGTCCGCGGTCTACTGGCTTTTCGCGCCTTCGCATCTTTTTGTCCCGATGTCCCAAAGTGCTTGGGGACAAAACTTCCGATCCGCCCAAATGGGCTTCCATGTCCCTTTTCTACCGGTGATATGTGTCATGATCTGATTGGCCCTCGAGTTTCTCGGCTATCCACGTCCCACGCGTCCATTTGTTCTAATTGTCCCGATCTTTAAGTTCCTCGTTTAATTTGAACTGCCGGCAGTTCGCATCCTTCACGTACATTTGTTCCAACTGTCCCGGACTGTTTGGAAAAATTCTTCCGAACCACCCGAAATGGGCTTCCTTTTCTCTCGGCCGCTTCACCTTTTCACGTCCTTCGCGTCCTCGCGGCCCAGATGTCCCAACTGCTTAGTGTGAAAATTCTCCATTTCACCCTGGCCCAAGCCGGCGTCCTCAAGGCCCAAATGTCCCGAGTAGTTAGTTGATTTTCTTCTCCTTCGGCCGAACCGGCTCTTCCCACGCGTCCCGACGGCCCGGTTGTCCCTTTGCTAAAATTTTCCTTTTCGCACGAACCAGCCGGTTCGCGCCCTTCACGTCCATTTGTCCCGGATGTCCCAGTGCTTCGCGGGCCGCCTGGAGGCGTTTCAGCCGAACCGCGCCTTGATGTCCCAAATGTCCCGACTGTTGTGAGGACTAGGACTTAGCCAATTTTCACAATTTTTTTGGCCCAAGCTTATTTTCTGCAATCTTTTCGCATTTTCTCAGAGCTTGCTCCTTTCAACCTGGACAGGAGAGTTAGAAAAATCTGAGGGGACCCTAGAAACATGATTTTTTCCTGGATCAATCAATTTTCCTGGGACTTGAGAATTCTGATGTATGTTATCGAATTAACCCTGGGGGGTGAATTTGGATAACAATTTGGTGACTCAGCGGGTCATCTGCCTGCTAGATGAAAAGACCAATTGCCTGAAGCAGTCCATTGGGCATGGAGTCATCAAATATTTTGTTTAGAACCCTAACTGACTCAGAATGTGCAAGGAGGAAGATGGAATGTCACCTGATGAAAGAAAGGACTGCAAAACATCTCCATGGACAGCAAGTTGTGCCAAAGCACTTAGGGAAAACAAAACTAACCTACAGCAAAACAATGTGCACAAGCACTTGGAGGAAAGAAAATCTAATCTAATATTTACAGAGGTAGTGAACTTCCCTCTAGAAGCAATGCTTGAGATAGATTCCATTGACTGAATCTGCAGTTCTTCACCATCTAATGAGGCCAATTGGAAAGCATTGTTGTTCTTGCACTTTGTGACCATGTATGGGCCACTCCAAATGGCATCAAATTTTGAATGCCTTCCCGGTTTTTCTCTATCCACATCCCATTTCAACACTAGATCTCCAACTTGAAAAGATCTATCTTTGGCCTTTCTATCAAAGGTCTTCTTGATCAAAGCTTGATCCTTTTCCATTACTTGGGATGCCTGGTTTCTGATCTCTTGCAGCTCCATCAACTCTGCATATCTCACCTCCATGGGCTCAAATTCAAGTAACTCCAGCTGCTTCATGAGTTCCAACGTTGGCAACTCAAGTGACATGGGCAAGATTTCCTCTCTTCCATAGACAAGCCTAAATGGAGAGTTACCTGTGGATCTTTTGGGAGTGATCCTATCAGCCCATAAGGCTGATTTCAGCTTGGTATGCCAAGACCTCTGATTCTCATCAAGAGTTCTCCTAATGATCCTCAACAAGTTCTTGTTTGTAGATTCGGCCTGGCCATTACCCTGAGGGTAATAGTTCGATGAAGTGCTTAGGTAAATACCGTTCTTGACAGCCCACTCAGTCACCTTAGATCCAATGAATGTCAATGCATTATCAGAGATTATTGTAGTAGGTACACCAAATCTGGTTGTTATTCCCTCATAAAAGTCTAAGATGCTAGACTCATTTGCCTCTTTGAGTGCTTTGTCTTGTCCATTTGGTGAAGTAGTTTGTGGTCAAAAATCCATTTGTGCCCTTGGCTTGAATTGGGATTAATGACTCCAATGAAGTCCAAACCCCATTGCATGAATGGCTGGTCAACTGAGATTGGATGCAATGGAAGGGCAGCAAGTCTCTCTTTTCCTATGAAGAATGCACAATTCTTACACCTCTTGATCCATGCATAGCAATCACTGAAGATTTTAGGCCAATAATAACCAGCCTTCATGATTTTTAGAGCTGTCACTCTTGGTGCAAAATGACCACCAACTGGTCCACCATGAAACTCTTCCAACACCCTTTGAATCTGACTTGTGCTAATACATCTCAGCAGCACTCCATGTACATCTTTCTTGAACAAAACTCCATCAACTATGGCATACGGGACAGCCTGCAATCTGAAATGTCTCCTTTGGGTTTTGTTCATCTCTGGAGGGCATAGGCCTGTGTCTAGGAAGTGCATAATACCTTGGGTCCAGCAAGGAGTGGGGGAAGCATTGTCTTCTTCTTGATTGCCACTTGGCTCATGGCTGTCCTAGACTGTCAAAACAGCCTCTTCTTCATTGCATACTTCCTTTTGCTTCCCCAAAACCAGCTGCTCACACAGTCCTTTCCCTCTTACCAGCTTGGTGATCTTGATATCAATGTCATATTCCATGACACGGGTGATCCAACCTGCCCTTTTCTCATTCAAATCCTTGTTGAGGAGGAAGTCCTTAACTCCAGCATGTGAGACCAGCAACTGGACCTTGTTGTTTGAGACTAAATGCTTGAATTTCTTCAAGCTTCTGATTACTGCAAGTACATGCTTTTCAATAAAAGAGTACCTCACCTCGCAGTCATCTAGGCTTTAGCTGAAAAAGGCAATCGGCTGCTCATCATTATCTTTGTTCTGCTGTACTAGAATGGCAGAAATAGTGTCATCACCTCCAAATGCATAGAGGATGAAATCCTTGGAGAAGTCTGGGTTGATGAGAGTTGGTGCCTGAGAGATAGCTTCTTTGATTGCTTCAAAACTCTCCTTGCCTTCTGTTGTCCACTTAAAAGCCATGCTCTTCTTTAACATTTTGGTGATGGGCTTGACAAGGGCCAAAGTTTGGAACAAACCTGTGGACAAAATTGATCCTTCCTAAGAAGCTTTGAAGGGCCTTCTTATGACTTGGCAATGGTAGTGCTCTTATGGCTTCAACCCTCTCTGGATCAATTGCCAGTCCCTCTTTCGAGACAATATGGCCTAGAAGTTTCCCCTCGTGAGCCAGGAATATGCATTTTTTGGGATTCAATGATACCCCAAATTTTCTACATCTCTGAAATACCTGCCTCAGATGAAAAAGGTGATCCACTAGCATTTTTGGAGAACACAGTGATGTCATCAAGATATATCAAAACTATTTTGTTGATCAACCCCTTGAATGCCATATCCATTGCCCTTTGGAAAGTGGCCCCAACATTTGATAGCCCAAATGGCATCTTCTTGTAGGCATAGGTCCCCCATTTGGTGGTGAAAGCCGTCTTGAACTGGTCTTCTTCCTTCACCATTACCTGATTATACCCTGAGTAGCCATCTAGGAGAGAGAATCTCTCCGAACCGGATACTACTTGCAATATTTGTTCCATTGAAGGAAGTGGGTAATGGTCTTTGAGAGATGCCCTATTGAGGTCTCGGAAGTCCACACACAACCTGATTTCTCCGCTCTTCTTCCTGACCGGAACCAAGTTAGCAACCCAGCTTGAGTGCTTGATCGGGAATATAATGCTTGCCTCTATTAGCTTATTTAGCTCTTTCTTCATTAGAGGCTCAATGTGAGGGTTAACAGGTCTCTGCTTCTGCCTGATGGGCTTAGCATCTGGATCCAATTCTATGGTATGTTGTGCCAAATTTGGATTGAATCCTCTCAAATCTTCATAGCTCTAAGCGAAGACATCTGGAAATTCTTGGCAAAGCTGTATGAAATCTGATTTCTCCCCTTTCAGGTGCCACTTTACCAATTTGAAGTGTTTTGCCTTCCCCAACCGGAATTGGCTTTGAATCTTCTCTCTTGACCTGTATGTTAGCCTTTTCCTTATGGAACTGGTCATTAGGGTTGAAGATAGACTCCAACGTTACTAAACCCTTGGGAAGCTTGTTTGTCCGCAGCTGCACTACTTGATCCCCATACTGCTGCTCTAGTCTGTCCTGATTCCTAGCTGAGAATTCAGCCTCTTCTTGTAAAAAATTGATGATCTGTTGATCGTTCTCAAACACCTGCCAGCTTATATTATTATCTGGAACTACTGGCCTCACAATCACATGGATATGTGGCTGTGTTTTTTCCCTTTTGATGTTGTCAACCACATCAAACGTTGCTCCAACTGCTGCGAGCCTATCCACGGCTTCATTTTTCTTCCTGGGTATGGACACGATGTTGAAAGCTTTGAAATCCTCAATGAGGTCCCATACCCTATTCTTGTAGTTCTTCAGCAGGTCATTCTTTGTAGCATGTTGTCCCTTGACTTGATTGACGATCAGCTCACTATCCCCGAACACCTGCAAGTTATTTATGCCCTTTTTCCTAGCCCAATGAAGTCCATGAATCAAGGCCTCATATTCAGCTGTGTTGTTTGAACAAGAAAACTGGAAGCGAAAAGCTGAATAATATTTGATGCCTTGAGGTGAAACAAGCATAGCTCCTCCCCCTGCACCTTGCCTACTCCTTGATCCATCAAAAAATAATTTCCATACCTCATTGTCATCCTTATGATCTGGCTTGGTGATGCTGGGGAGAGGTTGATCCTCTTCATGTAAACAATAAACCCCCAGCTCAAATTCTTCTACTTCTTGATAAGGATCAAAAGCATGTACCTTGTTTGCCCATTCATCTAGAGTTAGATCTGGGATGCTTCCAACCTTGGTGTCAGCCTCGTCAGTGCTTGGATAATCTTCTTGATCAAATGTTGAACAGTTGGCATTGATTTGGCTTGGAGTATGAGGCTCAATATGAAAGTTTGCAATTGGTTCGGATCTGATTGTGACCTTAGTACCATATCTTGTTCTGAACAACATGTGTGACCAATCAGCAGATAAGTAGCCTCCAATTTTGGCTGTGAAATCCCTTGATAAACATAGGGCAAAGAGTGGTGGCAAATCTATCACTGACACATCTTGTAAAACGGTAACGTTGGGGCATGTATGCAAGGTAAGATTCAAACTTTAATTACCCCCACAGTTTCTACTGCTGTCCCATCCAATTGCACTACCCCTTTAGATATTACTTCATATTGGAGACCCAGCTGATCAGCTATTTGCTTGGGCATCACTGAGCTACTTGCCCTAGAATCAATCATGCAATTGTGTACTAGTTTATCCCCAATGATTAATGAAACATAGAAAGGAGGGGGCTTCAACATTTTACCTTGCTGTCTTCCATGATTTCCTTCAGGCTGGGCAGCATTTGTGAGTACCTTCTCTTGCATTTGGACCTGTTGGTTTGAAGTTGACCAGTCCTTCATGGCAGCTTGTAGCAAATCTCTTTGTCCTGGGATGGATAGGGATTCCCACATTGATATATTGACGTTAGTCTTCTTCATCTGTTCAATGATACTGAATGGGGATGAAGTATCCTTTTGTTGTCCCTTGGTTTGTACATTCACCCCTTGCACGTGGGCAGCAACAGCTAGCATTTGAGTTGGCCTAGGGGCTGTTCTTGGCTGCCCTTGTGCACTTGAAACTAGACTTTGCTTGCCAATCATTTGTGGAGCCATGGAAGGTTGTGGATTGGCTGGGGCTAATGGCTGTTCTTCACCCAAGTTTCTCCTCTTTGACCTTGTGTTGGCTGCAACACCTTGAGAAACTACTTGATTCATGCCACAGAAATCTTTTGCTTGCCAATTCACCAATGTGGTGTCATTTGGGGCTGATTGCTGTTGGAATGTTTCCTGTCCCTGATTGTTTCCTTGACTTCCCTCACCCTCCCCACCGGTAGTTGTCACCATTAGTGCTTGATTGAGAGCACCATTGAAAGCACATGGATTGGTTATGAGGCTCATTGCATGGAAAACACCAATCATATTCTGAGCAATGTTGTTCTCGTGTTGGTACTAATGCCTTAGAGGCGAGATATGGCGTTTGGATTATAGGGCTGGAATGGTCTATTGGCGGGAGGCCTTGTTTGATTCATATTTGCAGCTGAATTAGGTGGTCTTTGTGGTTGGTATGGCTGCCTATTAGGCTGAGCTTGGGGTTGATAAGAAGGTCTGAAACCTTGGGCTTGTTGCCTCTTGAGAGTAACCAGCTCATTTCCCAAATTTTACAACTGTTTCATGACCTCTTGGAGTTCATTTGAAGCACTAGAGGATGAAGTAGAAGCTTCACTTGAACTTTGATTTCTAGGGGTGGGAACAGAGCCAAAGCAGGTGCTTGACTAGTGCTTGGATTTTCTAAGTTTGGATATAAGGGCATGGGAGGCCTAGGAGCCGGTTTACCGGCTTGAATAAGACAGTTTTGGCTCTAATGGCAATGCTATAAAGCAGCAGTAGGGTTGTGCCTCCCATAGATTGAATCAACATAGAAATATCAAATTCAAAGCTTTAAGGTAATATAAAAAGCACCTTCTGTTTGTTGGCTTTCTTGCCACACCGGAATCCTATCCCAAGACCTTTGAAATCTGAAGTTGAAGTTAGTCAGCTGCTCGTTGGGGGCTCTCTTGATAGTTGTCAGCTGCTCCAAAAGAGACAAGTTGTCTCCCTTCTCTCCAAATTACTCGTGAAGTGCAATACACAGCTGATTCCAGTTTGTGATAGAACCAGCTCCAAGGCTCCTAAACCATTGCAATGCTTTACCCTTGAATGAAGATGCCAGTAACTTGACAACCATTTGCATTTCATTGATTTCATGGATTGCACAAAGGTTAGAAATATCTTTAACATGATCACCTGGAGTAGTCTAATTTTCTCCGGTGATGTAGGGAATGTTCTTCAAGGCTGCAATAGGAACTGGATGTTTTGCATTGAGAGCAAGTGGGTCTTTACTGTGAATTTCACATAGGGGTTGTTTTGAGCCATTCTAATCGGTCTTAAAACCCTCATATACCGAATGAAAGGCCTACCAGTGGAGGAGTTGAGGAGTTCTGTTTGGTGGAGATGGAGACCTTTGAATCCTTCTTCCTCTTTGCCTTCTTCTTGGAGATAACTGCACAGTATTCAAACAACACTTCTTCTTCTCCAACTCTTGGCCTTGTGGTGATTCTTCTCATGAGTTTTCGGCCTGCACTACTGAAACCAGTTGATTCTTCCCCTTGGAGTCACCAGATATGCAAATAATAGCTCTTATAAGCAAGAAAACTACAGCAGATGCATATCAACTTTTCTACAATAAAAATGAGACCTCTAGTGTCCCACCGGCGTGCAAAAACTGTTGTTGCGAGACTCACAAAGCACCCCGGATGCGAGATCGGGCTTCTAGGTTGATCACTCTAGCATCCAGGTGTGATTGCACAACATGGAAACCTCTCTCCAAGTGTGGGGACTTGTGAAACTGAGAGAGGAATCTCCAGATTAGAGGCTGGTTCCTCAAACTCCTCTGATTTAGATCTATATTTTTATAAAACTACAGAGGTTCAGATCCTAATCCTACTCTAAACTGCAAGGAGACAGGGATAGAAGTGCAAAAATTGAAACTAACTAAAGATGGTGATGCACCAAAAGGAGTGGTGAAACATATTTGTCATGCAAATAGACACAGATCAAAGTTCACAGCATAAAACATACACAGACTGATAAGGTATAATTTAGTATCTGAAATGAAGCAAATAATACAAACAGAGGATTGAAACCCATTCACAGAGCTTGCATTATCATTTCAATGTCAAAAACACACATTACACCCTCAGAGAGGTAAAAGAAAACTATTACAATCCTTGGAGAGGTCTGATCCTTGCTTCAGTCACTTGCTGGAGCTGAAAGAAGAAGTCTGCTATGTCAAAAATTGTTCCCCCTTTCAGAAATGAGCCAAATCTGGCTTTTACATTGCATGGGTCGAGCCTAGGGGACAGAAAACATACAAAAGCATGGGAGCCCATCCCTTCTTAACTACAGGTGCATTAAAACAGCATGGGGACCTTACAAACCCATACCCTATCATTTTGACTAGATTATAGGAGAATGCGACCCATTCTGCATTAAATCTGGTCGTTGGAATGTCACTTCTGGCCATGAACACGTGTTAGATCCGTTTCTCTATTTTATCTCTCCAGACTACACCAAAACTCAAGATTAACCCTAGAATCACGTAGAGAATTTCACAAGCTTTCCGTTGATATAAAGAACGTGCCAATCCGAGCTCTGGATCAAAAGATATGTCGATCTGAAGATCTAGGGCACACATCAGGCGAAAACGGATTTTTAAATTTCTTCCGTGCTCTGCCACCTGGATGCCACGTGGCATGCATTGATTGGTCGCGTGATTCTCTCTCCTTCTCTACTCATTGGACACGTGTCCTCTTTTTATTGGCTTGGGTCAGTGCTTGAAACCTCGCCCTTTGACTTTTGGACTTTCTCCCTTGTGACACGTGTCGCGATTTGATTGGTCCGCGGGTCTGCCGGCTTTTCGCGCCCTTCGCGTCTTTTTGTCCCGAGATGTCCCAGTGCTTCATGGGACAAAAACTTCCGATCCACCCGAAATGGGCTTCCATGTCCCTTTTCTACCGGTGACATGTGTCATGATCTGATTGGCCCTCGGGTTTCTCGGCTATCCGCGTCCCACGCGTCCATTTGTCCCAATTGTCCCAGTGCTGAAGTTCCTCGTTTCGGCCGAACCGGCCGGTTCGCGTCCTTCACGTACATTTGTTCCAACTGCCCTGCATCGTATGCGGGAAAAATTCTTCCAACCACCCGAAATGGGCTTCCTTTGCTCTCGGCCTTTGCCTTTTTGCGTCCTTCGCGTCCTCGCGGCCCAGATGTCCCAACTGCTTAGTGTGAAAATTCTCCATTTCGGCCGAACCGGGCGGTTCGCATCCTCAAGGCCCAAATGTCCCGAGCAGTTAGTCGATTTTCTTCTCCTTCTGCGCCAAACCGCTCTCCACGTCTGCGTGTCCCGACACCCGATTGTCCCTTTGCTAAAATTTTCCTTTTCGCCCGAACCGGCGGTTCGTGCCCTTCGCGTCCATTTTTCCCGGATGTCCCAAAGTGCTTTACGGGCACGCTGAGGTGTTTCTCCGAACCGTGCCTTGATGTCCCAAATGTCCCGACCATTGTGAGGACTAGGACTTAGCTAATTTTCACAATTTTTCTGGCCCAAGCTTATTTTCTGCAATCTTTTCTCATTTTCTCAGAGCTTGCTCCTTTCCACCTGGACAGGAGAGTTAGAAAAATGTGAGGGGACCCTAGAAACATGATTTTTGCCCTGGATCAATCAATTTGCCCGACTTGAGAATTTTGATGTATGTTATCAAATTAACCCCTGGGGTGAATTTGGATAACAGATTACATTGAAGTGATTGGTCTACACCTATGAGGTATAATTTCTCATTTGGGCCTTCTATGGCTACAAACACCAACCCATTGTTAGGAGTTTTGGGAAAGGTTTGACAAACAAGCTTTTGGTCTCACATCTAGGAGTGGCACGGGGGTATACTATTGGCGGTGGGGCATTGTCGCGAGACCATAGACTTGTAGCTCGGTGGAATTATGGGGACCCTTGGCATGACCACTTGAGGACCCGGTGGGTCCGGTGGATCTAGTGGTTCAAGACCCAGTGGACCCGGTGGGTGTGGTGGCTCGGGAGGAATAGGAGCCGGTGGTTCTAGTGGATCTAGTGGTTCGGACCTAGTGGACCCGGTGGATCAAAGGCGCGAGAGGAAACACAAAGCGGAAACCAAGGCTCTAGCTTAGGAGAATTTGGGCCCCAACCACCCCCACAAGTTTTCTTTCAAATGTCTTTACATTTTCCTAATTTCAGAGGTATTGAGGATGTTGCGGAACATGTTCACAAATGTGAACTGATATGGCACGCAAAGGGTATCACAACCCCAGAATAGAAGGCTAGTTAGTTTACAACCACATTACAGGGGCATGCGCATAGCTGGTATAGGAATTATGACCCTCATCAAACGGTGGTGGACTATATTGCTTCAAAGAATGCATTCTTGGTAGAAATTCTACATTCCTGAGTTTGAGTAGAAGAGCATCAGTTCTTTGAAGGATATTCAGCAAGGAATGGTAGAGAGTGTGTGGGAGTATGATGTGCGCTTTAAAAATCTCTTGTCTAAATTATCATATGATAATCACCCTTCACAACATGCTCAGTGGTTTGTTGGAGGTTTAATCACTCCTTTTAGAAGGTCCTTATCTCAAAAAAATTTTACAGCACCCGCGAGGCATTGGAAGTCAGCTCTGTGTGCCGAGGCTATTGGTAGTGTTGATACTGGCGTTAGCCCATTCCTGGAGGCTCAGATTACTGCTATGGCCAAGCAGTTGGAAAATTTATCTATGAACTTATCCCATGAGACTCATAGTGGTTTGTGGTGCACATATTGTGAAGTAGAGGGGCACGTTAAGGATAATTGCCCCCGGAGGATAGTACACGTTGTGGCAGTAGATTGTGAAATTTGTCATGGGGACCATGATGCGAGTAGGTGCCCCTTGCTACATGCACAATCCGGAAGAATGTATCTTGTTACTATAATATTTGCACCTCTATAACCCATGATACTAAGGACTATAGGCTCATTGATCAAATCCATGAGGCCATTGATCATGGGGTGCACCCACTGCCAGCGTTGTCGGTAGTTCCAAGGGTGAAGATTACCATTATGAGGAGTGCACAGATGGAGGTGTGCGTGGAAGAGGTTTTCGAGGAGGATTTCATGGTCATGGTAACCGTGGAGGAGGAAGGACTGAGTTCCTACATGGAACCTATTTCAACTGTGGATATACAAATCATTACAAACGTGAATGCCCGGACTTGTTGCAGTGCTTGTGGTGCGGAAAGAAGCATAAGTATGAGGAGTGCCCGAATTGTTTGAGCACATGAATCAACAAAGACTTTGGAAAGACAAAGGCACTTTGTGATGGTCAAGATAAGAAGCGGACACCCAATGGATGCCTCGGGTAACATGGGATGCAGGGTTGGAACCTATCTTGGTAGCAAGGTTAGAAGCCACACATGCAAGAGAGATACCAAGATAGAAGAACCTGGTTTCAAGGGAGGAAGTAGTTCATGGAAACTATCCAAACCCTGCACATCAGAAGGAGGTATATCAAGACACTATGGATGTCATCTAGAGCTTACAAGGGGAAATCCAATGTCTAAAGGAGCAATCCAGGAGGGAGGAACAAGGAAGGATAGTCAAGGCACCAAAGGATGACCTGGATGAGGTCAAGGAGGTGTGTAAAATGCTAAGGCAAGAGAATATCATTCCCTTGCTAGAATCATGGTTGAGAGAGAAGGTACCATGTGCCGAAGGAGAGCGTGAGAGGTAGGTCTTGCATGCAAACCTTTCCCCTCATAGCCTTGACTATGACAAGGAGATCATGTTGAATGCGAACAGATGGATGAATCCTTAGTAATATCCTCATCGACACCACACACGAGGTTAATGTTCTAACTTTGGATGCATGGCATCATATGGGAAAACCTGCATTACAGCCATCTTTGAATGTGTTATATATGGCAAACAAGACTAAGGTGATGCCCATCGGTGTCTTACAGGATGCAACTATTACTATCCAGGGAGCTAAGTTTACTAGGGACTTCGAAGTCTTAGCGCTCTCTCCGAGGCGCATAATTTTCCAGCCGCTACTTGGGTGCTAATGGTGCTACAAGAACAATGTGGACCTTCGGTTCAAACAAGGGTACGCGTCGGCTTTGAAAAAGGAGGATTGGGTCATTATACCCCTGCTAATGGGAAGTCAACACCCTATATTGAACCTTTGGGTAAGTTACGGGCCAGGATATACGTGCACTCAATCAGGGACCCAGAGATGATACATCCTACTAACAAAGTTATCCAGTTCGAGGATGCTCATTCAATAAGTGATACCACCAGTCTAGCATGTGAAAATTGGGTGTGGGGGACTTATGAATTGATGGGACGGTAGTTGAGAGGTCACTGACCAAGGTAACAAAGGTGTGCATAGTTCGGTGCCTAGGAGGAAAAGAGTTGCCCAAGTATTCGGGAGGAGCCTTCCATGAGATCTTTCTCAGGAGGTGGAATCTCATTGGAAGGATGAGAAGGAACGGAGAGGGATGCTAAGTTATGTCCTACTCGCAGCAGCAAGATACGGTGGTGGGCTACACATTAGGAGATCCTCTTGGAATGGCATGAGGTAAGAATTGCTCTCTCTGTTAGATTCTCTAGGAGCAACGTGCCCACCACCACCATCAAGGGCTACCATGGCAAGGATCCCACCTCTTTCCATATCCAAGAGTGTGAACGGGTCTAGAGAGAAGGCATGGAAGCTTTACCACCATCCCTTTGGGTGCACAAGCTGTATTCTACACTACGGGTTATGCGCGTGCATGGTACATTCATTCAAAGACACGCTGCCAGACAAGGAATTGGAAAGAGCTCACAGCTAACCTTATTCAAACCTTTGAGTATCGGAGTACCAATCCATCAGTTGATAAAGCCTTACAGGGTATCAAGTGCCTTACCATGGGGGATAGTGCCATGGCGGAGGATAGGTTGTTGGAATTACTAGGTGAACTAGGATTGGAGGCACACTTTGAAGAAGAAGTAGAGGAAATAGAAGAGTTACAGCTTGAGTGCATGTGTTTGGAAAAGGAGAAAGGAAATTTGGTGTATGTGATTGATGGAGAGGAATCGGAAATCTTGGATGTTAGCCATTCTGTAGGGATGCGCGAGGTAGTGGACAATGTTGATACTCACGCGTGCGCCTACCATGAGCCCTTAAAGACAAATAAGGTTAACATTAGTTCAGGAGAAGAACCTAAGGAAGCTATTATTAGAGATTACTGGTCGAGAAGGAAGTCTCTAAGATCATTGATCTGTTGCATGAATTTGAATATTTATTCCCACACGGGTACCATGAGCTCAAAGGCGTTCACCATTCCTTGGGGGAGATGAAGATAAAGTTGAAGGATGGTGCGAGCCCGGTCAGGAAGAAGCCCTACGGATGAAACCCAATTTCTGTGTGAAGGTTAAGGAGGAGATAGATAAAATGATAGCTTCTACGATCATTGAAGTAGTGGAGGAATTGGAGTGCATAAGTTTGATGGTAATCAGAATCAAGAAGGATGGGTGGATTAGGATTTTCATGGATTATAGGGATTTGAATGTAGTTTGTGTCATTGATCCCTTTTTAACCCCCTTCACTGAAGAAATTTTGGAAGGAGTCACTGGGTGCAAAATCTATTCCTTTACGGATGGATTTTCAGGGTACTACCAAGTCCAGATTGCAAAGGAGGACCAAGAGAAGAAAACTTTCGCCACTGAGTGGGGAATTTTTACATACACAAGTCATGGCCTTTAGGTTGAATAATGCGCCTGCTATTTTTTCTCACATAGTGGTGCAAGCATTCCAGGACTTCATCCATAAGTTTCTTCAGTCTATTTGGATGATTGGACAATGTATGGTCTAGTTAAAGACCATTGTGACAATTTAAGGTTAATGTTTGAGAGGTGTAGGTAGTTGAGGATATCCCTCAACATTAAGAAGTGTGTGTTTGTTACACCCTTTGGGACTTTATTAGGGCATATCATATGTAAGGAGGGCTTGCTAGTAGATCTTGCTAAGGTTACAGTTATTGTTGGGTTAGGGAAGCCTATTAGCTAGAAGCGCATCGCGGATTCCTTGGGCATACGAGTTATTACAGAAATTCATCAAGGGGTATGCCAAGATCGTCGTGCCTTTAGAGGAACTACTCAGACATAAAAGTGCCTTCCATTGGGGAGAGGCGCACTAGAGGGTGTTTGATACACTAAAAGATAGGTTTGTCACCGTGCCTATATTACGTTTTCCCTCTTGGGACAAGCCCTTTCATGTCCATGTAGATGCCTCGAGACCGCTATTGGAGTAGTGCTTGCATAACCAAGTGAAGGAATTGTTGATCATCCTCTCGTGTTTTGCATTCAAGAAGTCGACACTATCGAGCGTAACTACACTACAACTAAGCACGAGGCATTGTCAATGATCTACATGCTTTTCAAGTTTAGACAGTATCTGCTAGCAACACCCTTTGTGTTTTACACCGACCACATGGCATTAAAGTATTTTGTGAACAAGACTGTTCTACAAGGGCGTATATGCCGATGGGTGTTGTTGTTTCAAGAATTTGAATTCATCGTTGTAGTGAAGCCTAGGAAAAGCAATTGTGGACCTCATCATCTATCAAGAATTGATTCAGGGGAGGATGCGTAGAGTATTGAGGAGATAATGCTAGACGCGTAACTGTTTAGGATGTGGTGCATGACCTCGGATTTGGAAGAGATTGCAGTGTTTTTAAAGGAAGGTGTGGCACCATAAGGAATGAAGGCATTAAACAAAAAATAGTTAGCCATACACGTCGCGCCCTTCATGTTAATCAGTGGAGACTTATACAAGTTGGGACATGATGAATTTTTGTGCAAGTGTGTATTAGAGCATGAGCACTGGCCATCATGGAGGAAGCACATGAAGGAAGTGTGGGTGGGAATTATGCAGGTGATGCCACTGCGTGTAAGATATTAATGGCAGGTTTGTGGTGGGAAACCTTGTACAAGGATTGTAAAGACTATTGTAAAGCATGTGACCATTGTCAGTGCATTGGAAAACCAGGAAGGAGAGATGAAATGCCTTTGTACCCTATCCCTAGCGCGAGAGCCTTTTGAAAAGTGGGAAATAAACTTTGTAGGCCCTATTGCACGACACACGTAGGACTGGTCATGTTATGTCATCACTTGCACGGATTATTTGACTAGGTGGGTAGAGGTAGCCCCAACTAAAGATTGCACAACAGTAGCCACAATAGAAAGGTTCTTGTGGGAGAACATTATCACGAGGTATGGATGTCCGTTGAGTTTGACCAGCGATAGGGGTATGCATTTCTTGAATGAGACCGTGAGGATCCTGTTAGCAGAATTCATGGTGGCTCATCACAAGACTACGCCCTATCACCCACAAGAAAATGGAACCATGGAAGCATTCAACAAAATATTGAGTCATACCCTGACCAAAATTTGTGATGTCGGAAGACAAGATTGGGATGACAAAGTATTAGTAGTATTGTGGGCTTACAGGACAACATATAAAAGGTGAATAAAGCCACACCATTTTAGTTGGTGTTTGCGCAGGTGCTTTTTGCGGTTGAATTCATGTTACCTTCTCTGCGAATAGCATGTGCAGGAGGGTTGGCTGATGAGCAAGCGCTGGAAGAAATAATTGATGAGTTAATGAAATTGGATGAAAGATGATCACTCGCCAGGTGGAGCCAAACAACAGAGAAAGAAAAGTAGAAATCTTGGCATGATCACCACATTAGAAACAAGAAGTTTGAGGTTGGGAAAATAGTTTTACTATATGATTCTAAGTTTCTACGCCATCCTGGGAAGTTGAAATTCCATTGGTTGGGTCCTTACACAATCTCGTACATCCTTGATTCGGATGCGTGCGATTCTGAAGTCTTTGGATGGGATGAAATTTCCTGAACACTTCAATGGGAGTAGGATGAAGCCCTACTATAAATAAGTCTTCTTGGTGTTTATAAAATAAGGTAGTTTTTCCAGTTAGTTTATAATTCTCCTTTATGCATTTCTTTTCTTGTGTTTCCCTTTTGCGTTGTTGTTCTGTTTTACACCTTGGGTGTCGGTAACCTTATTACTACTTTTTGAGAATTTGTGACTACGCAGAGGACCGCGCATCATTTTAAGTGTGGGGTGGAGTAATGTGAAGGAGCGCATGGTTAAAGTGCCAAGGAATTTTGTGTTAAAAATCCCAGTTGAATGGCCCAGTTGAAAGAGGTGTATGGAGAGAAAAGATAGAAAAAGGATGGTTGGTGCCAAGATAAAGCTACTTATAGATCCCATGTACAAAGGAGGAGAAAGTGCATTAAGCAACACGAGGTAGGCGAGAGCAAAAATCAGACAGAAGAAGTTCCTTCAAGATCGGTTTTTTTTACGCATAAGAGTCTTCTATCGGGTTGGATTGGTTACGCTTTGAAGGTTGGGGATTTTCTACACAGTCGTTGGGCATGGGATTTGTTTGAAAAATCCACATTAAATGAAGAAAGTATGGTGGTAGGTGAAGTAGCACTTAATGCTCAAAAAGGGAAAAACTATAAATAAGGGGGTCGGGACACTTCATTTTTCACTTTGCATATAAGAGAATGAAGCACTTTTGCACCTTTGCAAACTAGGGCTTCCAAAAAAACTGATCCGTGTGAAGAAAAATTTGGAGAAATTGAAGCGTGAGTAGCTAGTTCAGATTTGTGAACCAGGAGGAAGGGATTTCACAGGCATGGGAGAAAGTGTGAGAAGACATTGTCTTGTGAAGGGAGTATCCCAGTTAGGGTTTGAAGAACTAGGGCACGGGGTTAAGTAAATTTCTTCACAAGTTTGAGATCTAGGGTTGGAGAGAGTGGAAGAACGAAGTAACAAGTGATTGAAGTTGGTAGAAGACCTAGAAAACGGCACCCAAGAAACTAGCTAGTATACCCAAGAAGGGAAAAGGAAAGGGCAAGGGAAAGCAATAAAAAATTTAAGCAAGCACAAATGAGGAATGGTGTGCAAAAATGCAAGATACGATGGAGTGTTGTTAGGGAAGGAGGGAGTCCCATCTTAGGGATATGTTTGTAAATGATTATAATCATCGGATAAACACAATTGAAAAGGAGTTAGTGCGCCCTACAAAAATAGGATGCCAAAAGGTTTTCCCATATATAATGATGACATGAAGGTCAAATTGGAGAAGGCATGGTTACTAAAAATCTTTAAGTTTCCCTACTTGAAACTGAGTGACTATATTAATGACTCGATGTCACACATGCACGAGGACTATTTCCACTTCGCAGGCACAAGATGTGCATAACTCCTCAACTCATTTCATAATTCACAGGCCTCATTTATGAAGGAGACGGGTTGGAAGATGATTTGACAGACAAGGAAGCGATTAAGGAAACTATCGCCACTCTTGCTTGCAAAAAGGGGTCAAGGTACTATGATGTCGCAGACATCAAGGATCTAGTAATGAAGATGGCCGCACACCTGGTGTCAAAGCTAAATGGCTAGGAGAGATGGAATCAAGTCAGTAAGCCATGGTTAAACGTTTGCAGAAAGATTTTAGAGGGCACCATCTATAATTTGTCTACATTCATCATGGATGAAATTATCAACTGCGTGAAGGAAGGTGATAGGATCCTTTTTGGAAATGTGCTACTAACCATCGTGTTTTTGGAGATTGGGGTACTAGACGCATCAGATAAGTTTGTATGGTAGTACCCTAATGAATACCCATTACCCACCAAAATATTTGAGAAGTATGTCTGTGACACTATGACAATAGTGCACAAGGCGCGCTTGGAGAAGTGGTACACGCGCCTAAGGAACGCGTTCAGGGGAAAATGGAGAATTCTCAAAAAAGCGCCAAAGGGCCACTAGGGGAGAGGTAGAATTTGTTGTGTACCAGCATTACTACTTGGGTAGATTCAAGTTGATAGATGACTCATGGAGCCCATGGTGCAAGCTCCCCTTTGCCTTCACACTCATTACTTCCAAGCGAGTAAACAAATTCAAGGAGTCCAAAAAGTTTAAGTTGGACCTTGGTAGTTTTGAAAAAGACCATAGGGAATTGTGCAAAGGGTTGGTCTACCTTGGTAAGTGCATGTACATAGAGCGGTACGTGTCTAATTAAGTACAAATGACAAGGCCCATGACTCTGCCCATTGCGGGAGGATCTGCGGTGTGCGTTTACTTTTGCATAAGACCCAATTCGAGAAGGGAACATACCTAGAGAATGAGGTATCTATACCTTAGGATCCAACTGGGAGGAAAATACCCACGCCCAAACGGGAGGAAAAAGAACCAAAAAGAAAATCCCAAGTGTGGTGGAGACATAGGAAATAGGTTCCCCGGGACAAGTGCCAAACCAGCACGTACGTGCGTAAAAAAATGTTGTAATCGGGAAAAGACTCCAAAACCAGAAGAACCATCAGATAAGGAGTCATCAGAAGAAGAAACAGAGTCACCTACACCGGAATCTCCAGTTAGGAAAAAGTAGAGGGTAGAAGAGGAGACCACCTCGGAAGAAGCTGGAAGTATGGGAAAGTACATAGGAGAGAAGGATGGTAGTGAGGAAGAAGTAAGTGGGGAAGAGGACCTAGGAAAGATCAAGGGCCGCCTATTTTTAATATTCATGATTTTGAAGAGGAAGGAAGAGAAGAAGAACAAGGGTTCCTTTTTGTGCGGTGCAAGGATAGCCAGGCAGGAGGAAGCGCCCAGGACATGGGAAAAGATGAAGAGGCTAGCGGGTAGAAACAAGAGGTTCTAAGCTCGACACAAGAGCAAATGGCCAAGGTGGCAGAAGAAGAGGAGACAAGAGACATTGAGAACCTAGTGGAGGACAAGGTGGAGCGTAGTGCTGAGCCAGTGTTGAACAAGGAGAAGGAGAGCGCAGAAGAGGAACGTGGCAGCACTAGAGGCCCGGTTTTAATGTAAGTATACCCAAGGGTACGCACATAGGAGGAAGGTGTGCAGAGGGGAAGCCAGAGATGGGTTATATTGATGACCCCAAGAAGGTGTTTTGTGCGTGGTTCTAGAGTACACTTCCGGCGGAGGAGCTTGTATGCATGTCATATTTCAACAAGGAGGCTGCCTACCCCCGAACAAGGAAGATGATCTCTTGGGCAATTGAGTCCCACCTTGATGAAATAGAGTTTGAGGTAAGCCAAAGGGAAATAGTAGCATTTCCAGGACCAGGAGAATATAACCCAGTGGTGGATACCCAACAGCTCTCGGATAAACAACTAAGAAACACACTTAACAAAGTCTCTGTGAGATAGAAGCTAGACAGTTCGGGTGAAATGATAGTATTACGGATCTAGAAGGGGAGCTTAAAGAGAAAGAGGAAGAGATAGCTACATTAACCAAGGAGCTGAGCCAGGAAAAGTTAATCAGTGCCCAGTGGCAATGGGAATTGAAGGATGAAAAGGCCAAGGTGAGTGTTATGTACAAGGAGGTAGAATCCATCAACGGGGCCATAGTATTAAAGCATCTAGACCTGACATCGCCCACACAAAAGTATGGATCTACTTTGGGATGCTTGGAGGATTTAACAAGGGTCCTCACCATGGAAAGACACCTCCATCCTTAGAGTCAGTAGATGAAGTGGCAGCATGCTTAGAGAAGGAAGATAAGTTGAAAATTGTAGCGCTCGTCGCAGAGTACAGTAAAGAGCTTGTAGATGTAAGGGCCGCTTCTCGGACTCACTGAGGCCATATACGACAATTGTATGGATAGAGACAAAGTGGCAGTGCCTTGGTTGCCACTCATGAGGTAGAACTCAAGGATTTCCAGGAGAAAAACAAGGGGAATAGGGTGGAAAGAGACAAAATCCTTGCGAGGTTGAGAAGAAATCAGAGGCCATTGAAACCTTAAGGGTTTCAATCAAAAACCGATTAAAGGAGCTATATCCGCATATCACACAAAGAATGGACACGTTGGAGGATATATGCAAGGAGTTGGAGAAAATCGCAGATACTATGAGCGCGTAAGGAGATGTCATAAATTTTGGAGAGGTAAGCGTCCAGTCAGCGATCTCTATTAAAGAGTGCAAGACGAAGTCGATGCCTAGAATAAATTGGAGGCCGACTTGCAAAAGGATTTTCCTAGTCATTGCAGTGATTATTTCACTCTCCCATTCTTTCTTCTTTCCCATTCTTTCATCCTCTTATTCTTTTTCCTAGGTGTAAGAATATTTGTATTCTTTCTCTCACTAAGGGAAGTGTTCCCGACGGAGAATAGGCGTAGTGTGGGGAGATGTTGCGCCCCTATAATATTGACTAAGTACAAAAGGTGTGTAGGCATGCAAGGTCCCAGTTAAAGAAAGGTGCATAGGAAAAAGCGTGTAAGGAAGGGTTTTAGAAAGGGTTTAAGGAAGCTTGTGGCGTGCGCGACACGCGTGGACATAACCAAGGGTTCGAGACTTAGACAAATTGGATGTTCGGGGCTGAACACATGAAAATCATGACCCAACTGCACGTGGATAAGATGTCATCCTGGCAATAGATTGGCCCAGACGGAGCATCCTACGATAGAATCTTCTATAAGTACACCATGGGATAAAGTGGGAAGCTCATGCTTGTAGGAGCATACTCGCATGGAGGACCACATTCATACACTTGACATCGGATCGAGGGCATTGGAGGATGAGTTGTGTAATGCCCCATTCGATATTCCCACTATTCGACATGACAACCACATGTCTGCTAAGCATGGGAGGGTTATGTGCATGCTCTCGTCAACTGTTGCCAACTTTGTCCTTGTCACAATGAAGGTTTGCACCCTCCATCTCCTTCTTGCCTTTTCGGGTCGTTGTCGGCACCCCAAACGGTGGACCTGGTAGCATCGTGGATGATTATCCGGTTAAAGGAAAATCTAGTTCCCACTTCTTCGAGTTGGCCTGGTCATTGCCATTAATATGATTAATAATTATTATCATTATTTTAGCCATAAAATCATAAAAATAATGTTTATAATAATATTATAATTTATATTGTCGATTTGTGCTTATTATTATTTTACTCATTGTTGACGGGCTACGGTTAATAAATTTGTGTTATTATTATTAATGTGGTGATCATTATTATTTGTGCTTATTATAATTTTACTTCGTTTAGGGTTTTTATGTTTTTTTAGTTAAAACAAAAAAAAAAATAAATAAATAAAATGAAAGATTTAAAATTAAAAAGCCCGTGATTTTTTTGTTGGGGTGGTTTAGGGAAAAGGGGGCTCCTTTGTGATTTTTTTCTTTTTCTTGCTGAGTGAGAGAGCGCCGCCATGCCATGGAGGGAGGGGGGAAAGCTCCAACATGATGTGTTTGCATTACACAAAGACATTCTGCGCAACTGTTCCACCATCCTCCCAGCCTGTATAAAAATGGGGAAAAAGCCTTTGAACCTGCATGACACCTCACAGAACATGGGCGCCATTTCAGTGTTTGACCAAATGAAAGAACGATATAGCTTCACATGGAATAAGTTTGCGGCAGTGTTCAATAGATGCGGGGTTTCCTTAGGAGATAGTCACACTTTGTTTCATTCATGCAACAAACGGGTCTCCAACCTTTGAAAATATCCTCCCAAGCCACACAAAATAGGGAACTTTGAAACAGGGTCTGCACATCCGTCAAAGCATAAAAGATGGAGGAATTTTGTCCAGATGTGGTAGCTGCAAATGGCTCGGCAGACATGTATACAATATGTACGCAGGGTTTGAGTGACAAAACACCTTAAAAACACATGATCTTGCTGCTGCAATGGTAGCTGGGAATGCAGAAATGGGTTTGTGAAAATGCCAGTTGGAAACATGGTCATGGGGGCAGTATTGTGATCAGGCTATATACAAATAGATTGATCTTGATCTATATCTATACCTGAAGCTGTTAAATGTCTCTGAGAGGTTTTTCTGCTACCATTTTTGTTTTTGTGTTCATAAAAAAAAAAAGAAAATGTGGGCATAGGGAGGTGCTTCATTTATAGCTGTGTGGAGTTGTTTTTTTCTTGTTCTGAACACTTCAAGGTGAATGCTCGTGGTCGAGAAGAATGGGGCAGGGTTCGTCCTTTCTGGAATGGTTTACCTGGTCATGAAGGGCTTGAAGAAGGTTCTGACTTTGTCAAAGTCAATGAGAAAACAAAACAAAAAAAAAAGGGTTTTGTATGGTTATCTAGCAGTTGTGAGTGATATGGAAAAGGTGCCAAAGAAGAAGAAGAAAAAGTGGTGTATGACCATCAACAAGAGAGATGTAAAAGCCATGGCAGCTTCCCAACTTAAATCAAAAGCCCCACTACCTGTTTGATTTGCTTGCCAATTTACTGTTGAATATCAATGTTGTCCGATAGCAAACCCCAGTGGAATGCCATGATTGCAGGATATGCACATAATGGATCTATTCAAAAGGCTTTAGAAACTCACAAGCAACTACATATTCTGTTGGAAAACTTCAAGTGATCGAGAAGTTTTTATGACGTTGTGGAGGTTAGATCGAGGCTCGCGAACTGGTTGATGAAGTGCCCAAGCGAGATGTTGAATCCGAAGCCTGCGCAGTTTGACCGACTCCGTTCCTCCTAGGCATGGTTCATCTTCCCTTACCTCTCATAATTATTGTGTTTTAGTTCTCTTTTGCAACTTAATATAATTTTAAAATATTAGGATTTTAATACAGTTAAATGTTTATATCAACTCGTTGCAAAAACAATGAAATGTCGTGTCGTAACTCACGAAATCAAAATAACTCTTCTGCATTAAACCATGAACTTCCACCCTCATTCTGAGGTGATTTAGAAAACTTCTTACCCAACTAGATCACTTCAATCTTGGTTTATCGACAAGATGAGATTGACTTCCCAATAATAATGTTGACCTTCTCCCTGTTTAAATAGTTAATTTTTACATTTTTAGAGACTCATTAAGTACCCTTCATAACTCTAAAAACGAGATGTTAAGCTTCATTCATGTACCTTGGTATGCGAGGAGTCACCTTGACCTTTGGATTGACCCCAAATGAACATATGAGATCTTTTTGATGCTCTTATAGGAGCCTTGTTACACTATTTTACAGTAGTAGAAAGTTGTTAAATCTAGAAAGTTGGCTTTCGTTTTGAACCGCCATTTGAAACCTGATAGAGAAATTATTTCCCGTCTTCGCAAACCTCTAGTGTTTATACTATAAAATTGCATGGAACATTCAGTTTAGGGAAAAACACTTTTCTGGATAGTTTGGAAAAGCCATTTTGTAGGCCTCTAGTCACAGTTTGATGAGGTCAAACTGGACCAATTTCGACTTGTCGCTCCAAAAAACTTGTCGCCGTTTGAAACTGGTTCTCTAGTTCTCAGTCCCGTTGACTCTAATGAATTCTCCTTATATAGGGGAACTTTTAGGAAGTGTCTCGTTGCGTGCTCATCCATCGAATGTTAGTTTTGGACATGGTTTTCTGAGCCCTCGAGCTAACTTTTGTTCAATTTGCACTGGGCCAACTATGACCAGTGGCCCCGAAAACTAGCCGCCAAACGCAAACCGTTCACTTTTTCCCAATTCCGTCAGTCGCTTTGAACTTGTGGTATATCTGGGGACACGTAGAAAGTGAATCATGGTGTGCGTTCTCATCAGAAGATAACTTTTGGAAGCGGTTTCTTAGCCTCGAGCCTATTTTGAATGTTTTTGTAGCTATTAAGAAAATGTAAAAATAGGAAGTTGCGGGACCCTCATCAGGTTGCCAAACCCCCGTAGACACTTTTGACACATGTAAATAATTGTTTAAAACACTATAGTGTAACTTGTGTGAATTAGAACTTTTGACAAAATGGTGTTTTCTCTCTCTTCCCTTCTCTTTCTCTCTCCTGTGTTACAAAAAGAAGTAAAATGAAATGTAATGAATACATGTCTCTAAATCTTTTATTTCGATTGCAAATTGTAATTATTATCATATGTAAATGGGAAACTAAAAAAGATAATTATGTTAGATTAGGGTGGATGCCATGCCAGCGATTTATCGCTGATATCTTGCTCACGTGGTTTTTACAGGATGAAAGAATGATGATGTAAAGGCGTTGTGTAGTGCATTAATTATCATTGTAATTCATATAGTTCATGGTTAAATGAATAAATGTATAATGTAGTCTCATGTTACAGAAGGTTATATTTGATAATTTGTTGATATGTATGATGATGCTAGTTTCAAGGACATCTAGGAAATGTGCATTTAATCATAGGTTCAATTTGATTCATAGTACACATGGTAAAAAGGTTTGATATTTATATATAGTAAATGAAATTGCAGTAATATCTTGTAGTACATACTCAGTGTTCAATAAATGATTAATGAGTCATCTTGTGCATTCATACTTTGTAAATGTAATAAAGAGAATTAAATCGAAACACTCTACCCTTGTTCAATATCAAGACATAACTTGTTTCATGTGTCATACTCTTTACCGTAGAAGACATTGAAAACCGTAGAATGAAATTAAACTTTGCACTCGATGGAACCTCCTAGTTTGAGTAAACAAGAACCCAAGAATGGGCTTATCATCTTAGTCAATATGTTTAGTGACATTGTCATAGACCCATCTGATAGGAGTGACACAATCAAACTTTTCTTGGAGTGTGTAGAGCTAACTCCTCCTTCGTAGCCTAGTGGACTACCTTGTTTTCCGAAGATAGATTTAGAATTAAATTTCTTCATCGCATGAAATCCCTCTTGGATCCAGACGACATAGATGGAGGTTGTGACTTAGTTGCCCCGGTCTTAAAATTTTGTTAATGAGATCCTTAGCTCCGCTCAGCTTAATGTGTTACCTTGGTTTCTCTCAACATTACACCTTGGTCCTTTCTGAAGGTGGTTTAGCATAAATATGTCCTCTTGCTTAAAACTCATATATAGTTGAGGGGTAGACCCTTAGGTGAAGTTGGAATTAATCTAAAACTCAGTTGATTTGGATGTTAACTTAGGGTTCGTGTGTAGCTGCAATTCTCCTAATCATATATGTCTTCAAGAGGTTAGACAAACATTTCGTAACTCCTTTTCAAGACAATGCTAAGAATAAGACCATAATGTGACATAGAAATTAAAGCATATAAGAGTAAAGACAAGATTTGAGGTTCGAATAATGCCACCCTTGAAGACCTTATAACTCAATAAAACATATTCTTTTGTTTCAAAGAATATGAATTGTTCTTGGTGTGATCAACCTTTGAGAAAACAAAATACATATATAAATCAAAATGGAATTCCACAAGTCATTGAATTAGAATAACTATGGTAGGGAAATAACTAACCCGTGATCGAGGTATGTTTTTGGTAAAAAGCTATCTCGCATCTAAATCTCCGTTAAAACCTAATATCGCTATATGGACACCAAGTCACATCCACTTGAGTTGTAAGAGTAAAAAGGTAGACATTGAATATATGTTCGAGAAGAATATTCTTAACATAAGGTCAAGATAATTAAGTACTTTATATGCTTTTGAATTATGTCAAATAGGAATGCAAGTTATGGAAACTTTTGTAAAGAATAAGAAATCAGCTTAAAAGGGTCGAACGATAGCTTAACCGCGGAATGAACTTAAGAATCTATAGGTGGACAAACAAAAAAATTATCCTTGCACAATAATGTTCTTAGAATGTTAATTGTAACTAAAATACAATTAAAAAAAATGTGTTGTGGGTTTTCCTATCCTTGAGTCTTCCTTCTGTGGTTGGGGCACTGCTAGTATTCGTTCATTGGGAAAAGTGTGGCATCAACATGCCTATGTTGTTTTCATGTGTCTATGTGAGTCGATGACTTATGTGATTGTCGTGTGAGTCGATTTTTTGGTACTTGGATCCCTTGTTGTGTTGTGTGTAGTGAGCTATGTAGGTAAAAAAAATAAAAAATTATCCCGGTATTTTACGGTTGTATTATGTGTGTAAAATGTGGGCACTACAAGTTGGCAAGTGCAAAAAAAGCTATAAATACAAGCGCCTGCAGAGTAAACAGGGAGACTTAGAGTGTGGGCGGAGCTATGTAGAAATACTGCAAGAACTCATTAATGGATAATTACATTTGGGAAAGGATGTATTGGGCATGGGGATTGTAATTTTTTTTTAGCTTAGTTACATAAGTCTAGTTGCAATGCATGACTGTGGTCTGCTTCTCTGTGACACTTTGTAATGGCTCCATGGATGTAATGAGGTTACCTATTATATATACATGAATATCAATGATTCTGATGCATACTTCTCTCTCATGAGTTCTCTTTCCTTTTATGCTAAGTATGGATGCTTGTATGTTTCTTTCTGATATGATACACATTATAGATTCTGTTAAGTACTCTATCTAAAATGACTGCAAGGATCTAGAGGCCGTTCTGAGCTCTATGGTTCTTGTATGTCCTAAACCCATTTGAAAGTCTTTTAAACACAAATCATAGATGATGTTTCCCACTTAACTCACATAAAAGAGAGACTCGGCACCCGCGTGTGCCTCGAGTGAGCGCCTAGCTTTCGCTGGGTGATAGGCCGATGCGCATGGGGTTCCTTTCTTTTGTGTTAAGGGTAAAAATGACTACATTCTTAAATTTAGAATTCACCCATGCCAAAAGTGTGACCCATTTGGTGAGTAAACAATGATATTAATTATAATTATTAATAGCTTTTACGCCAAATTTTGGCACCATGGATGAATAGAAAGTCAATGCATGAAGGATAGTTAAAGAGAACTTAATGTAGCATGCTAAAAATAAATAAATAAAATTTATTTAATGACAGCTAACATCATGCAAAAATAGGCGCCCAATTTGGGTGAATAAACATCATTGTTTATTAATTTATTGCCAGGAATAGGAAGGACGATTATTAAAAATAGAATATTGAGGATTGTATAAGCATGGGCTGCCATAATGAAGAAGCAATTGATTCTTTTTGCAAAGGATTGTAGCCCAGATAGGTTTTGGCACCAAAGGAAAGAAGTTTTTGCATTAAAGAGTGTTTTTCATTACCAGGGAGCTTCAAGGTTTGGCACCTAGGGTTGGAATGACTTGATTCTTGCTATGATAATTATTTGCATGTTGGTATAAGTGCCCAGGTGAATTAAATAATATTTTTGCTTGCTTTGCATGCATGTAAAACCTCAAATTTTAGGGCAGCAGACTTTATATGCAGATTTTGGTGATAAAAATCAAGTATTCATGTCATGGACTCCATCTTTGTCTGAATAAATTGTAGGTATTCATCATAGGTGCTCAAATAAATGTCAGGTACATTAAATATATCTTCCGAATCTAAAGAACTTGCCAGATCTGCATAAATGGATTCAATTGGAAGGGATTCCGACAAAATTAAAGAAAAAGAGCTCAAACAAAGATTGTTCCAGCCATGTTGAGGCATGATGAAAGAAAAGGATCAGTAGAATCATGCATAGCTTCCATATTTTTTGAAGTCAATGATATAGACATAGGCCCTGAACTTATCACCAATTTGATTGACATATCCAACTCTCATAATTGTAATGGCTTCTGAAAAAAATTCATCCTCTTGTTTCTAACGCAACCCACGTGGAAGTTATTGCATGGAGAATTCCTTTTAGAAGCTTGTGCATGTGCTTCCAACCTTCCAGTTGAAACCTTCATTGAATTTACTTTTGTTTTCCTTCACCGAGTGCTTTTAAGAATTTAAAATTGCTCATATGCAATTTTAAATAAAAAATGATGAGTTTTGTCTGAATTATTTACGCAAAACATTTTATTAGTGCATGTATCTTGAAGGAGAATTGCAAAATCTTCAAGGATAAAAGGGAAGACAGTCAAAGGCAATTCTCGTAAGCAAATCACGATCATTTGCTTCTAGATCCATTTGGTGAGAATCAAAGGCAAAAGAGTCAACCATGTGCGTAATATAGAAAATGAACAAGACTGAAAGTGTTGCAGCTTTCTTCTAATTTATTTTCCTCTTTCTTCTTCTTTCTCTTATTTTCTCTAAAAAATTGATCGATCAATTAAATTATAAAACTTAAGTGATTGGTTTAAAAGTCATTACTTGAAGAAGTCAATTACTTGGAAATAGGTGGCAGACATGTAAAATAGAAGGTTCTATTTTTCAGTTATAAATCATGCATGTTATGCAAAGAGGAATTCCAAGAGGAAGATTTTCAATTGTTTCCCTTTTCATAGCTTCCACATGCAGGAATTCATTTAAATCTTCATATTTGTAATTTCCCTTAATACACTATAAATAGAGGAAGAACCTACGGGTTAAAGGATCAAATTTGTAATCAGCATTCTTGTGTTCTAGAATTTGAGCTGAAACCCCGATTTCTGCAAGTAGAGGAAAAGAGAAGATATTTCCGAAGAACTTCGTGTCAACGGTGCATTTTGCTTCTTAGTTCTTTCTAGATCTATTCATAAACTTTGTGTTATTATAGATCCGATATGAAACTATCCTTTTTTAAATTATGTGTTTAAAGATCTATTTTTTTATCTATGTGCATGCGATCAACTCTCGTGAACTATTAATTAGGTTGCACATCTTCTTTTCTTTCTAACCCGCTTTCTATTATTTTCCTCTTCTACAAATATTTCTTTTCTCTTACAATTGCTTACTTGCCGCAAAATTGCCTAGTTATGGTTTATGAGCTACACAATTAATGTAAACCCAACAAATAGATATTAGGAAATAAAAATCAAAAAAATCTTACACTGGGAGCCTCACCAAGAAATGAGGGAGATTTATCTCATGACTCGCTAGGCTTTCGCCAGCAAAATCTAGCCAACAATAATGACACTAGTAGATTAATCTATTAGTTAAATGATTGGAAGAATACAATGACCCATCATTTTTGGCACCATTTTCAGGGACACCATAAGCACAACATGCCATTTTCTTCACTTTATATGCTATGGGTGTTAATGGAGTTCATCTATGCAACTAGTATAAGTCTTAGGCCTTGTTTACATAACCAACCTTGATGCATAGGCCACGAGATGATCAAGGGATATTTATACCACGCAACATCCAAAAACTATCTCCAAACAGACTACACATAGGGAACATTGAGAGTGACATTGAATCCAATCCAATGCCTAGAATCCCTTCTGAACATTCTACATCATCCTATTTGGAACCAAAACAACATTCAGAAATGGGAGATAATAGGAATAATGAGAACCGTCCCTTGGGTAGAACCTTTACTTATCCCATTGTCTTGGACGAAGATGAGGATGCACCTATGAAAAATATCTCACCATCCATCCTCCCTATCTTTCGAGGCATGTCTACAGAAGACCCTTATAAGTTCTTATTTGAATTCAAAGTTCTTTTCCAAACATATGACTATATAATGTATAATCAAAACTCAAACTCTTTCCTTCCACTCTAAAAGACTCGAGCTATGAGATGGTTCATGGGATTTTCCTCTAACTCCATTCATTCTTAGGAGGCCATGGAGACAACCTTTTCGGATAAATATCAAGTCTATTGTAGGGGAACAGATAGGAAAGAAGATTTCTTTCGAGATAAAGAAAAAGAAGATGAAAATCTAGAGGATTATCTTGATAGATTTCTCTTTCTCCATCGTAGGATTGGTTATGAGTTACATGCAGAAATTACTAAGACAGATTTCCTTAAAGGACTTGATGAGGAAACCAAGGATTCCCTCCATCTTATGGGAGGAGTTGATGTGCACAAACTTAGTATGGAAAAAATCATTGAGCTATGCCAAATTTACTCTAGAACACGAGGAGGTATACGAAAAATAAAAACATCCAAGCTTTCCCTAGAACCTCTAAACTTCTAGAGGAAATGGCTAACATGAAAACAAACATCTTGTCACAATTGAAATCAACCATTGATGGGCTAAAAGCCAAAACTAGTGTTGTAAAAGAACCGTTGGACATATATTTCCCTAAATGCGGAAGAGACATCCCCTGAGAGAGTTTCCTTTGGGTGTCACAGACATGTGTTTGATCTATGATGTTATTGACCACGATACTAAGCATTACAATTTCTTACTTCAGTTGAAAGGAGGATTGAATGTTGTCTCTCAAGATGATGCAGAGGTAAAATTTTCAAAGGCCAAATAATTAAGCTATGTATGCTCCTTGACCTGCCTCGAGAACCCCTAGAGGATGTTATGGCCCAATCAGGATCCTCAGCGTACTTGGGGACAACCTGAGTGGGCACCACCAAATTGGATGGCTTACCCACATCCACCACCATGGATGAGTCCCTATAATCAGCATGGTTGGACATCACCAGCCCATGCAAATCCATGGCAAAAGCAACAATGGGTACCTCAACAAAATCCTAACCAAAACCAACAATGAACACCACAATAAAATACTAATCAACAAAGGAGGTTCAAGAAAACACAGCAGGCTTTAATGCCCCCACCGAAAACTATCAACAACACGGACAAGTAGCACAAACACAACTTCCAGCCCAACCTATAGCGAACCGAAACCCTAACAATCAGTAGAAAGCTTCACTTTATGAAGAAGGACAGAGTGATACAATGCAGGTTAATACTATCAGTAATTTGTGACTTGGTGTCCCCAGATTTCACCCTAAAATCTGAGACTACCCCATGTTAAAAAAAATCATACTTTTAAAATAATGGGTCGTTTTGTGTTTTTATTGCCAAAAAATGTTTGTATTGCATCAAGATATTCCCAGAGAGTCATATAAGCCAATTTCGACAAATACCCAGATGCCCAAAATCGTTATATTCTGTCGTTGGGGTTTGCTGCATGGAAATTTTTATTTAATTATTTTAAGCCCCGTTTGAGGTAAATTGTGCTCCAGTTTAACCCTGTTGAGGTTTTACATGTCAATATTCCCATATACCAGGAGAATTTCTACCAGGAATGAATCCGAGGATTTGTATGTGACTTCGCGGACGTTTTTCATTTTTGTGTTTTTCTCATTTTTTTTCTCTGTGAAATTCCCTAGGTAAATTCCTTTGCCAGTTCAGTTTGTTTTCTTTCCTGGAGTATCTGGAAATCATCTATGGATGTCATGTCAGAAGGAATTTTCCATAGGAAGTTTGGTTCTCTCTAAAAAGATGAAGTCATGCACAAAAAAGGCCTCTTCTGGGCAAGTCGCATTTTTGGGAAAGGAAGGTTTTAAGTTGTAATGGGATTTTTGGTAGCAGCAGGCAGGTGGGAATTTTGTACCTGCTTGGCAGGTACTTTTTCCCATGGAAGCAAAGTCACTTAAGTCATGATGGGAAAATTAGAGGCAAGCAGGCGGGCGGAATTTCTTACCTACCTTGTAGGGTGAAAATTCCCATTATAAAATAAAAGAAAATCACTTAAGGCATTGATGGGAATTTCTTACCTGCCTTGCAGGTAAAAATCTCATTATGAAAGTCAAACAACTTAAGTGGACCATGGGATTTTTGGAGCTGCAGTGCAGGGTGATTATTCCCATCAAAAAGTGACTTTTAAAAATAGAAATCAGCCATGGCAAAAAGTGTGACCCACCTAGAGGAAGAATAATACTTTTTAAAGTATTAATTAATTGTTTCTATTCCTAAAATTGGTGCCCAAGAATGAGGAAAAGTCAATGCATAATGAAAGGATAAAGAAGATTTGAAATAGAATGCTAAAATTAAATAAATTTAATTTATTTAATGCAAACCTATGTCATGCAAAAAGTGCGACCCACCTAGGAGAAATAATACTTTTCAAAGTATTTATTGATGGAATTAATTCCTATTTTTGGCGCATGATGAAAAGATAAAGATGATTGGAAATAGAATGCTAAAATTAAATAAATTTAATTTATTTAATGCAGCCCTATATCATGCAAAAACTTGCGACCCACCTAGAGGAGAAATAATACTTTTTAAAGTATTTATTGATGAAATTAATTCCTATTTTTGGTGCATGAGGTCAAAGCATAGTGTGAAGTCAAAGTAGACTAGAAGTAGAATGCTAAAAATAAATTAAATTTATTTATTTAATGGCAGCCATGAGCATGCACAAAATAGGTGCCCAAATTGAAGAGAAAAGCATGTTTATTAATTAATTAATTGTCAGGAATATGAGAGGCAATTATTAATTATAGAATGATGAAGGTTATATAAGCATGGGCTGCCATAATGATTAATTAATTAATTCTTCTAGCAAAGGAGTGCAGCCCGGACAGTTTTGGCGCCTAAAGGAGGAGGATTTTTGCTCAAAGAAGTGTGTTATCCAAATTCACCCCTCGGGTTAATTTGATAACATGCATCAGAATTCTCAAGTCTCAGACAAATGGATTGATTCAGGGCAAAAATCATGTTTCTAGGGTCCCCTCAGATTTTTTCTAACTCCCCTGGCCGAAGAAGGAAAGAGCAAGCTTTGAGAAAATGTGAAAAAGTTGCAGAAAACAAGCTTGGGCCGAAAAAATCGTGAAAATTGGCTGAGTCCTAGTCCTCGCAAAAGTTGGAACATCTGGGACATCGAGACGCGGTTCGGCCGAAAAGCCTCCAGGCGGCCCGCGAAGCAAAGGGACATCTGGGACATCAAGACGCGCAGGACACGGAAAGCCGGTTCGGCTGAAAGAGAAGAAAATTGACTAACTGATCTGGGACAAGTGCGACAAGAAGACGCGAAGGACGTGAACCGCCCGGATTGGCCGAAAAGGAGAACTTTCACACTAAACATTCGGGACATTTGGGCCGTGAGGACGCGAACCGGTCAAATCGGGTGAATTGGAAGAATTTGTCCCATACGATGCAGGGCAGTTAGAACAAATGTACGCAAAGGATGCGAAACCGCCGGTTCGGCCAAACGGGAACTTCAAAGACCTCTGGGATAGTTGGGACAAAGGGACGCATGGGACGCGGATAGCCGAAGGAGCCGAAAGCAAATCAAGCAACGCCACGTGTCATCGGTGAATGAGGAACAAGGAAGCCCATTTCAGCGGATCGAAGTTTTTTTCACGAGGCAAACACTAGGACATCTCTGGGACAAATGGACGCGGTGGACGCGAAAAGCCGGAACCCGTGGACCAATCAAATCACGACACATGTCATAAGGAAAAGGTCCAAAAGTCAAAGGGTGAGTTTTGAAGGGCCACTGAGCCAATCGAAGAGGAAATGTTTCCTATGGAGCAAGGAATGTGGAGCGAGGAAGGAGAGAGAATTACGCATCCAATCAGTGCTTGACACGTGTCATCCAGGTGGCAGAGCGTGGGAAAGATTTTCAAAACACGTTTTCACCTGTTTTGTGCCCTAAATCTTCAGATCGACATATCTTTCGATCCAGAGCTCGATTTGCACGTTCTTTATATCAACGGAAAGCTTATGAAATTCTCTACATGATTCTGGGGTTAATCTTGAATTTTGGTGCAGTCTAGAGAGAGAAAATTGAGAAACAACTCTGACGCGTGTTCATGGCCAGAAGTGACATTTCAGCGACCAGATTTAATGCAGAATGGGTTGCATTCTCCTGTAATTCGGTCAAAGTGACAGGGTATGGGTTTGTAAGGTCCCCCATGCCGTTTTAATGCATCTGCAATTGAGGAGGGATGGGCTCTCATGTTTTTGTCGTTTTCTATTCCTGGCTCGACCCATGCAATGTAAAAGCCGAGATTTGGCTCATTTCAAAGGGGGAACATTTTTTTGACATAGTAACTTCTTCTTTCATCTCCGAGAAGTCATTGATGCAAGAATCGAGACCTCTCTAAAAGATTGTAATAGCTTTTACCTCTCGAGGTTGTAATGCGATGATTTGGGTACTTGGAAATGATAATGCAAGCTTTGTGAATGGTTTTCAGTCCTTTGTTTGTATTATTTGCTTCATTTTAGATCCTAAGTTATATCTTATAAGACTGTGTATGTTTCATGTTGCAAATCTCTAGTTTGTGTCTATTTACTTGACAAAAATGTTTCACCACTCCTTTTGGTGCATCACCATCTTCAATTAGTTTCAATTTTTGCATTTCTATCCCCCTTTGCAATTTAGAGTAGGATTAGGATCTAAACCTCTATAGTTTTGCAAAATATAGATCTAAATCAAAGGAGTTTGAGGAACCAGCCTCTAATCTAGAGATTCCTCTCTCAGTTTCACAAGTCCCCACACTTGGAGAGAGGTTTCCATGTTGTGCAATCACACTGGATGCTAGAGTGATCAACCTAGAAGCCTGATCTGCATCCAGGGGTGCTATGAGCCTACAACAACAGTTTTGGCACGCCCGGTGGGACTAGAGGTCTCATTTTTTGTAGCAAGGTTGATGTGCATCTGCTGCAATTTTCTTGCTTAAAAGAGCTATTTTTGCATATCTGCGCGACTCCCAAGGGAAGAATCGATTGGTTCCAAACAAGGCCCGAAAACTCATGAGAAGAATCACCACAAGGTCAAGAGTTGGAGAAGAAGAAGTGTTGTTTGAATACCTGCAATTATCTCCAAGAAGAAGGCAAAGAGGAAGAAGGATTCAAAGGTCTCCATCTCCACCAAACAGAACTCTCTCAACTCCTCCACCTGACAGGCCTTTCATTCAGTATACAAGGGTTTTAAGACCGATTAGAATGGCTCAGAACAATCCCTACGTCAACTTCACAGGCAACAGCCCACTTGCTCTCAATGCACAACATCCAATTCCTATTGCAGCCTTGAAGAACATTCCCTACTTCACCGGAGAAAATCAGACTACTCCAGGTGATCATGTTAAAGATATTTCTAACCTTTGTGCAATCCATGAAATCAATGAAATGCAAGTGGCTGTCAAGTTACTGGCATCTTCCTTCAAGGGTAAAGCATTACAATGGTTTAGGAGCCTTGGAGCTAGTTCTATCACAAACTGGAATCAACTGTGTATTACACTTCATGAGCAATTTGGAGAGAAGGGAGACAACTTGTCTCTTTTGGAGCAGCTGACAACCATCAAGAGAGCTCCCAATGAGTAGCTGACCGATTTCAACTTCAGATTTCAAAAAACTTGGGAGAGGATTCCAGTGGCAGTCAGGCCAACAGCAGAAGATTCTTTTCTCTACTATCTCAAAGCTTTAAATTCTGATATTTCTATGTTGATTCAGTCTATGGGAGGCACAACTATCCCTATGGCATATAGCATTGCCATTAGGGCTGAAAATTGTTTGATCCAAGCTAGAAAACTTGCCCCTAGACCTCCCATGCCACTGTTTCCAAGTTTAGAGAATCCAAACACCAGTCAAGCACCTAATTTGGCTCCTTCTCCCACTCCTAGAAATCAGAGTTCGAATGAAGCTTCCACTTCATCCCCAAGTGCCCCAAATGAGCTTCAAGAAGTCATGAAGCAATTGCAAAAACCTAGGCAATGAGTGGTTACTCTCAAGAGGCAAAGCAAGCCCAAGGTTTCGAGACCTTCTTATCAACCCCAAGCTCAGCCTAATAGGCAGCCATACCAACCACAAAGACCACCTAATCCAGCTGCAAATATGAATCAAACAAGGCCTCCTGCCAATAGACCATTCCATCCCTATAATCCAAATGCCATATCTGCCTCTAAGGCATTAGTGCCAACACAGAACAACATTGCTCAGGAATATGATTGGTGTTTTCCATGCAATGAGCCTCATAACCAATCCATGTGCTTCAATGGTGCTCTCAATCAAGCATTGATGGTGATAACTACTGGTGTGGAGGGTGAGGGCAGTCAAGGAAACAACCAACAACAAGAAACATTCCAACAGTAATCAGCCCCAAATGACACCACATTGGTGAACTGGCAAGCAGAAGATTTCTGTGGCATGAATCAGGCGGTTTCTCAAGGTGTTGCAGCCAACACAAGGTCAAAGAGGAGGAATTTGGGTGAAGAACATCCATTAGCCCCAGCCAATCCACAACCTCCCATGGTTCCACAAGTGGTTGGAAAGTAAAATCCAATTTCAAATGCATAAGGGCAGCCAAGAACAACTCCTAGGCCAACTCAAATACCAGTTGTTGCTGCCCACATGCAAGGGGTGAATGTGCAAACTAAGGGACAGCAGAGAGATCCTTCATCACCATTCAAGATTATCATTGATCGATGAAGAAAACAAACGTCAATATATCAATGTGGGAATCCCTATCTATCCCGAGCCAAAGAGATTTGCTGCAAGCTGCCATGAAGGATCGCCAACTTCGAATCAGCAAATGCAAGACAAAGTGCTTACAAATGCTGCCCGGCTGAGGGAAATCATGGAGGACGGCAAGGTAAGATGTTGAATCCCCCTCCTTTCTATGTTTCGTTGATCATTGGAAATCAGCTAGTACACAATTGCATGATTGATTCCAGGGCAAGTAGTTCTGTCATGCCCAAACAAATAGGCGATCATTAGGGCTCCAGTATGAAATAACATCCAAAGGGGTAGTGCGGTTAGATGGAACAGCAAGCAGTATTGGAGTGATTAGAAACTTGAGTCTTACCTTGCATGCATGTCCAAATGTTGTTGTTTTACAAGATGTATCAATCATAGACCTTCCACCACTCTTTTCCCTTTTCTTGCCAAGAGACTTCACAGCCAAGATTGGGGGGTATTTGTCTATTGATTGGTCACACATGCTATTCAGAACAAGATATGGAACTAAGGCCACAATCAGATCCGAACCTATTGCAAACTTCCATATTGATCCTTACACTCCAAGTCAGATTAATGCCAATTGCTCAGCATTTGATCAAGAAGATCACCCTAGCACGATGAGGTGACACCAAGGTTGGAAGTATCCCGCATCTAACTCTTGATGAATGGGCAAATAAGATACATGCTTTTGATCCCTATCAAGAAGTAGAAGAATCTGCGCTAGGAGTCTATTGTTTACATGAAGAGAATCAACCTCTCCCCAGCATCACCAAGCCGGATCACAAAGACAAGAATGAAATATGGCAATTGTTCTTTGATGGGTCAAGGAGTAGACAAGGTGCAGGAGGAGGAGCTATGCTTATTTCACCACAAGATATAAGGTATTACTCAGCCTTCTGTTTCTAGTTTTCCTGTTCAAACAACACAGCTGCGTATGAAGCCTTAATTCATGGACTGCACTGGGAAATGAAGAAAGGCATAAGGAATTTATAAGTATTGGGTGATAGTGAGCTGATTGTAAACCAAGTCAAAGGGACAAATGCTGCCAAAAATGATCTCATGTTGAAGAACTACAAAAATCGGGTATGGGATCTTATTGAAGATTTTGAAGCTTTTAGCATCAATTCCATCCCAAGAAAAAAGAATGAAGCCGCTGACAGACTAGCAGCAATTGGGGCTGCATTTGACGTTGTAGAAAATATCAGAAGTGAAAAACCTCAGCCTCATATCAAAGTGGTTGTGAGACCAGGCTGTTCCGGATAACAATACAAGTTGGCAAGTCTTCGAGAATGATCAACAAATTGTTAATTTCCTATAAGAAGAAGCTGAGTTCTCCACCAAGAATAAAGACAAGCTGCATCAGCAGTATGGTGACCAAGTGGTGCAGCTGAGAACTAACAAATTACCAAAAGGCCTCATAACCTTGGAGTCAATCTTCAACCCGAATGATCAGTTCCGGAAGGAGAAAGCGAACATTCAAGTAAAGAGTGAAGATTCGAGCCTATTTTAGTGGAAGAAGGAAAAACATTGCAGATTGGCAAAGTAAGTACCTCACAAGAGAAATCTGATTTTGTTCAAATTGTCAAGAGTTCCCGATGTTTTTGCTTGGACTTACAAAGATCTAAGAGGTTTCAACCCAAAGTGGCACAACATAGTATTGAGTGGATCCGAATCCAAGCTGTCAGAAAAAGCAAAGGCCAGTGAATCCCCATATTGAACCTCTCATGAGAAAAGAGTTAAGCAAGCTTATTGAGGCCAGTATCATCTTCCCCATCAAACACTCAAGTTGGGTCGCCAACTTAGTCCCAGTCAGAAAGAAGAATGGAGAGATCAGGTTGTGTGTCGACTTCAGAGACTTGAATAGAGCCTCTCTCAAGGATCATTATCCACTCCCTTCCATGGAGCAAATATTGCAGGTTGTAGCTGGTTCAGAAAGGTTTTCACTACTTGATGGCTACTCAGGCTACAATCAGATTATGGTGAGGGAGGAAGATCAGTTCAAGACAGCCTTCACAACCAAATGGGGAACATATGCGTACAAGAAGATGACATTTGGCCTATCAAATGCTGGAGCCACTTTCCAAAGGGTAATGGATATGGCATTCAAGGGGTTGATCAATGAAATAGTTTTGATATATCTTGATGACATCACTGTATTCTCCAAAAATGCAGTGGATCACCTTTTTCATCTGAGGCAGGTATTTCAGAGGTGTAGAAGATTTGGGGTATCATTGAATCCCAAAAAATGCATATTCCTGGCTCATGAGGGGAAACTTCTAGGCCATATTGTCTCGAAAGAGGGACTGGCAATTGATCCAGAGAGGGTTGAAGCCATAAGAGCACTACCATTGCCAAGTCACAAGAAGGCTCTTCAAAGCTTCTTGGGAAGGATCAATTTTGTCCGCAGGTTTGTCCCAGATTTTGCAGCCCTTGTCAAGCCTATCACCAAAATGTTAAAGAAGAGCATGGATTTTAAGTGGACAGTAGAAGGCAAGGAGAGTTTTGAAGCAATCAAAGAAGCTATCTCTCAAGCACCAACTCTCATCAACCCAGACTTCTCCAAGGATTTCATCCTCTATGCATTTGGAGGCGATGACACTATTTCTGCCATTCTAGTACAAAGAGAACAAAGATAGGGATGAGCAACAGTTGCCTTCTTCACCAGAGCCTAGATGACTATGAGGTGTGGTATGCGAGTTGATGGAGCTGCAAGAGATCGAAATCGGCATCCCAAGCGGTGGAAAAGGATCAAGCTTTGATCAAGACCTTTGATAGAAAGGCCAAGGATAGATCTTTTCAAGTTGGAGATCTAGTGTTGAAATGGGATGTGGATAGAGCAAAACTGAGAAGGCATTCAAAATTTGATGCCATTTGGAGTGGCCCATATGTGGTCACAAAGTGCAAGAATAGCAATGCTTTCCAATTAGCCTCACTGGAGGGTGAAGAACTGCAGATTCCAGTCAATGGAATCTATCTCAAGCGTTGCTTCTAGAGGGAAGTTCACTACCTCTGTAAATATTAGATTAGATTTTCTTTCCTCCAAGTGCTTGTGCACATTGTTTTGTTGTAGGTTAGTCTTGTTTTCCCTAAGTGCTTTGGCACAGCTTGCTGTCCATGGAGATGTTTAGCAGTCCTTGCCTTCATCATGTGGCATTCCATCTTCCTCCTTACACATTCTGAGTTAGTTGAGGTTCTAAATGCGAATATTTTTCTACTCCATGCCCAATGGACTGCTTGAACAGTAACCGGTATCTTCTACCTAGTAGGTAGGTAACCCCACTGAGTCACCAATTGTTATCCAAATTCACCCCCCAGGGTTAATTTGATAACATGCATCAAAATTCTCAAGTCTCAGGCAAATGGATTGATTCAGGGCAAAAATCATGTTTCTAGGGTCCCCTCGATTTTTTCTAACTCCCCTGGCCGAAGAAGGAAAGAGCAAGCTCTGAGAAAATGTGAAAAAGTTACAGAAAACAAGCTTGGGCGAAAAAATCGTGAAAATTGGCTAAGCCCTAGTCCTCGCAAAAGTTGGAACATCCGGGACATCAAGATGCGGTTCGGCCGAAAAGCCTCCAGGCGGCCCATGAAGCAAAGGGACATCTGGGACATCAAGACGCACGGACGCGGAAAGTTGGTTCAGCTAAAAGAGAAGAAAATTGACTAAGCGCTCTGGGACAAGTGGGACAAGAAGACGCGAAGGACGCAAACCACCCGGATCGGCTGAAAAGGAGAACTTTCACACTAAACATTCGGGACATTTGGGCCGTGAGGACGCGAACCGGCTGAATCGGGTGAATCGGAAGAATTTGTCCCAAACAGTCCGGGATAGTTGGAACAAATGTACGCGAAGGACGTGAACCAGCCTTCAGTACCAAAATGGGAACTTCAAAGATCGGATCGGTTAGACAAAGGGACGCGTGGGAAGCGGATAGCCAATGAAGGAGCCGAAAGCCAATCAAGAAACGCCACGTGTCATCGGCTGAATGAGGAACAAGGAAGCCCATTTCAGGTGGATCAGAATTTTTTGTCCCAGACAGCACTGGGACATCCGGGACAAATGGACGTGGTGGACGCGAAAGAGCGGGCAGACCCGCGGACAAATCAAATCACGACACGTGTCACAAGGGAAAAGGTCCAAAAGTCAAAGGGCGAGTTTTAAAGGGTCAGCCTGAGCCAATCAGAAGAGGAAACGTTTCCTATGGAGCAAGGAATGTGGATCGGGGAAGGAGAGAGAATTACACATCCAATCGGTGCTTGACAGTGTGTCATCCAGTGGCGATCCGGGAAAGATTTTCAAAACACGTTTTCGCCTGTTTTGTGCCCTAAATCTTCAAATCGACATATCTTTCGATCCAGAGCTCGGATTTGCACGTTCTTTATATCAACGGAAAGCTTATGAAATTCTCTACATGATTCTCAAGGTTAATCTTGAATTTTGGTGTAGTCTAGAGAGAGAAAATTGAGAAACAGCTTTGACGCGTGTTCATGGCCAGAAGTGACATTTCAGCGACTAGATTTAATGCAGAATGGGTTGCATTCTCCTGTAATTCGGTCAAAGTGACAGGGTATGGGTTTGTAAGGTCCCCCATGCCATTTTAATGCATCTGCAGTTGAGGAGGGATGGGCTCTCATGTTTTTGTCGTTTTCTATTCCTGGGCTCGACCCATGCAATGTAAAAGCCAGATTTGGCTCATTTCAAAGGGGAACATTTTTTTGACATAACAACTTCTTCTTTCAGCTCCAGCAAAGTGATTAATGCAAGAATCGAGACCTCTCTAAAAGATTGTAGATTTTACCTCTCTCGAGGTTGTAATGCAGTGATTTGGGTACGGAAATGATAATGCAAGCTTTGTGAATGGTTTTCAGTCCTTTGTTTGTATTATTTGCTTCATTTCAGATCCTAAGTTATATCTTATAAGCTTTGTGTATGTTTCATGTTGCAAATCTCTAGTTTGTGTCTATTTACTTGTGCGTAAAATGTTTCACCACTCCTTTTGGTGCATCACCATCTTCAGTTAGTTTCAATTTTTGCATTTCTATCCCTGCCCCCTGTGCAATTTAGAGTAGGATTAGGATCTGAACCTCTGTAGTTTTGAAAAATATAGATCTAAATCAGAGGAGTTTGAGGAACTAGCCTCTAATCTGGAGATTCCTCTCTCAGTTTCACAAGTCCCCACACTTGGAGAGAGGTTTCCATGTTGTGCAATCACACTGGATGCTAGAGTGATCAACCTAGAAGGGTTCCGCATCCGGGGTTGTTGTGAGCTGCTGCAACAACAAAGTGTTTTTCAACTGTAGGAAAAAGCTTCAAGTTTTAGCACCTATGATTGGAAGAGCTTGTTTTATGCTTGGTTAATTATCTGTATAGTGGTACAAGTGCCTAGGTGAAGTTTAAAATATTCATGCTTGCTTTGCATGCAAACAAAGCCTCAATTTTAGGGCAGCAGGCTTTAAATATGCATATTTTTATGATAAAAATCAAGTGTTCATGTTCTGGTTGTCATGTTTGTCTGAATTAATTGCAATTATTCATTACATGTGCTTATATAATTGAAAGGGAGCTTAAATCAATGTCAAATACATTAAATATATCCTCTGAATCTGAAGAAATTCCCAAATCTGTCTTCGTTGTAAAGAATTCTGGCTAAATAAAGAGAAAAAGAGTTGTTCGAGACAAGGAAAGATCTGCCATGGAAAAGCGAGATGAAAGATAAAGCTCAAGCAGAAGCATACATTACTTCCGTGTTTCTTTGACATCGAGAGATTGAGCTAGGTCCAAAACCCCTTTACGAATTGATTGACAGACATCTGAGTGGAAAGACTTCTCTCATGGGTGCAGTTAAAAGCAATGGAATCATTCGAGCTTCAACATTCCCATTCATAGCCCAATTTCTAGAATTCGTCATGGAGTGTGCAAGGTTGTACCACCCACTATCTAGATCAGTCTAAGATGTTGCAGGAAGTCAATAATCGACTAGATGCACGCCATCAATTATTGTTTAAAGATTCTAGCACGACAGGTGGTGACTACTATCAACATACTAGATGCCGGCAATAGATGGGAAAAGCACAAAGTCGACTGTGTGGGCATAATGAACAACAAGTATATGAAGAAGCCCAAATCTCCATCCAAGTTCCCAAGGACTTTTCCATGATCCAATCAGTGCAGGAGGTGGATGACATTACCAAATTGCTATGTAGGATAAATGGTGAAGCTAACACTCACAACTTCTGCTCATGGATGTATGCCTTCATCAGGACCATTGAAATCAACAAAGTAGATTCTATAATCAATTGGTCAGAAATCATCAGTGAAAATATCGGTGAGAAGCTCCGGAATGTGATGTGGACTTACAACTTCAAGATGACTTCGTATTTGGTATATGCAGCGGCTTCGTAGGGTATCTTCTCCAAGCTGGATAGACATGGTGTGCTCTCCAAGGATCCTATTTTTGAGTGCTATCCGCAGACTTCTGTGCCTGCATGCAATAAATATTATAAGGTGGTCAATGATGGATTCTTCTACGGATTCATTTGCAGGCTGAATAGTGATCTAAAGGCCAACAGGGTAAGCAAGGAAGCTAGGGAAGTTATGTCCTAGATTGGTAGTATCTAAGTTCCCGATTCCTTAGAAGGATCTCTTCTGATGGTGCAAGAGAGGATTGACGGAGCTGTTAGGCCTTTCACGATGGATTCCATCAGTAAGTTGGTAACACTGCAGTCAAATATTAAGAGGTTCGGGCCTAGCTTGAAGGATGTGGAAGCATGCATCGGGGTTTTGAATGAAGTCTTGTTGCAATTCAGGACAGAAAAAGAAGTTGTGGCTAAAACAAATGGGAAGTTGGTGAATTACATGTTTAACAAGTATATTCAGTATCAAAACAAAAAGAAGATGTAGATGTTACAACTGGCGAATCTTTCTTCTTCTACTCTTTCTTCTTCTATTTCTACGTTCCCGGATGTAATTGTAAAACTTTAAAGTTATTGGTTTGAAAACCATTACTTTAAGTTGTGTGGAATGATTCTATAAGTTAAGTGACAGATGTGTATGATTTTGACTATAGATCCAGATGCATGTCACTTAGAGAGGAATTAAAGGAAGACAATTTCCAGATGTTATCATTACTTCTTGTTTATGTTCTAGTTCAGTTAAGTTTCCCATTTGTAATTTCCCTTGTACATTTTATAAGTAGAGGAAACACCTTCGGGTTAAGGATCGAATTTGTAAGTAGTATTCTTGTGTTCCAGGACTTTACTGCTGAAATGCCCGATAGTTATTTGAAGCAAAGGAATATAAAGAACTAGATTTCCAGAGAACTTTGTGTCACGGTGCATTTTGTTTCTAACTTTTTATCTTAGATCTACTTATAAACTTTGTGTTATTTTAGATCTAGATCTGAAAGCTACCTTGCTTATAATTCTATTGGTTCTGTCTATGTGCATGCAATCAACTCTGTAATCTATTGATTGGGTTGCATATCCCCCTCTTTCTTTCCTGTTTTTATTATTTCCTTCTTCATCAGATATTTCCTTTCTTTAAACAATTGCTTACTTGCTGCAAAACTATACAGCTATGGTTCATGAGCTACATGGTTAAAGTAAAACCCCAAAATAGATACTAGCATATTTAATTGACAAATCTTACATGGGAGCCTCACCGGTAAATGAGGGAGATTTATCTCATGACTGCCTAGGTTTTCAGCTATGCAGAAAATCTAGCCAACATGACTAAGGTCTGGGAAAATATTGAATCCTCCTATTGTTATCACGGAAATACCTATAGACAATGAGAAAGAAGAGATACTTGAGGAAAATGAAGAAACTGTGCATGCTCAACCAACACAAGACACTAGGAATGGTCAAGGAAAGAATAAGAATGTTCATACAACTCCTTTTCCTAAACGATTATAGGAAACTCGAACTGTAGAGGAAACACCGCTAGTTCAAGAGTTGAAAAAGGTGAACATTGAGGTCCCACTTCTGAGAGCAATAAGGGATATTCCTAAATTAAACCAGACCATTAGAAACGAGTGTATAAAGACACCAGGAAGGAAGAAGAAATACCCAAAAATAGTCAAGGTGGAAGGGAATTTAGTTGATCTTGTTGTTGGAAAACTTATTTCACCAAAATACGGGGATCTTGGGAGTCCATTCATTACTATTTGTATAAATGATCAGTCAATATCTAACGTTTTGGTGGATCTTGGTGTTGCCATCAATGTTATAACAACATATATGTTCAATCTATTGTCTTTAACAAGATTATAACCAACCAATACCGTTCTCCAATTGGAAGATCAATCTATTACCATACCGGATGGAGTAATTGAGGATATAATGGTCACTTTGTTGGATCTTGGGAGTACCTGTGGATTTCATGGTTTCTGACCTAAAGCCTGAAATTTGGGATATCCAGTCATCTTAGGAAGACCCTGGTTGGCTACTATTGCTGCATATATTGACTGTAGGTCAGGAAAAATGACCATTTTAAATGGGCAAAAATCCAAGCATATTTCATTATATCCTCCTTCCCAGCCCTATGTGTATGATTGTGAACATGTATGGGTAGATTCTTCGGATACTAACTCTCTGAGTCCTTCTTATCTAGCCACCATTGCAGTAAAAAATCACATGACATAAATTGTTGAGTCATACACACTACCTGATAAAGAAGGATTTTTGGCTACGAAATCAGCATTGTGGCTACAGAAATTGGAACTAAGAGTAGAGAACCATTTGTTCTGAACACATCCGATACTATTACCTTGGTAAGTGAAATTTCTAATGAAGATTGTAAGGAAATCTATGCTTATAATGCAGAATGCATAGTCACTTGATTTCTATTGTCCTTTAACCAAGATTATGTCTCTTGATAATGTAACTATTTTACACATGCTTCAGCCTCATGTTTGTCCCTTGAATTCTTTAATCACTGATGCAGAGCTCGCTATTTTGAAAGATACCAAGCAAGTGACTGTTGACATAGGAAAAGAACTGACCATTGGTAATAATTTAGAGGCCAGCCAAGAGGCTAGGGTTTTCGAAATTTTGAGGAAACATTCCCAAGATTTTGCTTGGGATTATACTTGATATGAAGGGAATTCATCCCAGCATCTGCACTCACCATATCTACACTGAGGATGTTAAACCCATAAGACAGTCCACAACGAAGAATTAATCCGAACTCAAAGACATAGTAAAAATGAGATAGAAAAATTGTTGAAGGTAGGATTCATCTATCCTATATTTGATAGTCAATGGGTATCACCATTAGTTATAGTTCCCAAGAAAAATGGTAAATGGAGGATCTATGTAGACTATAGGGAACTTAATAAATCCACCAAGAAATACTACTTTCCCCTACCTTTTATTGATTAGGTTCTAGAAAATCTCACAGGTAAGAAATATTTTTCCTTCTTGGATGGGTTTAGTGGGTATAACCAAATAAGTATTTCATCTACTGAGATAAAACCACCTTCACTTGCCCTTGGGGTACATTTGCATATCATGTCTTACCATTTAGGATTTGTAATGCACACGATACTTTTAGAGAGCGAGTCTTGGCCATTTTTGCAAATCTCACAAATGACTATGTTGAAGTTTACATGGATGAATTCACTGTCCATGGATCCAATTTTGACGAATCTTTGAATAACCTTGAAAAAGTATTAAGTAGATGTGAGCAGCACCAACTCTTTCCGAGTCATGAAAAATGTCTGATTATGGTTGATCAGGGAATTGTCTTAGGCCATCATGTTTCTAGCCAAAGGAATACAGTTGACCCCAAAAAGATTGTAGTCATCACTCAACTTCCTACACCAACAAATCAAAATGACATCAAGAGTTTCCTTGGACATGCAGGGTATTATAGGTAATTCATCAAAGAATTTAGTAAAATTGTTGCACCTATATTTTCTTTACTAAAAAAATATTGTGTTTTTGAATGGTCCCCTCAGTGTCAGCATGAATTTAATATTATCAAGGAGAAGCTAACCACCACTCTAGTATTGAGAGGACCCGATTGGGGGAAACCTTTCCATATTCACACTGATGCCTCTAATACAACCATGTGAGTTGTTCTTGGACAGAAAGATGAAGAAGATCAGATGTATTCCATTTACTTTATCTCGCAAGAATCGGCCCCTACGAAGAGAAACTACACCACTACTGAAAATGAATTTTCAGTTGTTGTTACTCCTGAATAAATTCGACATTACATTATTGGATACAAAATCTTTGTTTATACTGACCACTCGGCCATAAGATATTTGATGAATAAACCGGTTTTCGGAGGTCGGATTATTAGATGGTTACTCTTGTTACATGAATTCAATCGACCATTATTGATAATCCAGAGAAATCTAATTTTGTTGTTGATTTTCTTTCAAGATTGAATGCTTCATGTGATGAAGAAGCGATCCATGATCATTTTTCGATGAACATCTGTTTTCTGTATCAACTCAACCGCCATGGTTTTCCGATCTTGACAACTTATTTACCTATAGGGAAGTTTCCTACCTATTTTACTCATAAAGAGAGATGAAGATTAGTCAAAAATATAAGTGGTGTAATGGAATGTTATTCAAATGTTGTCCTGATATGGTTCTTTGCAGTGTGTTCGGGAAGATGAAGTATACGACATATTGCGAGCTTTTCATGATGAACCTGGAGGAGGACATTACTCAGTGAAGAGGAAAATTCACAAGGTCCTTGGAGTTGGGTACTATTGGCCTTCCCTCCACAAGTTTGTAAAGAAGTATGTGTGGTAGTGTGATGCATGTCAAAGAATGGGGAAGCCTACACTATCCATGGAAATGCCTCTCAATCCTCAACTGGTCTTAGGACCATTTGAGAAATGGGGAATTGATTTCATTGGACCTTTTGATCCCCCATATTTTGGGAAAGCATACCTATTGGTGTGCACTGACTACGTCACGAAATGGGCCAAGGTTCAAGCATTGGTATTTGCCACTGAGGACATTGTTACTGACTTTTTGTACAATCGCATAATGCTAAGATTTGGTGCCCTTCAAGAAATTATATCTAATCATAGACCTCAATTTATGTCTAACATGATTGAGGCTTTTCTAGAAATCTACCAAATCAAGCACCGGAAATTGTCACCATACCATCCCCAATCCAATGGGCAAGTGGAGGTGACAAACCAAGAACTTGAGAACATTTTGATGAAAGTGGTCAACTCGGACAGGAAAAACTGGGTACCAAAACTCCCGAGGTAGTTTGGGCCTATAACACGACCTAGAAAACCACTACTGGTTTTTCCCCTTATGAGTTGGTATATGGAAAGAAGCCACTATTACTGTAGAGTTTGAGTTACACACATGGAGAAAAAAACTAAAAGCATCATCAATTTGGACGAAGTACAACGAGAATGAGTGATGTAGCTGAACGAATTGGATGAAATGAGGATGGAAGCACAACAACAAATGGAAATTCTCCAACATCAAAGGAAGACATGACATGATGCTCATATCAAATACAGGAATTTTAACGAGGGAGAATGGGTCTTACTCTTTGATTCCAAATATCAACAATTTAAAGGTAAGCTACGAACACACTAGTTGGGACCATATCAGATCGAAAAAGTGTTTGATAACGGCTCTGTGAGACTATTACCAATCGATGGTGACAGAAGGACTCTTCTTGTGAATGGACACAGACTCAGGATGTATCAACGTCCTCTGACAAGGAAACCTTCACCAATGACATCATGTTGAGTGAGGAAATGGATGCAAAGGAGGCGCTTAGCCCCTCCTGTCAGAGTAATTGTTGTTTTTCAATTTAAATAAAGGAGGATGATCACAACTTTGATCTTCTTCCCTTAGTTAGTTGTCTTGTTTTCAATAAAAGCATAAATCTTCATTGTTTAAAAGGCCACTAATCACATTTTATCTCAGACTACAGGATGTGGAAATCTACGGATATCGAAGTTGAACTGGCATGGGTAAGTGCATTCTAATTCACTATGGATATTTCCTTATGAAGAAATTCCCCATTGCATGTACTTATCATAATTGCATCCCTACACAATGTTCGATGCATTTATTGGAAATATCATTCCAAATCTTATGACACGAAGTGGGGTATAATAAGTCTTAATTATAGAGGGTATCGCTGGTGTTGGGATTCTAAGAAAAGGATGCACTACTTTCTAGGAGGGACAGGTGTCAATACCATTTTAAATGATGGGATATGTGTGGTACCACATAATAAACCTTCCCACGCATGCCCGGTCCTGTCAACTTTTCACGCTGCCAAATTTGCGCCGACTTTAAGCAATTCGAGGATTTAGGTGCATTTCAAATTGATCCTTACTAACCACTTCCTGTCATTGCTTGGTGAATTTGAACACACCATTATCATTTCCATTACATTGTGGGTTCAAGCACGCCCTTGTTCTTGTTTCTCTACTATTTGGATTTGCCTTCACCATGGGACAAAAGAAAAGTCAGAGCCAGATTCTTCACACCCATTACTTAGGAATGCCACAATTTCGCAGGTATTTTATGATTCTAGTGGCTTGAATTCATACGGAAATTCAAAGGTTTTGATGAAAGTGTAGTGGATGAATTCCTAGTAAATTTTGAAGCTACTTTGTTCACGTGTTAGAGGAAAGAGAGTGGAAATTACTAGCCATGTTGTTTTTGACTATCTGGTTTATCGATTTTGGTTTGAAAGTGATGACAAATGCTCCCCTCAAGGACTTGCTTGCTCTATTTCATGTGGATGGTGAAGCATTTCCCGAGGTAATCCTTACCTCCCAAGGTTCTTAAAAAGGAGTTAAGAGGGAAAGTCTACGACATTTGGAGAGAGGTGGCTAAATGGGTTAACAAATACTTTATATGTGACGGCCATTATGTATGCTAGGTGGAGATTCACTCAAAATTCTCATTCATTTAAAGAAAGGTTGCATCAACCCTGCACTCAGGGTGAATTTACCAGAATATTTGGTTGATGCAATTATCAAAGTAGGCCAAAAATACAAGAATGGAGGAGGAAAGGCAGCGCTAAAGCACCCAAGGCTCATTCAATTACTCTTCTCACATCAAGTTTTTTACAGGCCGAAGAGAAGGCTCGAGTGGATGAGTGTGGGGGAAGGTTCTAAGCCAAATCAACTCAAAAAGATGCCATCTTCCATACCTCAACCCACTATCGAGTCAGCCTCTTGCCTTCCACAAGAAAATGTGGAGGAACCTGGAAGATAGTAGTAGGTGGAGGAACCTAGTACTCAAGAGAATGTGGAAAAATTCGGTAGTCAAGTGAGCCCATCTTCTACACCTTCCATTTCTAAGGGTAAGAATACCTTGCCTCTCTCTTCTTCTATTTCACTACGGCCACGACGGTCATGTCATGTACGTTGCACAAACTTGGAAACTATTAGCTAGAGGTTTTGATGATGATTTTGATCCTATTTGGGAAGAGAAGGACGAGGTAGAAACCCTAGATGTCCCTGCTGACAAATCACCAGACGTTATATTCACTATAGCTATCCCTACCCCAGAGCTCAAATATGCCCACATCTTCGAAATAAACTTAGCAGCTCTGGAACCGTCTTTTGTACCTAAAGCATAAATTCTCACTCCAAAATCAATTGCAATGGAGATTAGTAGCCACAAAGTTATGTGAAGCTGATGTACCACAAGGTTATTTGGAAGAGATTACATTCCTTAAAGAACAATTGAAAGGTATGAAAGAAACAAATATGTCTTTACAAACTGAATTTACCCAGCGAACAATAGAAAAGGTTAGAGAAATCACAACTTTACAAGTAGAAGTTAGTAGCCTAAAGCAATAAAGAGATATAGGTCTTAGAATTTTGAATGATATCAATCAATTATCTCTTCAGAATTCAAAATTAAAGAAAGAAAACAAAAAATTAAAGGGAGAGATAGAAATCAACAAAAATGAAAAACAAAAATTGTAATCTCTTTTGGACTCTGTTTGTCCTTTAGCTTGTAAGCTCTTGTCTTGTCGAAACCGTCTTCGACCTACAACATGTTTGTTCAGAACAATTTTACTCTTGGTAGTTATTGAGGTTGTGTTGTCAAGAGCCTTATGAAGCTCCTGATGGTAATACTTTTCTATCCATTTACAAAACCAATACCCCTGATATTCAGAATCTGCTCTGTGAGTTCTACCTCCATAACATGTTAGTTCCCAATGTCCCTTGAATTCTTCATTAACTTGTTCATGGGGGATTTTCAATTAAAATATTTTCATTCCTTGCTTGAAATTAGATTGTGTGGGGTGAGCAGATGGATATCTTCAATCAAACAACTCACACGATAGGATTCTATATTCGGCCTACACATCACAATGATGTGGCTATGTGAAAGAACTTCAGATCTCTTTACTACCAAGCTGGTATTGGAGATAATACTTTGCGAATACTATTGAAATGTGTGGAGGAATTTGAAAATTATAGTCGTCAAATCGACACTTTGGGGCAGCAAGGCAAGCTTGTGACAAGAGGTGGGACACCTTGAGTTTACCATTAAAGAGAAGAGAGGTTATTTCACCTCAAAATTTGAGTTGGAGTATCAGACGAGGAGATGCACTCATCACCATAATTCGTCAATTATCATAAAAGAATGATAAACAATACAATGACGAATGGGTGGGACTACAGGTAAGGCCACCTCTTCTCCTTAGCCCAACTACAACTTGGTAGAATAATGTTTCCCAATCCAATGAGAGTTTCACATCTTGGGTCAAAGTAATTTCAAATACTCAGGGATGTAAAGGTACCAGGAAGCAATATGCTAACCAATTTGAAGAGTATGACATGGCCCAACAACTTGGTCACAGGGCTAGGGCATAGATGAGTTGCATTGGGACATGCAATAGGTAAAGTGCGGGGAAATGATGAGTACATTATTTGGCTTATTTATATCATTCATATGATTGATAATTTGTCATTTAAACATGATTTGCTAATGCATGGGGATGCTTTGTATAGGTATATCTTAGTGAGTTTAATGCATTTTCCTTGCTTTTGCTCATGCAACTTGATTAATTGTATAAATTCCTACTAATTGCCTTCGTGAGAGAAATGTGGTGATGTGTGCAGGAAAATAATGAACATTTATTGCCAATGCAATTAAGGAGCCCGAGTTTGGAGTTGGAGTTCGAAGTGGGAGACTTTTTCCATCTATCGACCTATAAGTATGGGTCTTGTTTCTAGCAGTCCTATAGGAATTTATGAGTCTTAATCAATACTTTGTTAGTGGAAGACATTAGTGCCGGTAATTTTGGCGTATTCTATAACCACCTGTGTCTATATAAAGACACCTCCTTGAAGAACAATGTAGTAGTTGGTAATATTTATAATCTGTGATATAGCTTGTTGCATTTAGTACTTTTCCTTTCCGCACTGAATATGTCATGGAACTTATTTGAATTAATATAAGGAGATATCATTTTGAGAATCTTGAGCTGTTAAGATTTCCTCTGTCCTAAGGAAGAGCAAGGGCCCACTCGACCAAGGAGACAAGAGGCTATTTACGTTTACATACGCATATGGTTTTTTGATAAGTCATAATCACTTAGTTCCTTTACTGCAATTTCTATTTCAGTGTGTTTCATGTAATTCTGTTCAAGTGTGTTTATTTTCCTTATTGAAATTTCCATTTAAAATGTGTGTTTCCTCTTATGCAAATTCTAGTTAGCGTGTGCTTTTACTTTTACTGCAAGTTTTAATTATGAGTGTGCAATTTCAATTTTGTGTGCACATTTCCATTTGAGTTAGAAGTACAACTTTCAGAATTCATTTTATCACAGTAACTTAATTTCGTAGATTTACATTGAGTTTCCGTAGATTAGTAGCAAATTCAGAAAGATCTAACAAACCCCCAATAAAAGACCCAATAGTATAACTGGTTACATAGGGCTCCATTGCATACAACCTAGGATATAACCCTGGTTTGATAATGACACTAGTAGATTAATCTATTAACGACCCATCGATGGCTTGCCTCATTTGAGCTATACAACTGTTGTACAACTCTATGAAGATGTTGAAAATCAAAGAAATGAATGGAAATGAAGGCAACTACAAATTTCTTCAATTGGAATGAAGAATTTCTATTTTTAGAAAATTGCCCTTTTTCACCTTTTCCACTTTGGATCACTTTCTTTGTTTCCCTGGTTGTTCCTTGTGAACAATGCCTTGAAGAATTTTTCCCACTTTGTGAGAATTTACTATTTATAGTAAGTGCTCGTATAGAAACTTACTATTTTTGGAAAGTGGTCTTCCACACCTCGGATTGTGATGAAACCACCTCCACTTGGGATAGGTTTCTTCTCTTGATCTCACGTACAAAGTTTTAGCTCAATTTGATTACTAGAATGACGAGAAATAAAATAATAAAAACTAGGGCATGAAGTCGGGGTTTCTTCGCCTCAAAAATCTAGGGAATCATTAAATATGTCATAACTTACTCCTTGAGGGTGTTTGGAAATGAAGAATAATGCAAAAACCCACCTCGATCCATGCACTAGTTTGCAAGATATGAGATTTTTCCTTCGCAGCTCGAGAGTCATTCGCGAAAAATGTACTTAGAGCCTTTAAAAATTTGCAATTTTAATGAAAATATTCTTGCCGTGATCATGGGAATATGGAGGGATGAATGAAAGAGGAAAAATGGAGGTGGAGGATTCTAGAAATTTTTGCCAGAGTTTCGGGTAGATTTGGAGCAAAATGGGGGAGAATGAAAAAATGGCTAACTCTTGGCTTTTATACTTTGAGAGAGAGAGAGGGTGGGGGTGTAATTTTATGTCCCCCTTGTCCCCTTGGAAAGGGACGAAGGGGACACAAAAATGCACCCTAGCCCCAGAGGACAAGTGATAAGCATGCAATGGCGGAGGAGATAGAGGAAAGGGCTCAATTTTAGCACCCAAGAGCCAAACTTGGTCATGTGAGGAACCAAATGGGAGCAAGGTGGGGAGGGTGAATTTTTATGTCCCCCTTTTCCCCTTGGAAAGTGAAGAAGGGAACATAAAAGTGCGCCTTATCCCTAAAGTGACAAGTGGCGGGCATGCATGACATGGAGCAGGGGCTAGAAAAATGGCAAAAAGTGCGTATTGAAGCCTCCCAGGGTCATGTGGTGGGTTTATGAGGTCTAACTGGGGGAACATTTTTCTGTCCCCCTTGTCCCCTTGGAAAGGGATGAAGGGGACATAAAAGTGCACCTTAGCCTCATGTTGCCATGTGGTACTTGAAAATTTTGATTAAGGACAAAGCTTAGACCTTGGAGAGGAGCTTGAAAATGACGTTAGGAGATCCTAGAGGTCTTTTTATGAAATTCTTTATATGAATTTGACTAAAAATGTATTTTGAGAAGAATGCGATGGGTCTCAAGGTCTGGTTCAGCTTGAAACCTCTTCAAAAAATGGCCTTTTTTAAAATCAGGATTGCTAGTTGTGCCTACCAAAAATGAGTTGTTAAGAAAAACACCTTGGTCTTGTGACAAATCAGAAAATACCATCATGTAGAGAATCAAATTATATTTCAAATGGTATCTTGTTTGACCTACAAATAATAGTGCAGGGATCCCGAATCATCTTCCGAAGCTTAAGTGTTTTTTTGAACTGTGAGCTCCTTCACCTTCCAAAACCTACTTTTGTTAAACTTGCTTCTAAACCACCAAATCTTCCCTAAATCTTCCTAAATAACTTTCACAATGATCTCAGCTCTTTGATATCACTCCTTGATGAATTTAGGCCTTGAAATCTGCTATGAAGAATATGCACTAACCTTAGAAAGGCTAAAAATAGCCATTCCTAAGCTTGTTGAAAGATCTGCCTTGAAAGACACTGTCTCAAAAGAATCTTGTGAGCTTGTTTTCATCTTTCCAACACATGGGAAATATCATTACAATACACATGAGCACTTGAAGGATGGGGATAGGCCTGACACATGGGAAGAACTGATCTGGGAAGTGCTCAAGGGGGGCTTACACACAAAATTTTGACATTGGGGTCCGTTGTCATGCTTGAAAATATGAAATTTTCATGTTGCACATTTGCATGACAACAAAGATAATCTTGATATTATGTTATTGTTCTAATGTTAAATGCATGGTACTTCCTTGTAATTCAAGAATTTTGTTACTAAGTATTAATATAGTTTATTGTTCTTGTCAATTTGTGTGAGTAGATTATAATTTGTGTTTGCCATTCAAAAGTACAAGTCCTTTCTCTCCATTTCTCTTTGCCATTCTCATTCTAATATTCCCAAAAACTACTTTCCTTTATTTTCTAATTCCTTTCTTCCCAAATTGAAATCTACAGGGATGAGATTCCACCCCATGATTATATTAGTGAATATATTATAAATATTCATTCATTGTTTTTAGATCAGCAATAAAGACGATGCATCCCCTTATTTAAGGAGGGACTTTATCCCACATGATGTGGTTCAACACCATATTTTGTTTTTGACAAAATATCCAACCAAGAGTTCCATGATAAAACTATTGACGGAAAGCAAAAACAAAACATTCGAGAGACATTAACTTAAATGAAACAGCCTTATAAAAGATACTATTAAACCGGCCAATCTTTAAACGGTTGGCGAACATAGCTAAAGCCATTTCATTTTCATTTCATAATCTTCGTTCCACTTTTATCTAATTTTAATGATAAGATAGTATAATACGAGACGAGAGATTGGAGTAGAAAAGGCAAAGACAGGCGACGCTCGTAAACCAGTCCCGTAGGCACACCTTGTGGCCCTCCGCCTGAAAATTTCTCATTTAAACTTGCTATAGAGTAAGAAAGAGCCAGACTTGATCAATCTCACCTCGAAATGCAAGCATGCGTCTGCGTTTCAGAAAATTCGATTATTTTAAGGAGGCTTGTGATGCAGCTAGCGCGCCATTATTTTTCTCCTGTCACGAAGAAGAAATAATGCAAGAGGAAAGCTCCAAGTCCAAGTACAGCTGGTTAAGGGACGATCTAGAGGCGTCTAGTGTTAATGTTTCTGGTCTCTCATGTACTGAGAAACTGTCTTTTGCAAGGGCGCACACACAATTCCTCTCCTCTATTTTCCCTCAAAATTATGAGGAAAGCAGAGCGAAACGCGGTCCACAACAGAAAGGCATTTTCATAAGTGATGGCAAAAAAATCCGCAATTTTTGCAAAATGCTTTGAACTTGAGCCTCCGGAGGTGGACCTTTCACAGGTTAGCTATGCTTTATTCTTAATTCATTTATTTAAGGTGCATGGAAGGAAGGAAATGTTGTTTACAATTGTATCTGTTTTTAGGTTGTAATGAAAGAGCAGGGGTAGCAAATGGTGAACCCGATCACGATCCTCTATGTTTTCGAGGATTTACTTTGTAATATGTCTTAGATGCCGGTTTGAAGGATCTGCTTTGCAATATCACTTAGATGCTGGTTTCGAGTATTACCTTTGCAGTTCTACTTAAATGCTCGAAAATGATTATCGATTTCTCAAATTTGCTAGACATTATTCTGATTTCTTAATTTTGCTAAACATTTTTATATTAGGTGAATGTATTTACCTAGTAGATAGAAGAGAGAGATAATTGTATATCCTTAGTGCTAGTTTTTATTTTATATTAATTACTGTTTTATATTTATATAGCAAAAAGATTAGTTTATTCAAATATAAAAATAATATATACAATATGGCACGGTACTTGTAGTATCCTTCGGCACAGGAGAAGCTTTGGTCTGTTGTGAACTCTGTACTGCCGGTAATGCTGTAGCTTTCCTTGTCAATGGAACCTTCATCTATATTTGTTGATCTGTTTGAGATGTGGTACATAAGACAACAGATCTTATAACCGGCCTCATAACACCTAGAATCTAGAGGCTTATAGGTAAATGAAAGTTACTTTTGGCATCTCGTCCAGCAACATACATGCTCTATCCGAATACAACAAACAGGATCCTGCAGACTCCTCTCCTAACAATGAACATATGGTGGACAACACATCCGAATGCTGATCGCATGGTACCGCACCTGTATTTCTCTATGAAGAATTGTGACTAAACATTTCTGATCGTTGGTATTTTGTACAGTATAAAGTTCATGCTTTCCATCTATGAAATGGAGCAGATAAGTCCCTTTATGTGTTTACGTGGTACCTCTATGGCAAGGTTTTGCTAAATTTTTAGTTTGTTGAAAGTTTTTTCGAACTGCAACTGCAGCATTTTCAATAGCTGAATGTATACATTCTCCATACATTAATATAACTACATTTTTTTAGCTAAAAAAAAGGTAAATGAACATAATCTAGGACTGTTTGAATGCTCCTCAGCGAATCCTAGAAGTTCTAGCTGCCTTCTAGATCTTTACGAGCATCCTAGGTGTTATTAGATACTCCCTAAACAAGCCTACATGTATCCCCATGGGCTTCGACCAAAGTTCCCATGCTTAAAAGAGGTTGCTTGCTCTCCAAGATTTCTTAAAATAGCATTATCTTTAATATCCGACTTACTATTTTCAGAAAGTCCTTTGGATTGCAAAGCTTATGGAAAAGACATATTCCATGTTTGTCTTCTACTAGAAGGTTTTGCATGTCAAGGATAAGGTGGGGAAAGAACACAAAGACGGACACATTAATAATAGGTGCATGAAAATGAACAAGGCGACTGCAATAAGGTTATATAACAAGGTGTTTTCTCCCATAAAGGTATGGTGGACTAAGAATGTCCACTAAGAATGGCCATGGATCATTTTGTGTGCTCAATGGAACCTTGTTAGAAGATGGAATAGAGAAAGTATGAAGAGAAAACCAGGATGCACACATTGTAGATTGTGTGTCTGTCATTTTATCATGCATGAGATACTTACAAAATGGTTGAGAAGGTTACAACCGATCTTTAGCTAATACATAATTAATAATGACTTAATAATACACTATAAGCCTTGTATTCTAATACCACTTATTAAGGCTCACTACAAAAAGCAAAAACAAACACATTGACAAAAAATTGAAACAACAAAACTAGATAGAGTCACACATACTTTAGAAGCTTTCTCTTTGAAAACAGTACAATTGTCATGTCCCCTTTTCAAAATTAAGCCACTCGGAAGATCCGTAGGCTATTCCTTATTTCCTGTAGGCTAAGTTATTTCCCTTAGGCTAAGGGATAAAATTAGGAAATAAATTAATGATAATGTTTTAAATTTTCTTAAGTCACTTTTATTTTATAACATGAAAATGACACTTATGTATTATTATTATTTATTTAGAGGGACAAACTTAATTATCATTAAGTGGATGAAAAATGATATTTTATTAAAAGTATTTTTAAATACTTTTAGGGTGGAATTGGAAAAGAGAAATTATAAAAGGATAAGTTGGGCTAAAAAGAGTCATTATTCATTACTCCTTGAAACCAAACCCTATTCCAGAGCTTGAGCCTTTGTAATGTCCCCCTTTTCGAATTAATCCATTTAGAAGACTTCTAACTCATTCCACTTCCCGTGGATTAGAAGAAGGTGAACAAGGGAAGTATTTGTTAATGTTTTTAGTCCTTTTCCGTGAGCATTTACATTTTCTTTTAGTGTTTTCCTTTATGAGGCAGGTTGGTTGAGTTGGAAGAATTAAAAGGCAAATTAAAAGATAAAGCAAGCTTCTTTATGAGGTTGGTCATGGGGGAGGCTTCCTCATAAGGTTTGACACCACCAAGAGGATATATAAGGGGTCACTTGGGCTCATTTTGAGGATGCATCTTTATTATAATTTTACACTACTTGGTTTTGGGGCTGATAGCTCTATTTCCATTCCACTAGAGGGTGGAAATCCTTTGGTGTGGCTTCACAAGGAATACGAAACCCACCCTTGATAATTGGAGAACGAAAACTTTTCAATTAATTGTTCCAAGTGCTTCATAAAGGTGGATAAGGCCTTTTTCAGCGAGAGTTTGTTTCTAAGGTGAAATTAAGCCCTTCTCCTAAGGGAGCGACCCACTTTGGGGAAGAGATTGGTGGTTTCCAGGGCATGACACCGTTCAACTCAGCCATCATTGCATTCTCCATATTTTCGGCAGCCAAAATCTACTTTGTACTTTATTTTTAGGGCTTGGAATCATTCATTTCTAGCCATTTCATAAGGGCATGCTCTTTTGTCATTTATTTAATTTGTAGTTGTGTTTAGAGCTAAGTCACCGCATTCGCGAATTTAATCAAAAAACCTCAAAATTCGCCGAATCTCTTCCAAACCTTTGAAATTCGTTTTGATTCGCCGAATTTAATAAAGTGCATTTAACACGAATCCCCAGGGCAGGTAAGGTAAAAAAATTCGTTTTAATTTGTTTGTATCAGGAAAACGCATTTAGGGTTTCTTTAAAAAACTATAAAATAAGGGAGCTACGACTAGTGTAACTGTAAACCACATTGCAGAGTCCTGCGAGTTGTTAAGCCAGTGCCTGAGAGTTGTAAGCCTTCCGCGAGCCTCACACATCCTCCACGAGCCTTCACCGAGCCTCCACGAGCCTCTACGAGCCTTGAGAGCCTCGAGCAACAACAACGACGACATACGAACCTCTGGCTATTAAATCTTAGAGTTTAGAGTTTATTAAATTTTAGTTTGATTTATAAATATTTATTTTGTGTTTTAGCTTAAGTTTTTAAGCTAATCTAAGCTAAGTTTTTTAGGTTCACCTTAAAAAATAGTTTATAGGTTAAACCATTGAATTTTTTTTTTTTTTTTTTTTAGGTTCGCGTTAAAAAATAGTTAATAGTTTATAGGTTAAAAAAATGAATCGTATTTACCTTAATAATTATTTTATTAAAACAACATTTGTAAATATATACAACATTTAGATTTTTTTATTTTATTATTTTTAATATATGCTAGTAAATTTATAATATATTAAAAAAATCAAATTTAGTTTCTAACTTTTATATTTCCTTTTTAGTAAATACATATTTTTTAAATTATACAAAATCTGAAATTATAACTGTATTTCTATTAGCCGAATTTAATCACGAATTTTATCTTTATTTTTTCGCAATGAATTTCTTACGAATTTTATACTCGGCGAATTCGAACACAAATTCGAATGCGGTGACTTAGGTTTAGAGGCTGATTTATTGGTTGATGATTTTCTAAAATATTCCTAAAGTGCCTCTATATACTTCAAATATTGTGAATGGTGATATTTTGATGAATTATTGCTTTTTCCTTGCTACTATTCTAAAAATCAGACTGTTTTTCACCGCTGTTGTATTTTCCAGTTGGCTGATTTAAAAAACCAGAATATTTCAGTTCAGGGTTTATGATATTTTGTTGCTTTTCAGTTCAGCCCTAAAAAGGGACATTACAGTGGTATCAGAGCTTCAGTCTTCTCAGTTTGGAGGGTTTCATTCAATAGGAATAGATAGATGGCAAACATACATGAGAGGTTTGTCCTAGGGCAAGAAAGATTGGCCAATGAGATGACACAATTGATCCGACCATGCAAAACCACAATGGAGAAGAAAGTTCTTTGGGAATTCATTGCGTGAGGCAGCCCTTAGGGTCAAGCTTTGGAGTTGTTGCTAATCCATTTAAGCTTACCTACCTCCCTAGGGAAGAATCCATTATGGAGATTGAGACTCAGCCATCCAATGTGGACAACATTGCTACATGGTATGAGGAGTATAGGGCTCTTCTGAAGAAGATTTGTGATGCCATGTGATTTGAGTTCATAGAAGTAAGAAAAGGAAGATCAAGGCCCAAGCCTAGGTCACGAGCTACACAAGAAGAAAAATTAGGGCTGCAAGTAATGGAGAAGAAACAACCCATAGAGGAATCCACCGTGCAAGTTGAAGAGGGAGAAATCATGGAGCTTGAGCCAAAGAAGGAAGAAAAATCAGATCTGCAAGTTGGTAAAGAGAAATTGGAGGTTGAAGCTCAATTGCCAAATGTGAATGTTGAAGTACAACTTGCTGGAAATTTCAGAACAACCATCTACATGAAGCAAGTAGATGATGTTTATGGCCTTGGAGAGAACCATGAAAAGGTTTTATGCATGCATCAACAAAATGTGGATGAAGTTGAAGCAAAAGGGACATCACTTGTTGTATACGAAGGGTTCAAGTTAGAGGAACTTGCACCATCCTTCGAGCTTCCATTGACTGATTTTCAGAACAACACTATGAAGAGTCATGTGATCGAAGAAAATATTGGGAATCACGAGGATAGAAGGGTTGGAGGTATCTCCACAAACCCCACTTCATCAAAGGAGGACAAGCTTTTCATTGGCAGCCAAAGGTATGATAATAATAATCACATTTCAGATTTGTTGATCCTTCCTATGTCGCTGCAATATTTTTATCATCATGAACAACAAGCTAGGGAAGATGAGAAGGTGGAAGATACATCTTGTGGTAAAGAGCACATAGGTCTTTTTGCCCAAATGCAACCTTGTTTGAGCATAATAGTGTGGGATCCGGGTGTTATTTTGAGTCCCACTAAGGTGAAGAACACCACTTGTAGCTATGGACATAGAGTTGGTTTAAATCAAATCCAAGATTGCTTTGGCATGGGGAATCTGGATGATCTTTTGAAGACCAAGGTAAATGCCTCTATTAAATTCTCCGTTTTTTGCTCTTGGTATATGAGAAAACTTATGTGGATGCATATGAAGCTTGTTGTGCCCTCTAACAACATGGTGAAGGATAAGTTACTACAAAGAGGCCACATCATTCCTTACACCATAAAGATACATTTTGGGTTGGAAGAATGGGAAAGCCTTTGCATCCCATAATTGCAATTGTATGGACAGCTGCCCAAAGTATTGAGAGAAGTCATCATGCTATTAAGATGCTTTCAGCTGAGGCATTAGAACAAGTGGAGCCAGCTATGGTAGCAGGAGTTGCAACAAATAGAGGGCAGGTTTTGGGGACAACACATTGGTGGGTAAGCCCTACATTTTTGTTTTCATTACAACAATCTTCTCATGGGCATTTTCAGCTCCTCTTCAATTCACATACCCCTAGAAAAAGTCTTTTAATGAAAATGGATGTTAAGCTCATGAAATTCATGTTGGAAAGCAAGCAAGATGAAAGTTATCTTGTTGTCCCAAGCTTGGGAGATCAGCCGGACATGGAAGGTATGGTTGTGAGTTGTAAACATGTTGATTTTGGATTTCCGAGCATGCTGTCATAAGATTTTGTATTGTTGTCATAGACATTTCCAACTTGTCTATAATCTTATTTGCTGTCATACAAAAGAGGACAACCATGAGAGGGGATAGTTTCCACACTTTTGAGGTATTTTCAGTCATCAACAAAGTGTTTCCAACCCCCACTATGTTGTTTTTGCAAGATTTCATGAGGGATATTCAATATGACAATTGTACTTGTTTTTCACTTACTGTCCATGCAATTTCCAACCCCTTTCCGTTGTTGTTGACAGTTGTAGAAGAATTTCCAGCCATTTGGGTGAAGGGTGCTAACAATAGCAACATGCTTACAACTATCATAAGAGGTTTTCCAGCTACTTTCATCTTGATTTTTGAGGAAAAAATGCATGATTACAGTTGTGTTTGGGGCAGCATGACTGAGTTTTTGGACAACCATCACTTGTATGAAGTTTGTGAGAAGTTTGCAAGCAAAAAGAGTTGGCCATCATGTCTACAAGGCATGAAATGAAGAAGAAAAGAACTCTTGTTTTCTCTAATAAGTTTGTTCCATGTGTAGGTACAGGTGTGATGAAGGAGGAGCAACTGAGTTTTCTCTTTTCCCATACAAATGAAGGAGCAAATGAGATTGCAGCTGTAGCAGAAGATGACATCACGAAGAATGTCAAATTTATGGTCACATGTGATCACCCTTTGCAAGGAGATGAAGCCTCTTCCATACTTGAGTTGAAGCAAAAAGATTGGAGGCATTGAAGAGGCAAAGGGCAGCAATGAGTATGCAGCCCGAAATTCCTTATTGGCAACCACAAATCATCATTTTTGGACAGCAAAAGAGTTCGCTACAACAAGGTATAATGACTCATAATTTGGTTATTTTTGCAAAAAGACTCCAACCAAGCATAGGAGAAATAAGGGGTGATGTTTGGTTACTCCCAAGTGTTAGAAGAAGCATCCTTATGACAACTATGAGCCCATTTGTACTCAATAGCATTGCTGACATCATTTTTGGCAGCCCTCATTCTTTTTCAGTTGCATTCATGCATGTGATTAGAGGGTGTTCTTCCACCATAGTTGACAAGGGTGAGATGGAAGGTGAAGATGCCCCATTGGGAAATGCTTTTGTTTGTCAAGTTGCTGAGCATTTTTTCAGTTTTTGCCCTTTGTTTGAACTTGTAGCTGGTTGGAAAGTGTTTTGTACAGTTGAGTATACAAGGGAAGAAATTGCTACTGTTATTTTGGAGGACAGAATTGGGACAAATTATATTTTATTCAAAGCAACCATAAAGATTCATGGGCTGCCAAGGGACTTCAATGAAGATAAGGGCATTTATTGCATAAGTTTGTTTTTGCAGAAGTTCTTTCACTTGATAGGCTTGGGTGCTAGATTATGGGAGTACTACGTCATGTTCTTTCACTTTGGCACATTGGCACTTGGGCATGAGAGTTGCAATTGCTTGAGGGCAAGCATTTTCTGGAATGGAGGACAGTAATGTCCCTTTTTTTGAATTAATCCATTTAGAAGACTTCTAGCTCATTCCACTTCCCGAGGGTTAGAAAAAGGTCAACAAGGAAAGTATTTGTCAAATTTTTTAGTCCTTTTCTGTGAGCATTTACATTTTCTTTTTGTGTTTTCCTTTATGAGGCAAGTTGGTTGGGTTGGAGGAATTAAAAGGCAAATTAAAAGATAAAGCAAGCTTCTTTATGAGGTTGGTCATGGGGAAGCTTCCTCATAAGGTTTGGCGCCACCAAGAGGATATAAAGGGGTCACTTGGGCTCATTTTGAGGATGCATCTTTGTTATAATTTTACACTACTTGGTTTTGGGGCTGCTTGCTCTATTTCCATTCCACTAGATGGCGGAAATCCTTTGGTGTGGCTTCACAAGGAAGTAGAAACCCTTCCTTGATAATTGGAGAACGAAAACTCTTCAATTAATTGTTCCAAGTGCTTCATAAAGGTGGATAAGGCCTATTTTCAGTGAGGGTTTGGTTCTAAGAACCCATTCTTTCCCCTAAAAAGGGACATTACAGGTGTCTACAGGATGAAAACCTTTTAGTGTGCAAGGACTAAAACCCTCTAATTCCAAAGAAATTCTCCATGGATTATATTTTTTATTATTGATTAGGCTAGTACCTTAACCCATTCTTTCCCGTTTAAGGAGAAAAGCATTTATTATTATTGATTAGATAGTCATTTTCATTTATCCTATTGGAAGCCTTTTTGCTCCAATAGAGGAATTTAAGTAGTTTAGTATTAATGGTATTGTGAGCATGTAGGCTCCAATAACCTTTTTAATATTTAAAATGCAATTACTTAAAGGGTCGGCCATGATGTAATGATTGTTTAAGCACTCCTTATGCCTATTTAAGGAGGTCGCTTGGGCATTAATGAATTATGTTTTGGAGATTATTCTTATTTGGTGAAAGTTGGCTAGTGTAGCCCTTTTACTCTCTCTCTCTCAAGGACGAAACCCCTTGGGTTGAGAATCTCATTCAAGGATGAAAACCCTTGATTGGGAAACTTGTGAAGGACGAAAACCCTTCATAAGGTTTTTGATATGCAAGCTGGTTGGAAAAGGAATAAAGTATCTTTCTCTTGCAAGTGTTGTCTCTTTGGTGCAAAATATATTTTATTTCAAGTGGAGCGACCTACATTGATGTGGTAAATTGGTATGTGTGGTGATTCTTTGGCAAATCTGAAGTTATCCTCTTGTTCTTTATATTTTATAATGCCAATATCTTAAGTTTCGTGAATTTTGGAGCTTCCAATGTTGAGTTGTGAATTTTAAAATAACGCTGTAGACAAGGGTTTATTTGAAATTCATATCTCCAGATTTTAAGCATTAAAAATCAGTTTTCTTACATGAGATGATTGCTGGTGATATCTAATAATTTAGAGAATTAAATAGAGCTAATTCAAAGGGTTTTGAAGGCATTTAAGTGGGTTGAAAACCCCAAATCAGGTTGCTGCCCTAGGAAGGGTTTGGAAAATCAGTTTTGCAAGGTTTATAACAACAATGTCTCAAATCTGATTTGAGAGCTTTTTGCCATTTCCTAGGTCCCCCAAAAGGGACATTACAGTGGTATCAGAGCTCTTTCCTCCCAGCCTGTGAAGCATGGAAAAATTGGAGAGGATCATGAAGAACCAAGAAGGAATGATGGAGGCATTGAGTCAGCTTACCCTAGCCATCCAAAAGTTGCAAGGTGGTGGTTCGGCCAAAAGGAAGAGTCTTCCTACAACCCCCGTGAATCAAAGAAGGAGAAAATCCCTTTTGCAAGGCCCTACAAACCCCAATTCGTGGCTAAGGAGGAAGTCGCTCCACAAGGGAGCCCTAGACAAGCTCATGGCTACATGTCACATTGCTTGAAGAATACCGAGAAATGTCGGAGGAGTTTCGGGAGGCAATGTCTCTCATGGATTTTGTCGAATTAAGGATGAAAGAAAAACATTACCGGCAAAGAACCCTAGTGCCAAAAGGAGAGGTGCAACATGCATTGGGTAAGATGAATCTTCCTATTTTTGATGGCTCTACAAAGGGATCAGCTAGGGCATGGATCCAAAGACTTGACACTATACATAGAGAAGGGCTTGAAGGAAATGGAGCCATGAAAGAGGGAGAATTGGCCCTTACTCCTGTTATTGTTCTGGAGAGTCAACATCATGAGGTAATTATTGATCATTGTTTGGTTAATATTGATGATGTTTCAACATGTGATGAATCCAGGGATGAAAAGAAGAGTGAGGAGCAAGAAGGGAAAGAGAAAGGGATGGTTGGAAACCATTTTCCAAATAGACATGATGACAATAAGCTTGTTGGTCTGTCTATAACAGCAGTCACTAAAGAGCATAATGATGATGGATTAGACATGGGTAAGAGCTACGAAGACATTCCAAACACACATGAACAAGGTATGGAGGTAGTGCACCCTTTCAAGCAACTTCCAAGTCATGCATACATCAAGACAAAGGTAACTACTTCCTCTTTCCATTTGATTTGTAATCCGTCTTATATACTTGTGTTTTTTGGGGGTCACAATGATGCTTGTATTGACGGTACCTCAACAAGTCTTTTATGGTCAAGAAGATTGGAAGAAACTCTCCATAAAGGACAAGATAAGGTGGCTGGACTGTCCCTAACAGCAGTCAAAGGGAGGTCATTTGATGGAAACCATAGCCCTATCAAGAAGCCGGAAGTTATCCAAGAAAAGCACCGACAAAAGTGGAAAGGAAAGATCCCATCCGGCGAAGAAACCAGGCCAAGGAAGAGTGCTGATTGGAACTCAGAAATTCTGAGTCATAGGAGTGTCATAAGCAGCCCACGGTATGAGGTTATCTCAGTTTTTACTAATATATCATTTCAGATTTGCTACCATGGACAGCTGGTTAGAAAGAGTACTCATATTTCATGTGTGTTGTATCCTCCTATGCCACCGCTGATTGGATATCATCATCATACTTACTTCACGGAGTGATGAGGTAAGAAGTACTTTTTGTAATAAAAAGCATATAGATACTTGGGATCCATTCCAAAGGTGTTTCCGCACATGGCATATAGGTGATATGTTGAAATTTACTTGGGGAAGGATACCTGATTTCAAAATCAGTATGGAGGGCAATGATGGTGATTCTAATTTTCAGTTTCATATGTGGTTAACCCATGGTCCCATAATAATGGAAGAACTAAAAAGAATGGAATGGATGGGCAGCATTCTTACTATAAAATGTGGCACACATCACCCATTCCGGTGAGGGTTCTTCTTCATGACCAAAGGGTCACCATGCTTATAGAGAATGACAATATGCATCAGTTTATTGAAGAAGAATTGGCAAGAAGGATGGGGCCAAACAAGGCTGGTTTCAAAGGCTTCACGGTCACCATAACTTATGGAACATATCCTCTTTGCACAAGAAAGATACCACAGCTCGCTATTCCCATGAAAAGGTATGAATTTTGTATTGACTTCCTTGTTTTAAGTTCAGCTGAGGCACATATTGTTTTTGGGGTTCAAGAGCTCCAAACTTTAGGGGAATTTACCCTCAAAATCCACAAGAAGGGATTGAAGTTCCACTCACAAAATGAAGAAGTCAGAATTTATGAAATCAGAAATGGAAATGGTAGGCATGTTAAGCAAGGAAAATCTGATTTTATTTCATTACCAGCAGTAGAGAAGGGACTGATTCTAGCTAAGAATACAAGGAGGAATGTTGCAAACAACATCATGAGGAGGATAAAGAATGAAGAGGAAATGAAACATAGTCATTGGAGCGATCACATCCATACATGTGCAAAGAAAGATTGTACACTTCTCACATATTTTAGAATGGATATAACAGCTGATTGCATATTCTCAGTTCCTCTAGAGCAATTTTCAGTTTCTACCACCTTCCAATCATGTGTGGACCTCATATTCGGTAAGTACTTAAGGGAATTTGTGCTTGTTTCCTTTGATGATATCTTGAGATATAGCAAAACATGGGTGAAGCATCTACAACACCTTAACATAATGATGAGTGTTTTAGGACAGCAGTCCTTACTTGCAAAGAAATTCAAATGTGGATTTGGTTTGAGAAAATTTTGTACCAAGGATATATCATAGAGCCTCAAGGGGTACATGTGGAGCAACAAAGGATACATGCCATACTTGGTTGGCCTCCTCCCGTCTCCATTTCACAACTCAGAAGATTCCTTGGGTCTAAGAAGGGCTTTTCACATCTTGCTGCCCCTCTAACTGATTTAACTAAGAAAGGGGCACTCAGCTGGTCACTTCTAGCTCAAGAAACAATTGATAAACTCAAGAAGGTGATGTACTCATGTCAAGTGCTTGTTGTACCTAATTTTTCTTTTCCATTTATGGTGGAATTTGATGCATCCGGTGAAGGAATAGGGGCTGTTCTAATGCAAAATCAGCGTCTTATTGCATTAGAAAACAAAGAACTCAAGAAACATGAGCTGAATCTTCACATTTATGATAAGAAGATGATGGCCATTATGCATGCCTTGGTCAAATTTAGGCCATATCTTGTTGATGGGTCAACAAAATACAAGCTTTTGGTTTTGACATCAAATATGTCAAGAGGAAAAAACATTGCAGCAGCTGATACCTTATCACGAAAACCAGCTCTTCATGAGAATCAAGAAGGAACACAAGAAGGATCCACGCAAGGAGTCAAGATTTGGAGCAGCGAAGTTCATCATTGCTTGAGGACAAGCAATCTTGGGAAGGGGGACTGTCATGTCCCTTTTTGGAGGCTAAATTTTGAAGACCTTAACCCATTCTTTCCCGTGGGTCTAAGGAGAAAAGCAAGGGGAAATCTGGATTATATTTTTATTATTGATTAGATAGTCGTTTTCATTTATTATCATTTATCCTATTGGAAGCCTTTTTGCTCCAATAGAGGAATTTAAGTAGTTTAGTATTAATGGTATTGTGAGCATGTAGGCTCCAATAACCTTTTTAATATTTAAAATGCAATTACTTAAGGGTCGGCCATGATGTAATGATTGCTTTAAGCACTCCTTATGCCTATTTAAGGAGGTCACTTGGGCATTAATGAATTGTTTTTTGGAGATTATTCTTATTTGGTGAAAGTTGGCTAGTGTAGCCCTTTTACTCTCTCTCTCTCTCTCTCAAGGATGAAACCCCTTGGGTTGAGAATCTCATTCAAGGATGAAAACCCTTGATTGGGAAACTTGTGAAGGACGAAAACCCTTCATAAGGTTTTTGATATGCAAGTTGGTTGGAAAAGGAATAAAATATCTTTCTCTTGCAAGTGTTGTCTCTTTGGTGCAAAATATATTTTATTTCAAGTGGAGTGACCTACATTGGTGTGGTAAATTGGTATGTGTGGTGATTCTTTGGCAAATCTGAAGTTATCCTCTTGTTCTTTATATTTTATAATGCCAATATCTTAAGTTTCATGAATTTTGGAGCTTCCAATGTTGAGTTGTGAATTTTAAAAATAACGCTGCAGACAAGGGTTTATTTGAAATTCATATCTCCAGATTTAGAGCATTAAAAATCAGTTTTCTTACATGAGATGATTGCTGGTGATATCTAATAATTTAGAGAATTAAATAGAGCTAATTCAAGGGTTTTGAAATCAGTTTGTCAATTATATTTATGATTAGATGTATGCTTGGTGTTGATCTGAATCAAGGACTGTTGTACACTCTCCTTGTTATGTCCTTGTGCCCATTGTGGACATTCCAACCAATGTCACACTCCAAAAGGGACTACCGTACATCTACAATAGCATATTCCAGCCCGCTATTGCAGCCCGCTGTTGGGGATTGTTGTACTTTGTTTCTAGGCTGTTGGACTTTGATTGGTATTTATTGTTGAGTTTATTCATTTGTTGTGATATTTTTGTAGTAAGGGTTTTTGTAATCATTTTTGAATTTACAATCAACTCTTTGAATAAATATTACACTTGGGTTGTTATTAGATTTGAAGTTTCAGTTTACATGTTGTTTAGGATTTATCGAAGAAGCGCCACGGATCTACTTGGGTTCAAGAATTCACGGGAATGATACGAGGCGTGAATTGTTCCAAGAAAAACAATGCAAGCATATAAGACTACAAATTATGAAAAATACAAGAGAGATAATTGCAATAACACATAAATAGCTCCAACTCAATACGATCAAATAGAATAATGCAAGAGATGTACATATAGGAGGTGAATGTGTAACCTCCTCCTAGAATCATGGCAATCTCCACCTAGAATAGTGGTAACCAACACCTAGAATGGTGTAGTCAAGTGGTAACCAACACCTAGAATAGTGTAGTCAAGTGTACACCTAAGCAAGCATATCCCATAAGTGTAGGGAAACTCCAAGTGAGGTGGAATATCCCGAGTAGGATAATACAAATAAAGTGAGGAAAATAAATCCTACACTAACACCCCCCATAAGCACAACTTAGGTGGGAAGTGAAAAATGAAAGTGGGTCTCAACAATAAGGCCTGATGAGGTACCCACGTACAATGCATCTCTCACAAAGATAGAGTAAAAGGAGAAAACCCAATGGGAAAAAACTCCCCCTCAAAAGAGAGACAAAGAAGAGAAGGTAGGACTAGAAAGCCCCACTCGAAGCTACAACTACCGGTAGCCATCCGGTATCCTGCAAAGCAACCTCCTAGAGTGACTGTGGCTCAGAAGTAGATGCAGTGAAGAGTGGATCACCATGGAAGAGTGAAGGTATCCATGAAAGTGTCTGATGGATCTCCAACCATGGTATGGTTCATATCCAAGGAACTATGCTCCTCATGCAAGGTAGAAGTGCCAACTGCTCCATGAAGGAATGATGTATCTCGATGCAGAAGCGAAGAAAGAATGTGGAGGGTCCTGTAATTGAGTAGAAGATTGCCTGATGTCTGATGAGTCCTAAATCAAGATGCCTGCTCCCTGAAAAGTTTGAGGTGGACTAGAAGTAGGTGGATCAAGAAATAACTCCTCTAAAATTGGAAGGTGACAAGGAGATAGTGGAGGTGGGTCCCCATCACTACTGTAGTCATCTGTGCTAGAAGAGAAGTTCTCATTAGAAATGTGCTCAAGCTCAAAAGTGTCATCAAGTACAGTGAATCTGGTGAAGAATTTGAAGGAGGAACAAAGTGAGAGAAGGAATATAGCCGAGTTTGATGATCGACTACACCCACTGCAATGATAGTGTCACTTGTGTAGCTCTTTGACATAGACTGAATCTAGAGTGAACTCAACCCGCATGCCTTGACTAAGGTGAGTAATCTGGTAGACTGATAAGAGATTAGTTGATAGTGAGGGAATACTAAGAACATTATTGAATGTTCCTCCATTCACTTCAACAGGCCCTCTCCCAAAAACCTGTGTAGAACTATTGTCACCCAATCGTATAGTAGACATGTCACATGGCTCTAATGAAGTGAACTCCACGTGTGAAGAAGCCATATGATGTGAAGCACTAGAATCAATAACCCATGTAGGAGGTGGTGGTACAACTGCAACAAGGGCTCTCCCTTTTTTCTCCTTTCCTGATTCTTTCTCTTTCCCTTTTCCATTTGTATTTGCATTGGAGGATTCATTGGTTGATGAAGATTGTTTGGAAGACTCGGGGTCACCTATCTTGTTCTTCTCAAGAAGACTTGTGAGGTGGTCAATCTGTTTCTTCAAACATTTTCTTTCATCATGTCTCCTTTGCAATACCCACATTTAATCCTTTCTTTCTTGGACTTATCACTAGAAGAGGAAGTTTTAGAGTTTGATGTAGAGGTGGAAGAATGTTGATCCTTCTTGCTTTCTTGATCCTTGTTACTCTGTTTATACTCTTTGTCTAATGAGGCTTTTTGTTTTCCATTCTTGGCAATGAGAGCTTGAGGTTTGGAGGACTTCAAGGTACCCATTTGTATTAACTTGTCTTGCTCCTTAGTCAAATCAGCAATAAAGTCATCTAAAGATGGCATAGACCATGTGGCTCCAAGAGCCCTCTTGGTAGCATAGAAGGTAGAGACAAAGATAGAGTAGTCAGGACCTAGTTTGGCAAGCACTGAAAGAACTAGCTGTTCATCCTTATTTTTGTTCCACATTCTTTTAACTATAATCGTAAGGACTTGAGATTGGTAAAGAAATCTTCCAAGGTGTCAAGTTGCTAGGACTTAAGCTGATAAGTTCTATTTCTAGCTCATGACCCCTCATAGTGTCAAAATGTAAATAATAGGGTATAGATACTAGATTATACCTAGTATATAATCTATACGGTTCCGCATGCCAGGAACCAGATTTGAACTGGTGACACGAGGATTTTCAGTCCTCTGCTCTACCAACTGAGCTATCCCGACTCTTCCCTGTTTATCATCCTAGCGCAGAACCTGAGCTCAGGTCAACTAAAAAGACAAAAGAAAATCCTTTTTATTTCCCTTTTAATTTCCAAATAAGGTTTTTAAGGTTTTCCACACCTCGTTGGGAGATTTGGCCGACTCTATGTGAAAGAGGAGTTCAAGAGACACTTGAAAGACACAAAATACCAAAGGCTTCATCACACTTATTAAACCACTTAACTTTGTCTGCAGCTTCACTAGGCTTAGGTTCTAACCCCATTGTGATACGGTACAACCCTGTTCTCCTAAGTGCAATGGTCATTTTTGATTTCCATTCATGGTAGTTAAAAGATGTAAGTGGGTTAATTGTACTTAGATCCATTACTGCAGAAATAAAGGTTGTGGTAGTTGCTAGAAAAACAAAGAAATGTGTGGAAAGAAAGAAGTTCCGAACAAGAGAGGAAACACATTGTACACCCCCCGGAAACTATATCAAGCCCCCCACAATTTTGGCACTTTATAACTTAGTGCATTTTACAAAATAAATAGGTCCAATGCTTTGGGAAATGAAAAATATTTAACTTTTGCAAAAAAAATGGCACTTGATATTGAGCTACTAATAAAAAGTTTTACAATAATTATTTCCCGTAAATAAGCCTTATTTTAAATGAATTTGCACTAAACTTGAAATGCGCTTTTTCCACTAAAATATAGTTTTAGAAAAAGGGGGTGCGTTTTGATGAACCCAAGATCTTCATTGCGACCCTTAAATTGCTGCAGATCTAAGTGTAGCAAACAACACTATCGCGGGACTCAAAAACAACAAGCTCGAATCCGGATCTGTAATGCGTGTATGGGCTGTTGGAAACTCTGTTGCAAGTTTGAAATGTCTCTTAATCAGAAACACGCCCTTTGCAAGTCTGAACATGCATGCACAACACTATCACAGGTGAAAACGACCTTCCCAGGACTGCAAATCAACATCTCGATTTGGATAAATCTTTCAGGGAGCCTGCAACAATGATATAGGGCCTGCAAAAAGCAATCTCCAAAATCAGTATATCCACTGTGCATGCGGGCTGTAAACCACAAAAGCTTACAAATAGGCTATATACCCACAAAACCAGGAAAACCAACACTAAAAACACCTAAATAATTGCAAATAATGACCTCAAATGAAATTAAACTTGTAGAATAATAACCAGACAAGCTCAATACCACTTGGATTTGATACCATATCGAAGAAGCACCACGAGATCTACTGGTTCGAAGAATGCACAAGTGAATGATGCAAGACGTGAATTGTTCCAAGACAAAACAATGCAAGCATACAAGACTGCAAATTATGAAAATACAAGAGAGATAATTGCAATAACATAGAAATAGCTCCAACTCAATATGATCAAATAGAATAATGCAAGAGATGTACATATAGGAGGTGAATGTGTAACCTCCTCCTAGAATCATGGCAAATCTCCACCTAGAATAGTGGTAACCAACACCTAGAATGGTGTAGTCAAGTGGTAACCAACACCTAGAATAGTGTAGTCAAGTGTACACCTAAGCAAGCATATCCCATAAGTGTAGGAAAACTCCAAGTGAGGTGGAATATCCCGAGTAGGATAATACAAATAAAGCGAGGAAAATAAATCCTACACTAACAGATTTATTTCCGCTTTTTTAAATTTAGAAAATCACCAAAAAATTCAGAATAGAGAAAAATCATCAAAAGGTATATTACGGTGGGTATCTCGAACATTGATTTTGCTAGCCTACAGGGGAAAATAATATTTTGAATTCATTTGCAACCCAATCAAAGAGAAATCGGGTATTATCGAAGAGAAAAATGAAGGGCTTAGTCACCCGAAAAAGAAACAGAGGTCATGGGGACAAGAGAACAAAGAGCTACTCCTACAAATGAAATGATTTATTTGTAGGAAATAATTGACTGTGGTCGAGATAGATTTGGAAAGAAAAATCCAAATGACATTGAGAGAATCCATGGTAGGGTTAGTACAAGCTCTGCGCAAAACGTTAATCGAATAAAGAAAATCAAGGAGAAGGAAGCTCATAGCTAATAAGTGGGCCTCAATCAATACCCCTTCCAAGACTTTCCGAGAATTTTTTTGCAAAAGAACACCCAAAAAGGTAGAACCCCAACATCACATAGGTAATGATTTTGTAGAATTTCATGCAGAATATGAAGGACTTAGCCTTGCGATACAACAAGTATTGTCTGTCCAAGAGTTCTCGTGATTTAAAAATGAAGTATAGTACGAGGAGGGGAAGGAGAACTCAGCGATTATCCCCAAAAAAACATTCAACAACGTTTGGGTAGGATCGCCATTTCTACTTATGACAGATCGAATAAGTGCTCTACCAGGTCTTGGTTATAGAAATTGGATACATACTTGTCTTTGTGTCACGACTGAGTTTCCCAACCCAAAAATACATGCAATTTTTTTTGTGTTGTCACGAAGCTAAGTGGACCTTTTCTTGATTTGTGCATGTCATCCTTGCGCAGGGGCCATGCTAATTTTCTTTGTATTGTTCTAATTTTATTTGATGGTTTCGAATTGGAAATAGAAGATAAAACAAGCTTTAGAGGTCGGTCTACACTCTTATGATTCTTGGCGCCAACTAAAGGGTATAAGAGGAGTCTCATAGGCTCATTTGCACATCATCTTTTGGCATATACACTTTATATTTGGTCTCTAGGGCTGATTGCTCTAAGTCCATTCCACTATTGGGTGACAATCCATTAGTGTGGCATCCAAGGAGGACGAAACCCTTCCTTGTGGGAGATTGGAGGATGGAAACCCTTCAATTTGGTGGAGTTGAAGACTTTCATTGAAGACCATCTTGTTGGTTTTTATCTAGGGCATCAAGAAGAAGACCTACAAAGAGCTTTTGCATTATTTTGAGTCCCTCTCCTAGGGAGCGACTAGGGTTAGAGTGTTTTTGGGTGCCTTCTAGGGCACGAAACTTCATTATTATTTGATATTCAGATTCATCATAATTTATAAGGATGGTATCTCATTATCCAAAATTCACCCCCAGGTAATTTTGATAACATGCATCAAATTACTTAGTCCCGGAAAATAAATTGATTCAGGGCCAAAAATCATGTTTCTAGGGTCCCCTGAATTTTTCTAACTCTCCCGTCCCAGGGTTGAAAAGAACAAGTTCGAGAAAAGGTGAAAAGGCTGCAAAACAAGCTTGGGCCAGGAAAATCACGCTAAAATCAAGTCTAGTCCTAGTCCTCGCAACAGTCGGGACGTGAGGGACATCTGGGCGCGAATCGGCCGAAAGGCCGCCAGGCAGTCTGCAGGCAAAGGAACATCCGGGCCGTCGGGACGCGGGACGCGGAAAGCCGGTTCGGCCAAAGGAGAAGAAAATCGACTAACTACTCTGGGACATTTGGGACAAGAAGACGCGAAGGACGCGAACCGCCCAGATCGGCCGAAAAGGAGAACTTTCGCACTAAGCAGTTCGGGACATGTGGGACAAAGGTACGTGAACCGGCCGAATCGGGCGAACCGGAAGAATTTGTCCCAGACAGTCCAGGACATGTGGGACAAAGGGACGCGTGGGACGCGGATAGCCGAAGGAGCCGAAAGCCAATCAAGCAACGCCACGTGTCATCGGCCGAATGAGGGACGAGGAAGCCCATTTTGGGCGGATCGAAGTTTTTGTCCCAGATAGACTGGGACATCCGGGACAAATGGACGTCTTTGGCCGACGCGAAAGAGCTGTGGCAGCACCAGCGGACCAACCAAATCATGACACGTGTCACAAGGAGAAAAGTCCAAAAAGTTCAAAGGGCGAGGTTTCAAGCACTAACCCGAGCCAATAAAAGGAGGACACGTGTCCAATGAGGAAGGGAAGCTCGGAGCTCGGGAAGGAGTTAGAGAGTTTAGCAAGAGTTTTGGCCGAAAAGCTAAAAGCAAAGGTCTGCCCCATGCCCCTGTCGACCAATCAATGCATGCCACGTGTCCCAAGTGGCGGGGCGCGGAAAGTGGAAAATGTTCCAAAATCACAAAAGGCAAAACTTTCAAGGAAAAACCCATGGGACAGCAGAGGAGAGAGAATTACGTATCCAATCAGCGCTTGACACGTGTCGTCCAGGTGGCAGAGCACGGGAAAGATCTTCAAAACACATTTTCACGATTTGTGCCTAAATCTTCGATCTCCATATCTTTTGATCCAAAGCTTGGATTTGCACGTTCTTTATATCAACGGAAAGCTTATGAAATTCTCTACATGATTCCGGGGTTAATCTTGAATTTTGTGTGCACTGAGAGAGAAAGTTGAGAAACGGCTCGACACGTGTTCATGGCGAAGTGACATTTTAGCGACCAAATTAATGCGAAATGGGTCACATTCTCCTCCAAATTGGTCAAAGATGGCAGGGTATGGGTTTGTAAGGTTCCCCATGCCGTTTTAATGCATTTGCAGTCAATGAGGAATGGGCTTGCACGTTTTCCCACGTTTCTCTCACCTGGGCTCGACCCATGCAATGTAAAAGCCGATTTGGCTCATTTTAAAAATAATAATTACAAGTTGTTCATCCGTTCACTCTGCCCTCCCTTCTTTTCCTTCTCCGGGTTAAAAATGGAGTTTGAACCTCCTCCACTCTGTAATGGCGTTTTTGCCTTTTACTAATGAAATGATGTTCTGTGCAAACTTCTGAAGCAACAAAAACGTGTTTTGTGATGCATCTGTCCATCCTTGCTCGTTTTTCGCTTGTTTTCCTCTTGCCTCTCTTCATTGCAGGTATTTGTGCATGTTTGAATGTTCATTGCTGCAGGTTTGGAGAGCCGTGTTCATGGAGTTTTGGGACATTTTTCAGTGTGAAATCTATCCTTGGGCTGTGATGCATCTGTCCATCCTTCCCATTGCTCACCTCTCTTTGTTACATGGCAGTTTTGATAGATGTCCAACATTCTCCTTCTCTGGTGTATCACCATTTTAGTGTAGGCTTTTGTTCTTTTCCTTTCTCTCTCTCTCTCTGTCTCTTTGGCATGGTTAGATTAGGATTAGATTAGCTTGCTCGCACCGGAATAGCTTGTGGCGGTGGTTTAGGAGCAGGAACCAGCCTTCTCTGGAGATTCCTTTCTCATTTCTGCAAGTCCCACACTTGGAGAAAGGTTTCAATGTTGTGCAATCACACTGGATGCCTGAAGATCAACTTAGAAACTTGATCAGCATCCAGGGGTGGTGTGATTTTGCATCAACAAATCTTCTATATTTTGTAATTGTTGGGGTTCAAAAGCCTCATTTTTAACTATTTTTGTGGACTGCACTTTTGCTGTCCTAAAATAAATTGCAGCTGGGTAATATTTCAGATTTGTCACATATTTTGGCTTGGTAATGGTTCCATTAATTGTATATAAATTGGAGAAGCATTGATATATTTAATTTCAGCTTGTTTGATGAGTGTTTGATGCCCTAACATGCAAATTTCAGTTCGCTGCTAGGGTTTCAAGGAATATTGGATCTGCTGTTATAAAAATCAGATTGCATTCAGTTTGGGGTTTGTGTGATTTCCTTGTTTGTGTGTTTCAGCCCTAGAAAGGGACATTACATTCTAACATTTGGTGGTAGGAACACATCATTCGCATCCCCTCCATGTTTTGCTAGAGATCTTTGGCAATTACAAACTTGATATCCGTAATGTCCCTTTTAGGGGGACTCAAGAAATGACCAAGGAGCTGAGATGTAAAACTTAAAAATCATATTAGTGAGCTGCTGTAGATGACTGATATCAGCTTTGCAACCTGCAAATTATGCCCTTCCTAGGGCAGCGACCTCCTTGGAAAAGTTAAACCCTTCAAAGGTGGGTTAAACCTTGTTAACACACTTCGATTCTTATGCCAAAAATATTAAAAAACCCTCAGCAAACACAATCAGCTGTTAGAAATCAAAATTGAGCTTGGAAATAATTAATTTTGGAAACCCTTAACCAACGAACTTCAACAAGCTTGGAAAAATAGTAAATCACCTCCAAAATTCACGAAACTTGAGATCTTGGCTTTTAAAAATATGGAGAATAAGATAATAAATTCAGATTGATCAACTTATCATCAACACATACTAAATAGTTCTCCCAAGTGGGTCGCTCCACTTCAAATAAATAGATTATTGATCCAAAAGAGATAAATCATGCAAGAAAATGATAATTTATTGCTCTCCAAACCAACTTGCATACATAAATCCTTGTGGGAGGGTTTTCGTCCTCCACAAGCCCTCAATCAAGGGTTTTCATCCTTGAGAAAGTCCTCAATCAAGGGTTTTTGTCCTTGAGAAAGGTAGGAAAGGTGCTTCACAAGAAAACCTTTACCAAGATATGAAAATTCACCAAAACATGGCCAAACAACCTCCTTTTATAACCATAAGGAGTGTTTTTACAATGCAAAAATGATGGCCGACCCCTTAAGAAAAGTACTTTTAAATATCTAATTAGTATTTGGAGCCTACATGCTCAAAATACTTTTATTTCCTAACTAATTAAGTTCTTCTATTGGAGCGCTAGGCTTCCCAATAGGATACATGATAATAATAAAAATATAATCTAGATCTTCCCCTTGCTTTCTTCCTTAGACCCATGAGGAGAAGAATGGGTTAAGGTCTTTAAAAATCAGCCTTCAAAAAGGGACATGACAATATCCTTCATTATGTCATCTTCATCTTCAGTCAGTAACCTCATATGCAACATCATTTGCTCGGGGAAAAGCAAACTCAGTTGCTCTTTCTTTTTATACAGTACTGCACATGGAACAAACTCATCAAAAAAACAAGTGTTTCCCTCATCATCGCTTCTTCATGCCTCATGGATATGATGGCTAGCTCTGTCCCATTGCTTGCAATCATCTCATATTCTCCACTCAAGTGATAGATGTTCAAAAATTCAACCATGCTGTCCCAAACACAGCTGTAACCATGCATTTTCTCCCCCAAAATCAGAAGGATAGTGGCTGGGATCCTTCTTATGACAGTTGAAAACACATCAATGATGATAGTAGATTGGAAACCCTTCAACCGCATGGCTGGTTACTCAACTCCTGAATTATAAGCCTCTTGAAATATTTGACAACCATCCATATTTAGCGACATCCACAATGCTCTATGAAGTTGTCTCGTGACCCTCGTAAGGATATAATTCCCAAGATCCACAAATTCCCGAACTAACTGAGCAACCATCCATGTTAGTTTCATCTACACTAGATCTCTTCCCGTCTTCAAAGTGCGGGCTTCTTTAAAATACGTATTCTTCATCAACGAATTCCTCACCACTTACAACATCCGATGAATCTTCAATAATGGATATATTAACTTCATTTGATTTGTCTTTCATCTGAATTTTTACTTTCAAGTGTGAAAGTTGAGGCAAAAATATTTGTCTATGGAAATTCCATTCTTAGACAACATATCCTAGAAAATAATCCTTTCCCAAAAAATAAAATGATCCACAAATTAATGCAAAAAAATTTGTAAAACTGATTTTTTTGGTTTTTTTAAGCAAAGAAAGGAAGCTGTACCATGTAGGTATGTGCCCTTGACAATTAGATGTGACTAAAAATCACCAAATTGTGTGGTCTAGCAGCCAATAACTCTCGAAAAATTGCAAGTCTAGAAAAGTGTGACTGTATTTTCTTTGTTTTTCCCTAGACACCTTCAAAATCACATTTTCCCCTCTTGTCATTCTAGATTGTGTTTTCTGCAAAAAAAAATGTGCCCTAAATCATGTTTTTCTTTGTTTCATTCTGTTTGTCATGTTTTGTCCTGAAAATGTCTTATTTTCATGCCCTAATTGCACAAACAACCCTAAAATTTCCTTAAAAATGGTAACTTCTTATTATCGTGCCCTCGTACACAACACTCAATACAAGTATTATGAGCTTGAAACTCGCAATTGGAGATTCACAAATGTGTAACTCTCGATTATTAAATCTTTCTTCACAGTCTCCTCTTGACGTTATGAGCTTCCTCGGACTTTGAGCCCCTTCAAGTGTGAATCGCTCTTATACCAATGTTAGAAGATGGAATAGACGAATGTGATGCAGGAGCATCACCTTATAATGCTTCTTAGAGTCAAAATTTCATTATGAACATGATGGGGGGGTCAAAGCTGGTTAGTTGAGGTGACTAGAGGTCATTAGAGTGCTTAGAGATTCAAATTTTTGTCTATATGAGTTTTCCCTCCAAAACTCAATTTGAATTTCTTAAGGAGGTATTTTCACCTTTTTGTCAATTTTGGCTTGCTAAGTGTTTAGGTGGGTGTTTAGGGTGAGTGGAGAGAGTGCTTAAATAATGTATAAGCCCTTCTTGAGGGTCATTAACTATTATTTCAAGGTGTTTGTTTGTAAAACTCTGTTTTAGCTTCTTAAACCAAGCTTGTAACTTGTGTTAGGGGTCTTGGTGAGTCTTGTGAAGATGGAGTTACATAGGAAAGTAGTTAGGGTTGAAGTAAATTCGAATGGGAGGAAGTTTTTGGGTGTGCAGACATGGGAGAGAAGGTGCTCTTGAGAGGAGAGAGGAGAAAAAGAAAAGGAGGCTCTGTTTTGAAGGAAACAATGTACTAGACAGTCAAGAATAAAGAAAGTTTGAATATGAAACTTAAGTAATCTCTTGATGCTATGACATTTCTTTTCTATGATGGCTCATTCTATCTTATGGGAGCATATTCTTGTTAGTTTCAATACTTGAAATCCTGCTAATGGGAAGAAATTTTATGAGAAACAACCACAGGCCTGTGTAAGGCAAGAACTACAGTTTTAGAGAGGTAAGATTGGCATTTTCCATAGCATATTATGTTTTCTTTATTGCATTTCTTCTCGGGACAGTTTGAAGAGTGGAAACAGATCTCCATGCCAAGTTCCAGGATTTAAAATCTTGTGAAACGTTTTAAGAACCATTTTCTCTCTTACTGGGTTTATACAAAACCCTAGGCAGGGTTTGGAAAAACCCTAGGCAGGGTTTGGAGTAAACCTCTTGTTTGAAGGGCTTAGAGGTTGAGTTAGGGGCTAAAAATTGTAATCCATCATCCAAGACCTGCCTTCTCTCATATTTTGAAGGTTTTTATGCTAAACATGCCCCCAAGTGTTTAGAATTTATATAAATTATCTTTCTTGGTAGGACTGTCCTAAAAAGAAGACCTAGTTGCAAGAACTAAAACAGCGAAATAAGGGTTTAAACTTGGAGTTTGGAAATGAAACTTGGTAGGAAACTAAAACAGGGTAATGGGTATTCAAAAATACTCTTAGTTTGTTTTGAAATCTCTTGAGTCAAAAATTATGCTAGAATCACTCTTGTAGCAGGGCTATTAGGAAGAGGTCTTAGTTGTACAAGAGAAGGTAGTGAAAGAAGGAGGTGCTTTGGGAGTTGAGTCCTAAACTTTTGCATGAAGTTCAAGAGCCTGAAAAGGGTACTCAGAAGTGGTCTCACTTTGTCTTGGGTCATTGTGGTTTATTCCCAACTACAAGCTTTGGATGACGATCTTCTTAAGGAGAAAACAGGGCAGCCTAGAAGGAGTTTTAAGAAAGATGAAGATATCCATTGTTTCCAATCATTTTGAATGATGATGTTACATGTGAATAAATGGTGAACAAGGTACTTGAAGCTCAAAACTCAGTAAAGACTCCAAATAACCCAAAATTGAAGGTTTAAGAGACCATTCATGCTTGACAATGCTGATCCTCTTGCAAGGTGAAAGGACAGTTTTAGTGAGTTGTTTCTGCTAGTTTGTTGACTTGAATGTGATCAATAAAGAGAAATTGGAATGCACACATTATAGATTGTGTGTCCGTCATTTTATTATGCAAGAGATAGTTACAAAATGGTTGAGAAGGTTACAACCGATCTTTAGTTAATACATAACTAATAATGACTTAACAATAAAATATAAGCCTTGTATTCTACTAAACCTTAGTATTCCTCGCATCGTTTGACTCATTGTAATGTCCCCTTTTCCAAGCTAGTTCGACTTGAAGACCTTGGGGCCCATTTCTACTTCCCATGGGCTTTAAGGGAGAAATAAGGGAAGTACATTTGTGTTATGATGGTAATTTTCTATTTTCAGCCTTGTCATATTTTTGTAAAAAGGCAAATTGCCAATTATAACACCAAAATTGAAATGGTATAGAGTTTGCAACAAAAATAACGCAGTAATAATCTTTTGTTATATTCAATCCATGGAATACATATAAATAGGATTTGGTCCCCTACAAATAAGGAATTTTTTTTTAACAACATTCTCCAAAATAATATAATACGGGTGTTATCAAAACCACCCTATATGCCTCCAACAAACAAATAATAATTGTATTAAACATATAGTAACAAATTCATAGTAGTTAATATTATTTACTCACATGTAAATAAACTTGTAAACACTAGATTTCCTAACATTCCCCCTTAATGTTTACATGGGAAGAAAACACCTCTCAAGAACTGAAAACAGAATCGTATGCCTCCACATACTTTTAGGTTTGCATACTTTGCCCGTTTGGATCTTGCTGCACATGATGACCCGCTTCACCACAATTAATCCCTCACCAGATGATCGCACTTCCACCAAACGATTGATGAAGAAGTCCAACAGTCAGAGAATTGCAGCAGTCAGAGGATCACTGCAGTCATCTGCCCTCCTATACAATTGTTCTTAGCATCCATAATGCACATTCTTCTCGTTTCAAATTTTGGCAGGGAATGAATATCTTGTTTTATTTTTGCACACGCCACTCAAAGCAAACAATTGAAAATATTATAAAATGTGCCACCAGTGCTGTATGCAACCTTGTTGTTGGTGACTAATGAGAGGCGTTGATTGTCCTCCTTCCTTCGTTGCCTCTGACCTCTAATTATTCCACTTCGCTAACTCAACCGAATTTGATCTTGAAGCTCAATTGCAACTCGGACGTCGGTTACCCCAAAAATGCTTTCGTGAGGCAATTCTTAAGTCTACCATGAACCTTTAATCCCCTTTTTTTCCTTAGTATAATTTTTCTTCCAATTATGCATTCCTATCTTCACCTCAATTTATTTGCTTCCCATAATATCTATTCTATTACAAAAAGGTATAATTATTACTGTTTTCCCTCGCAAGTACAAGGCAATTTTATATGGTCTTCATGATCTTATCTGTACGCTTTCACCCCTAACAAAACTCTTATATGAACCAATTCAGTTTCATTTAGCAGTAGTACTTAAACAAGTGAGCTTCTTACACTTCAAGATGAATGATAGGATAATCAAGTGTTCAACAACTTCCATACGAGTGACTTGGTACAGTGTTTCAACATGACAACAAACAAGTTTCCAAATCTTTTGTAGTCTCAAAGCATGTACGGTAAATTAATGAGGAATTCAAGTACAATACTATTAAAAGGAGACCTTATTATTTTCAAGGTCTTTCAATCTACTTACATCATGCAATTGATGTTTCCAAAGTTATTTCTTTAATACGACTTATGTTTCCATACCAAGAAGTGTACTACTCTATATAAAAAAATTAATAGTCTCCTCGCTTCCCAATCTTCTAACTACACCTTTGCACCCTTGTATCCAAGTTTTACAATTCATCTTATTGTCTTGTATGAATAATAGAGTGAGATTAAAAGGGATGCTATGATAGGGTAGTAAGAACCAAATTTTTTTACATCCAAACAAGATCCATAATCCAAGTTCTTGTGATGTCCTCTTTTAAAATCAAAGTAGAATGAAGAAAACCTATTTTATTGTTTTCCACAAGCTAATGGGATGAAGGAAAGGGTAACATGGTAAGATTAAAACTAGGCGAGCCAAAAAGTAACTTTAGGTTGGCCACTTGTGTTTTAATTTTACAATAAGAGTACTTTTCTAATTTAAGTGGATCGATACTAATTAGAAATTAAAAGAATGGGAAGGATATAAAAGAAGATGGAGGGGATCGTTTGTGGACATCTATCATCTATCTGTCATCTTTGTTTTATGAAGTCAAACACTCGTGCTTCTACTTTCAACGGTTGAGGACGGAAACCCTCTTAGCATATCTCACTCGAGGATGAAAACCCTCATTGTGATCAGATTTGAGGATGAAAACCCTCAATATCTTCTTGGTGGCTTCACTTAGGGGTCACATTTGAGCGTAATTTCGGATCATCAGAGCTAGGGCACGTCTATTTTCAATTTGTGTTAGTTTGCAGTTTAGCTAGGGCATGTTTTCTACTTTTCTGCTTCAAATCTGCGTTTCAAGCGAAGAAATTCAGCCAGTGGAGAGACAATCCACCGACTTCAGTCAGGGACAACTAGGGCATGATTTGCAGCCATTTCTAGGGCTGTCTACACCCCTTTGGATTTCAGATCAGTGTTTAGGGCATCAACAATAGACAAAATTGGTTGGTTTCAGTTTGTAGTGTCTCCTTTTGGTCTCCTCTTGTCATCTGGAGTGTCTTTTGTGAGAAAATTGTTGTTATCTTAGGCGGGTTTGCATAAAAATCAGATTGCTATTATATTTTGAATAAGGGTTTCAGCTGAATTCCAAAATTGTGCTAATCTGCCCTAAAAGGGATATTACAGTGGTATCAGAGAAGTGATCTTCCTAGCTTGTGAATCATGAGGACAACTAATCGACCAATGTTAGATTGAGCCAAGTTCTTAAAAAGGGAAGAAAATATAGATTTGTAATGTCCCTTTTTGGAGCTGAAACTGAAAATAAGGGTTTGGGCTCAAATCCAAATAACTTCGATTTTATTACAACCACCATCAATCACTTCAACCTTAGAGGAACAAACTAAAAATGCCATTAGCAACAAAGAGAGATCTGAATATTTATGATAGCAAAGGAATTCACATGACAACCAACAATATCACCACTTAACCCTAGTAATGAATATGATTTTCTATTTCCTAGGCGGTGGATTGTATGGAGCTCTTCATGCAATATAGATTGAAAATCAATATAGAAATATCCCAAACACTTTAGAAGTCCGAAAGATAAAATCTAGAGAAAATATATATTTTAGAAATTTAATTCAAGTGCAAACACTGTTGAAATTTTAAAAATTCATAACTCCATCAATACTTGGAGTTTCAACACAAACAAATGCTCAAAATGATCTCGGAGAGACCAGCTATCCAATAAAAATGAAATCACAATTTTCTAACCATGGAAACCCCTTCAAAAGTGGTCCCGAACTTCATAGATGGGTCGCTCAAGTAGAGGAGGGGTGTCAACAGCCTTGAAAGTGCCCCAGGATGGAGTAGAAGTTCCCTATGCATGCAGATAAAAACCTTACTATTCCAGAAATCTGCCAATGAAGTACACTTGTGATTCCCGAATGAAGCCACCAATGTACACAAGAGGGTTTCTGTCCCCAAGTGTGATCCTATTGAAGGTTTTCGTCCTCAATAGGTGACCAAGGAAGGGGTTTCATTCTTCAATGGCAAGAAGAGAAGCTACACTAGCTCCAAATCCAAGTAAATGTCAAATGATGAATAATAATGATATGTTCCTCCACCATTCAAACCTCCTTAAGTACCCCTCTTTGGCGCCAAGGATGAATTAGAGGACTAATTCCCATGGCCGACCTCTTAATGAAGGGGAAGTGTACTTTTAATCTTCACTTGGTCCTCCAAGAAGACCGACCTCATGTGGAGAAGATAGAAATTCCTTTTTGCTTTGTCATTCACCCATCACCTAGTCAAATCACTCCAAGCCATAATTAGTAATTAAATAAATAAGGAAAATACAATCACTTACAATTATGGCAATGTTCACCTCCCTTGCTTTCCTTCCTTGAAGCCCACGGAAGGTGGAATGGGCCCAAGGCCTTCATAGTGACTAGCTTGGAAAAGGGGACATTACAAGATTCCATTCCAATAGCGGTAATACAATTATAAAGAGTTAGAAAGAAGGTTGCAGGAAGAAGAGAAAGAATCAAAACCTCAAGAAGTTGCTAAGGAAGACATTTTGATGGTGGAGCATGAGGAAAAAGAGCAATCAGAGCTGTTGGAGATTGAGAAGGAATAGCCTATAGAGGAATCAACTATGCAATTTGAAGATAAAGAGTCCTCCAAAGGAAAAGGTATGGATTCGAATGAACAAAATATTGGGGTTAAAGAGAAAAAAAATTCAGATTTTCAAGTGCACAAGATGTAATGAAGACCCAACAAAGGTGTGATGAATGGCTAAGAAGAGCCATGGAAACTAAGTTGATAACTGCTCAAGCAAAACAATACCTATAGGAAATTAGGGCAAATAATTCTCCCTCAATGATGAGGGAAAAGGGAGAAATCATGGACCATGAGCCAAATAAAGAAGGAAAGTCAAATTGGCAAGATTGTGGAGAGAATTTTGTGGGTAAAGCCCAATGGTCACATAATAATGTTGATGTTCAATTTGCTGGAATTTTTAGAACAACAATCAATAAGAAGCAAGTTGATGGTGCTCATGACTTTGGCAAGAACCATGAAGATGCCCCATGCATATGTCAACATATATAGATAAAGTCTATAATGTCCCCTACTTTGAACTAATTCATTTTGAAGACTTCTAGCCCATTCCACTTCCCGTGGGTTGGAAGAAGGTGAACAAGGGAAGTATTTGTTTATGTTTTTAGTCCTTTTTGTGAGCATTTACATTTTTCTTTATTATTTTCCCTTATGCGGTAGGTTGGTGGGATGGAGGAGTAAAAAGGCAAAATTAAAAGATAAAACAAGCTTCATTATGAGGTTGGTCATGGGAGAAACTTCCTCATGAGGTTTGGCGCCACCAAGAGGATATATAAGGGGTCGTTTGGGCTCATTTTGGGCATGCATCTTTATTATAATTTTACACTACTTGGTTTTGGGGTTGATTGCTCTATTCCATTCCACTAGAGGGCGAAAATCCTTTGGTGTGGCACACAAGGAGGAAGAAACCCTTTTTGTTCAAGTTGTAGAATGAAAACTCTCCAATTGGTGGTTCCAAGGGCTTCAAAGAAGGTGATCTTGTTGATTTGCAGATAGGGTTTGAAGGAGAAAGAGTTGTCAAGGTCTTCTACATTCATTTTGCACCCTCTCCTAGGGTGGCGACTTCGGTGGAGGAATTCTGTGCTTTCTAGGGCATAATTCAATATTTGGAATTGATATTCTTGTTCCTCATATTTTATAAGGCAGAATCTACATTTTGGTATTTTTTGGGGGTTTGGAATCATCATTTCCAGCCCTTAATGTGAGCTGTACTTTAGCTGTCATTTATTTAATTTCTAGTTGTGTTTAGAGGTTGATTTCTTGGTTGATAATTGTTCTAAAATATTCCTAAAGTGCCTCTACATACTTTAGATGATGTGAATGGTGATATATTGATGAATTAATGCTTTTTCCTTGCTGTTCTAAAAATCAGACTGTTGTTCACTGTTGTTCTATTTCAATTGGCTGATATAAAAATCAGAATATTTTCAGTTTGGGTTTGTGCTATTTCATTGCTTTTTAGTTCATCCCTAGAAAGGGACGTTATAGTGCTTTGTCGAGCATAGATCCTCCCATATTGGAGGGTTTCATTCAGAAGGAAAAGATAAATGACAAACATACATTTTGATGATGTTAGGGTTGAGAGGTTTGCCCTAGGGCAAGAAAGATTGACAAATAAGATGGCACAGTTGATCCATGCCATGCAAAACCTAAATGGTGAAGGAAACTCTTCAAAGGCAAGCAATAATATTCAACCTCCTAGAAACATTATAACATGAGTGATTCTTCATCTAGGTCATTCTAGCCTACCTTCCTCCCAAGAAAGGAAGTCATTCCGGTGGTTGAAACACAACATTCAGTGGGTCATAACATTGCGGCCAACTATGAGGAGTATAGGGCCCTTCCAGTTGAGATTCGTGATGCCCTATCCCTTGTAGAATTCATAGGAGTGAACAAAGGAAGATTAAGGCAAGGACCTAGGTCTCAGGCACCACAAAAGGATCTTCAACATGCCTGGAGAAAGGAAGAGGAGAAGAACTTCCAAATTGCAATGGCGGAGCAAGAAGAAAAATCAGGGCTGCAAGTAATGGAGAGAGAACAGCCCATGGAGGAATCTACCGTGCCAAAGGAAAATGGGAAAGATGTTCCAGCCAAAGAGGAAAAGGATTCTCCCTTGGTGATAAGGCAAGAAGAAGAAATCATAAAACAAGAACAAAAGAAGACCAATATGCAGCGTGAAGGTAAAGATTCTTTGACAATAAATGATGTTTTATTGATTTCCAATGATTGCATGTGGCGGCAAGATGGTGAAGGAAAATCAAATCTACAAGAGGTTCATGAGGTTGAGATTCGGATGACCCTATTGAGAGGCATGCCCTTCAAAAGGAGGCCTCACCTGATACTCATGTTGGTTTTCAGTCTGCTGGAATTTACATATCAACAACAAATGGTAAGCAATTTAATTTATTGCATCACCCTCACACTATGTATTTGCAAGGTTTTGATCATCATGAGAATTATTCTAACAAAGATGAGAGGATGAAGGGTACTAAAGGGAAAAAGGATCTTTTCCAAGAGGCCCCTAACCATCTTCCGAGCATTCGAAGATTGAACCAAGGAAGGAAGAATTCAATTTGCATAGTTATGATCATAGTAGGAATACTCGCCAAATCCAAATACTCGCCAGACCCCCAAAAAAAAAAACTCGGCAAAAACTCGCCAATATTCAGCCAATACTCGGAATACTCGACAACTTAAAAAATACTCAAATTTCTTTAAAAAACATAAATTTTAAGCAACACATAGCTACAAAATGTATCAAATGAGCCCATAAAATGTTGGAGAAGTGTTTTCTATTAGATTTGAATACAAATACAATACAAAATCGCATCATCATGCGAATACGACAACCGGCTGATAAGTAATATGAATTTATGATGATTGACATTGAAAAATATCATCATAAATTTCATATCTATGCAAGTTACAATATACAATAAATTACATTTTCCTCTTCCCCAATCTAGAGAAAAATTGGGGAGAGGGTCTAGTGCCTCTACTAGTCCCCACACTTGGCTGCGTCTCCACGCTCCTCCTAGAAGGCTGCGAATCTGGCTCAATCATGGAACTAGATGGTGGTGCTGGTGGCTCCTTTGCTACACATGAGATCACCTCCAAAGATGTCATCCATCCCAATATCTCCTCGGAGTCCCGCTAGTGCTTCTCCCTCCATAGCCTCCCTCTCAAAAGAAGCAATCTCGTTTCTTTGTGAACATAAGGTTTTCTGTTTTGCCCAGACCACTCATTGTATGGATCTATCTCATCCAAATCAATGAGCTCCTCGATGTGACCTCAACTTTTTTTGTGCGGCCGAGATCAGTATTGCACAAAACCAAGTTGTTGAGCCTTTTGAGTCAACTTGTTGCGCTTCTTCTTCGTGTGAATGGCCTCAAACAAACTCTAGTTGCGTTCACATCCAGAAGCACTACAAGGTTGAGATAGAATTATAAGGGCTAACTTTTGAAGATTTGGGGTATTCCCTCCCCAATCCTCCCACCAAGAACCTACAAACAAGATAATAAAATTTTATAATTAATTAATAAAATCAAATTTGTAACTAATAAGTAACTTGGTAAACATTCTAATTTTTATTACCTGGTGACTGTGTGGTTCTCCCTCGAATAGCTAGCACCGAAGAAAAGAGTCTCCCCCTAGCATGTTTGTAACTCTGCAGCTCTAAAATGACGAGGTCCCTCGTCTCAACATCCGGTATCATCCTCTCAATACATGTTGAAAGGCCCTCCATAACCTCTCCGTTCACATCTGTGAAGTTGTCGGAGTAGAAATACTTGGGGTTGAGGTAGTACCCCGCTGCATGAATAGGTTGGTGGAGTTGATTGTTCCACCTCCGATCAATAATCTCCCAAAAGGGACCATATCTGACAATATCCCCCTGTAATAGTTTTGGATAGACTTTTTGGCCCTATCCATGGCCTCATATATAAACCCCATGGGGTTTTGCTCCCCATCAACCAAACGCAAAACCTCTCACCAACGGCTCTGACACCTACACACAAATTAAAATGTAAGATTGCAAACTTACAATACATATTAGAAATGAAATAAAAAAGTGAAAAGTAGAACAATATATTTATAATTTAACAAATTAAAATAAAGGAATGAAATATAAATCGAAGTTTGAAATTACCTTGATGATCTCTATAGCTCTCTTTGCAAAGATATCATCAAAAACTATCTTTGCAACCCTCTCTCCGTCAACTTTCTTTGAATATTGTGAGTCTAGCCATGCTTGACTCACAAACATTTGTTTCAAAGGTGTCAACAAACTAGAAATACTTTGCAACGTCAAGAAGTTAGTTGCAAACCTTGTGACATTAGCTCGAACAAGTTCTTTCCCCTTTGTGTGTACTCTCATCAAGCTCAAAACCCAAGGGTGATTGTATATGTACTTCGTTATAGATCTTGCATCTTCTACAACCGGCCTCACCCAATCAATTTTGCCTGTCCTCCAAAAGAAGGTCAATGCAATGAGCTGCACAAGGAGTCCAAAAGAGTGATGGATGTCTCTCCTATAGTAGTCTCCCAACCGCCACATATGCTGCTGCATTGTCTGTGACAACTTGCACAACATTCTGTACACCAACCTCTAATACAACTGTCTCTAACATAACACTCAAATTCTCTGCATTTTTTATTATGTTAGAGGCATCAATAGACTTTAAAAACACCATCTCACCGTTTGAAGCTGCTAAAAAATTAACAAGGGTGCGGTTCCTTCCATCCGTCCACCCATCTGAAAGAATGGTGCATCCAAATTTTTTCCATTGTTTCTTGTGCTCTTCTAGCATGGTAGTGGCATCTGCAATTGCACCCTCAAGTAATTTCCCACTCAAATCTTTTGGAGAGGGTGCCTTGTACCCTTTCCCTGCAACTGTCAACGCTGTCACCAAGTACTCCCAGTATGGGCTCTTTGCCACATTGAACGGCAGGTTGTTGTAGTACCAAAAATTTGCACAAGCTTTATCCACTTCCTCGTGCATATCTTTGTTCCAGACTGTACCTTCCAATGAAGGTTGTGCTCCAGGTGTGTTCCTTGCCACAAAAAAACTCGGTATGCCTTTGCTCGAACTCGATGAAGATGCGCCTCTTCCGGCTCTTCCTCTTTATATGTGGACCACGAGTAGAGCCCACAATTGTTGCCGCATCATCGTCTAAATCCTCTTCCATTGCAGCCCCAGGTCTAATAGCTTGTGTTATGGCTGCCTTCAGCCTTGCCTTCTCTAGTTTCTTCTCCTCTAACTCTGCCAGCTCTGCTCTAATCTCTCGCTTTGCCTCTTCCGACACGTTGGGGAAAACCGTAACATCTCGGCAAACAATAGTTGAAAGGTGATATTTCAAATGATTGATGCCTCCATTCATTTTTTTGTTACAGAAAGTGCAAAAAATTTCGCCCTCACTAGCTCCACGTACAACATACTTCCATGCTTTATGGAACGGGCATTCGGAGGAACGGTCCCTGCTAGTGATTCAGATGCCGAACCTGATGCCATTGTTAAGCTCTAATCTGCAACACAATGCACATTTAAAAAATTAGAAAACGTAAACTTAATTTAATTTTAAAAACAAAACGTGCCTGAATAACAAATTTGCGTAAATAAAAAAATACATTACAAGCATTCAATTTTACATTACATGTATTTAGAATTACAAAACGAATCGATTACAATACACATACATAAAATTTAACTAGTTTACAATGAATTTGCATAATATATATATATATATATATATATATACATATATACATATATATGTATATATATGTATATACATGTATATATATGTATATACATATACATATATATACATACCTCTGGCTGCAAATGAGTATAAAAAAATTACAAGCATTCGATTTTACATTACATGTATTTAGAATTACACAATGAATCGATTACAATACACATACATAAAATTTAACTAATTTACAATGAATTTGCGTTAAAAAAATACATACCTCATTTGGCTGCAAATGAGTATAAAAAAATTACAAGCATTTGATTTTACATTACATGTATTTAGAATCACAATAGGAATCTATAAAACTTAAATAATATACACAAAATTTGAAAAAACTTCAAAGAATTAAAAACCTCCAAATGCAAATCTCCAAATTCCCTCCTCGAATTCGCTCCAAAATCCACTCAACACAAGCAATGCAAGCTCAAATGGTTGTGTGAGTGACAATGAGGGAGTAGAGGGCTTTTTAAAGAGCCAAAACCGTGTAAAAACGGTTTTGCGTGTGAAAACCGTGTTCTGTGTGTGAAACCGTATTGGGCGAGTTTTACCCACGAACTTCGCCGAGTTTTGGCGAGTATTCCCCAAAACTCGACGAGTTTTTTTCCCTTTTCTGGCGAGTTTTCCTGCGATTTAATCGTTTTGCAAGTTTTTTTGCGAGTATTCTATCTATGGTTATGATAATGATCAACTTGCTGGAATTTTCAAAACAACAACTCATAAGAGACAAGTTGAGGGTGTTCATGACTTTGGCAAGGACCACGAAGAGGCTCCATGCATGTGCCAACAAAATATGGATGAAGTCAAGGTGGGAAGAGCTTCACTAGTTGAATATGAAGAGATCTCAACCATGCTTCATTCGGCAAAAGAAGATGAACAAGTGAAGGACAACCCAAGGTATGATATTGAAAATTACATTTCAGTTTTTTGGTCTCTTCCTATGTCACTGCCATACTTGTGTCACCATGGGCAACTTGTTGAAAATGTAATGTCCCTTTCTAGGGCTGAAACTGAAAATAAGGGTTTTGGCTCAAACCCAAATGAAAACTTCTGATTTTTATTACAGCCACTGGTCAATCACTTTAACCTTAGAGGAACAAACTGAAAATGGCATTAGCAACAAAGAGAAATCTGAATATTTATGACAACAAAGGAATTCATATGGCAGCCAACAATATCACCACTTAGCCCTAACAATGAACATGATTTTCTATTTCCTAGGGCAGCGAATTGTATGGGATTTTCAAGACAATATTCTCATGCAACATAGACTGAAAATCAATATAGAAATATTCCAAACACTTCATAAGTCTAGAAGATGAAATCTGGAGCAAATATATATTTTTATAATTTTGATTCAAGGTCAAACACAACTGAAACTTCGAAAATTCATAACTCCATCAATACTTGGAGTTTCAACACAAACAAATGCTCAAAATGATCTCGAAGAGACCAACTATCAAATAAAAGTGAAATCACAATTTTCCAACCATGGAAACCCCTCCAAAAGTGATCCTAAACTTCCCAGGTGGGTAGATCAAGTGGAGGAAGGGTGCCAACACCCTTGAAAGTGCCCTAGCTGGAGTAGAAGTGCCCTATGCACAAATAAACACCTTGTTGTTCTAGAAATCTGCCAATGAAGTCCACTTGTGACTCTCGAATGAAGCCACCAATGCACACAAGAGGGTTTTCATCCCCAAATGTGATTCTATTGAAGGTTTTTCTTCCTCAATATGTAACCAAGGAAGGCGTTTCGTCCTTCAATGGCAAGAAGAGAAGCTACAGTAGCTCCAAATCCAAGTAAATGTCAAAATGATAAATGATAATGATAATGACCTCCCTCCTCCATTCGAACCTCCTTAAGTATCCTTCTTTGGCGCCAAGGATGAATTAGAAGATCGGTCTTCACAACCTCTTAATGAAGTGAGAAGTGCACTTTTAATCTTTAGTTAAGAAGAATGACCTCATAAAAAGGAAATAGTATTTCTTTATCTCCATTGTAGCTCTCAAGAAGACCGATGTTAATGAAGGAGAAGATAGAAGTTCCTTTTGCTTTGTCATTCATCTATCACCTACTCAATCACTCCAAGCCATAATTAGTAATCAAATAAGGAAAATACAATCACTTACAATTATGACACTGTTCACCTCCCTTACTTTCCTTCTTTGAGGCCCACGAAAGGTGGAATGATCCCAAGACCTTTATAGTGACTAGCTTGGAAAAAGGGACATTGCAGTCCTCTCTTCCCAAATTTGCTTTCCCTCAAGCAAATGCAAACTCATATGCCAAAGTATCATCATATCAAGGTGAATGAACATGTTTTAGTGCTCCCATAATCTGGATTCCGTGCTGTTAAATGAAGGAGCTTCAATTCAAACAAACTCATACCTCTGCTGCCCCTCTCTTCATTGAAGTCTTCTTTATCTTCCACTTCAAAAACAACAATGACATCTCTTTCCTTTGCATACTCAGTTGTACCAAAATCCCTCCAAACTGCTGTAGTTTCCATCATGGAGCAAGGAATGGATGAATAATCAACTTGACCAGCTATCCCTCTAATTACAAGATGCAAATCAAATTGTGGATTGGCTGGAAACAAGTTACAACAACCATAAAATACTTGAGACCTCATCCAAATCAAGGCTATTGGGTCTGATTTATTTGTTTCTTCCAGCTGTAACCTTCTTTCCACATTATCCAATGATGAAATCCTTCCTAAAAGTGCATGCTTGCTGCTGCCCATGACTGCTAATGGCAGTCCCAACTCTGAATTTTGCATGCTCAACCATATGACAATGATATAACAACTATCAAACTGAAATCTTACTGGAAGGGACAATTTTATGAGTAGTGTAGGGACTGAAAATTGTCTTACATAAGCGGAAAAATTAAGAACAACATATCTATAATGGAAAACAATAGATATATTGGCCCTTAGTTCAAGATTTTTACAGCCCACACTTACCCCAACTTGGTGTAGAAGATGGATTTCAATAAGAAAGCTCCTTTTGCACATAATTTTTCAAGTGTCCCCCACAAGGAAGTAATACCGTGCATGCCCGAAACTAACCAAAAATTATCACCATGAAGTACCTTACCTAAGAGTAGACCCTTGCTTGTCTTTATGCCTTGAGTGCTTTGAAAATATGCCTCTTCCTTCTTTGTGGTAACCATGCTTGGAATTCCATCCACTCTACCTTGAAGTATTGTCTTCTTCCTTTTATCCTTGAGTTCCAACATAAGATGTAAACAACACATACCAATACTTATGTTCACATTCTTTTGGATGGTTGTTACCTTGCTGATTTTGATTTCCAATTGTTGCCTCCAAGCTGCCCCACTGAATTTTCTTCACAAATTGGTTTGGATCAGACCATAGGGGTGCAGATGAGGGGTTGTAATAGCCATGTACAGCTCTAAATTTCTTTCCAAGCAACACCAAAGATGTTGGGATGTTGGATTTGCTTGATCCCAATGATTGAACCCTCTTACACATCATATTAAGTGGAAAGAATGTCTCCAAACTTACCCATCTCTTGCTGTCCATGGAAGAACAACCCATCATGGCTGTAGCATAGCATTTCCAACTCAAAAATCTTGGATATTAGTAACATAGGAAAGGTGCAACAACTGCAATACTTGAAATCCCTTTCACACATCATGTTAAATCCAAAGAGCTTCATCATATATGTGAACCTACAGCTGTCCAAGGAGAGTACCATCCATCCAAAATATGAATTCAGAAAGTACATCTTACCATTTTCTCACACCAAGATTCTTATTGTGGCAACTCTAATTATCTTGATAACCTTACCTTGTACTGTAGAACTTGGCTTCAAAGAACACTCCGGGAGTAAATTTTTCACAACTTTGTTAGGATACATAACAAGTTCAAAATAATCTTTCATAAATTTTTTACCCATATGCATGGAGTAGCAATATTGAATCCGATAAGGATTTCATCTTTCTTATAACTCAAAGGATCAACCGGAACCCAAACCTTTATGTTCACATAATCTTGAACTTGCACGAAAAGATCTATGTGCCCTGTGTTACTCAACGAGTTCTTCACATTATCACCAATTATATTATGAGGCATCAAACATGACATATGATCATTCTTTTCAACAAACTGCCCATGATGACACAAGTATGGCAGTGACATAGGAGGAGACAAAATGTGATCATTTCTATCATACCTTGGGCTGCCAAAAAGAGCTCACCCTTATTTTGTTGGTACTTGTTTGGAACATCTTTGGAACTCTCTTCAAGGTTATGAACTCCCTCAATCTGCCCATCATTGACTGTTTGGGAAATTCCAGTGAATTGAAAGTAATCATGAAGAACCGGAAGTGCCCTTCCTTCATGGACATACCCTTCCATAATGTCATCCTCATATACTTCATGCAAATCTGATTTTTCTTCTCCATTTTTCTGCAACATGCCATCATTAGAAATCAATGAATCATCATTAAATATCAAAGGATTTTTACCTTCCAACTATGCTTCATGATTTCCTTCTCTTCCCTAGGCTCGTGCTTCAAGATTTCATCAAACCCTTGGCCCTTCATATTGCTGTTCTGAAAATTAGTCAAGGGCTCATCCTTAGGGAAAATGATAGGTACTTCTACCTCTTTCTTTGGAGATTCTGCTGCATCAAAAACCCTTTTTGGTTCTTCATCTAGCAACACCTCTCCATGTCCTTCAACATGGTCTTCTTGGGACTCCACCTCAAAACCCTCTTGCAGATCTGATTTTTCTTTTTATTCTTTCAAGAGAAACCCCTTTGGGTTTGGCTGTTAGGCGCATTCTTGTGATCTTTTTGTGATCTAAGGTTCAACCCTAGCATCTTCATCCATGCTCCAACTATCCCCTTGTTGGAACCATCAAATGTGGAGAGCGTCACCTTCCCCAAGGCATGTTGAAGATCCTCTTGTGGCGCTTGAGATCTAGGCTTGGGCCTTGACCTACCCTTACTTACCCCTATGAATTTGGCGTGGTGATACTTGAGCATCCAGGCTTGCAATTTCTTCAGGGCAAGCTATTTCGAGAAGGGAGGACTGTAATGTCCCCTTTTTGAAATTAAAGCAAAACGAAGACCCTTAGCCTATTTTATTGTTTCCCATAGGCTAATGGGATGAAGGAAAGGGGAACATGGTAAGATTAAAACTAAGTGAGCCAAAAAGTAACTTTATGTCGGCCACTTATGTTTTAATTTTAAAATAAGAGTACTTTTCTAATTTAAGTGGGCCAACACTTAATTAGAAATTAAAAGAAAGGGAAGGATATAAAAGAAGATGGAGGGGTTCATTTGTGGACATCTATCATCTATCTATCATCTTGATTTTATGAAGTCGAGCACTTGTGCTTCTACTTTCAGCTATTGAGGATGGAAACCCTCTTAGCATCCATCACTTGAGGACGAAAACACTCATTGTGATTAGATTTGAGGAAAACCCTCAATATCATATTGGTGGCTTCAGTTAGGGGTCACATGTGAGCATAATTTTGGATCATCAGAGCTAGGGCACGTCTATTTTCAATTTGTGTTAGTTTGTAGTTTAGCTAGGGCACGTTTTCTACTTTTTCTACTTCAAATCTGCATTTCAAGTGAAGAAATTCAGCCAATGGAGAGACAATCCACCAGACTTTAGTCAAGGACAACTAGGGCACGATTTGCAGCCATTTCTAGGGCTGTCTACACCCCTTTGGATTTCAGATCAGAGTTTAGAGCATCAACAATGGATGAAATTGTTTGGTTTTAGTTTCGAACATCCCCTTTTGGTCTCCTCTTGTCATCCGGAGCGTCTTTTGTGGGAAAATCGTTGTAATCTTATCCGGGTTTTCATAAAAATCAGATTGTTGTTATATTTGGAATAAAAATTTCAGCTGAATTCCAAAATTGTGCTAATTTGTCCTAAAAGGGATATTACGCTTTGAATTAATGGCTCCAAACTAACTTAGTAGGCTTTGTTTTGGCCCAAACAACTAATGCTTATGCGATAGTGATCCAAATTTTGGATCAATAATTTTAGCATCATAAGCTAATAAAATCACCATTGTGATTATGTAACTTTTTGATCACTTAACCTTATTTCTATGGCTCTTATTGGAGGTAACCATAGAATAGGGTTCAAATGCGATTGTGGCGTGAGACCTCAAAGAAGATAAGTTTCGGTGCAAAGGCTTAAACACTTTGAATATGTCATCAAAAATAAACTTGATTGCATATTTGTGTTCCTCTCGAAAAATTAAGCAAGTTCAAAATACATGGCACCCGATTTTGAGTTCTTATGCAAAGTTATGACCTCAAGGAAGGTAAGCGGACTTTGTATGGTGACAGAACCGTCCCTCAATGCAGAGTGGCGGTTACGCAACCGCCCCGGCGGTTTTTTAACCTTCAGTGGCGGTTTCGTATCCACCCCTTGTTTGCAAATGTTATGCAATTATCAGGTGGCGGTTACGCAACCGCTGGTTTGTGTAAAGTAGCGGTTCTGTCACGCGGGCAAGTCTTGAAGAGTAAACGGCTACAGACGGTTTCTCTTCGACTTCTGAGTCTTTTGGGCTTATTTTTCAAGCTCTCCTTGGTGTCAAACTTGCATATATATCCGAGGAAGGTCTTTGTAATGCATTGGAGGATAGATAGAAGAGATTCCAAGCAATTTGTATTCTTGATCATATGTGGTTTTCTGAATTGGAGTGTGAAAGGAAGGTGTGAGTGAGTGAGTTGCAAAGTTGTATGAGTGTTTGAACATCATAGTGTTCATGGAGGCCTTGGGAAGGCAAGTAAGCTTGTACAAAAATACATGATAGTGATATGAGGAAGCATTGCTTCACTCTTGCTGGAGTTTTCTCAATTTGAGTTTCTCTAGGGTAATCTTGTGTCACTTTCATTTTGTTTTTCTCTCTTTCATTGCTCAGTATTTCTTTGATTATGAACACTCTTAGTTCATTTTAAAGCGCATTTAATGACTATTGATGCAAATAAAAGAAAGTAGTTTATTGATGAAAGATGAGAATTGTGAGGAATGCACAGGATCCGTGTTGGTGAAAATTAGTGTGTTCTAACCACCTAGTTTACGGATCAGATTGGTATCAGAGTTGGTTCATGTTCCATAGTGTGTGGTTTGTTTAGTGATCATTTTGTAGATATATGCCTGTTACAAGAGAAGCGAAAAGTGCTAGTGGAAAAGGTGATTTGGTCTCTTTGCAACAAGACATCTCCACAAGGAAGTGGAAGAGAGAAGTGAGAAGTATGGCCCATGAAGATGAGAGAAGATCTGATGATGGTGAAGAAAGATTTCGCAGATTGGAGGAGGATGTTTCCCACATATCTCACTCCATGGATGAGCTTGGGAAGATTATGAAGGTTGTCATGGCAAAGCTGGGAGTTTCTATGGATACTTCTGAAGTAAGTGAGGAGCGTGAGTCTTCCTACCATGAGAAAGAGCAGCCTTATTCCAACCAAGCTCCACCTCCATTCAAAGAGAAGGCAAAAATTGATATTCAACCGTATGAAGGTGAGGTGAATGCGGATATGTTTGATCATTGGTTAGCTTTCATTAGGCGAAGAGCAACAATTTTTTTTTGCGAGGTTGAAGCTAGCAAGTCATGCTCACACTTGGTTTGAGAGTTATCTTAATTCTTTGGTTGTTAAAAGGTTACCTCCAATTAGTAAATGGGATAAATTTAAAACTTTTATTAAGAGGAAATTTTATCCTATTTGTTATGAAAAGGAAAGGTCTATTGATTGGCAATATTTGAGGCAAAAAGAAGGTCAAAGTGTGTAGGTCTATAAGTTCGAAAAAGGCAGTCCAAATGGGAAAAGATACATTTGACCGTGAAATGCTCATGAAGTATGTTGGAGGGCTGCATAGTCACTTAAGGAGGCCCGTGCTTCTTGCAAAGCCAAAGGACATAGATGAGGTTTGTTCTCAAGCCCATTATCTTGAGATGGATGAGAAAAAGGGTCCGTCTCCCTCTTCAAATTCTTCCAATGGTTAGAAGAAGAAAGGTGGGGTTAATGCCACTTCTACGGTTACCAAGAAAGATTCGACCAAGCATTGTGGGCATTGTGATGTTGATAGTCACACTGATGAGACTTGTTGGAAGTTGCATCCAGAATTGCATCCGTTTAAGAACAAGAAAAGAAAAAGAAGTCCATGCCATCACTTCAAGGAGAACATATTTATGTTGAGAGCAGCGAAGAAGTGGATGAGACTATGTGTTGTACCAGCCTTCCTAGAAAAGGTATGTTTGGGTAATGAAGATGCTAAAAAAATGTGAACCTTCTAAGCTTTTTCATATCAAGGTACAAATTAAGATGGTAAAAGTTGATGCTCTTTTTGATTCTTGCTCATCAAGTAAATTTGATTGGCAAAGAGTTGGTTGATAGACTTGGGTTGGAAATGTATGATCATCCTAATCCTTATGCTCTAGGATGGGTGAAAAAGGAGTAGAGATAAGGGTTTCTAAACAATGCAAAGTCAAGTTTGCAATAAATGAACATTTCATTGATGAAGTTATTGTAGATGTTGCACCTATTGACATTTGTGGTATAGTTTTTGGAAGCCCCTATATGTATGTCAGAGATGCTATTTTTAGGAGGAGATTGAATCAATATCAGTTGGTTAAAGATGGGAAAAACTACACCATAAGCTCCTATGAAGGCAAATCTAAGCTCTCCTTGGCAAGTTCCACTCAAGGTAACCAGTTGTTTAATTTTACTAGGAAGGTTTCTTTTCTGATTTTTAAAGATAAGCAAGAATGTAAGGATCTCCGTAGTTGTTCTTTTGACAAGGAGCATGAGATGCAATTGCCACCAGGTTGTCTCCACATAGAGAAGGAAGGGAAGGACCCACCTCAGGGGCATGAAAAGGTGGACCAAGAAGTTCACATGACTGAGAATTTATTTCAGTGTATGCACCTCCAGATACAAGAGAGGTTCAAGAAGTGGGGAGAGAAAATTCCTCACTGTATGGGTTCCTAAGCTTTTGGGGACCAAAAGCCTCTAATTGGGGAGGTATGATCTGAATTTTGGATCATTAATTTTAGCATCATAAGCTAATAAAATCACCATTGTGATTATGTAACTTTTTGATTACTTAACACTATTTCTATGGCTCTTATTGGAGGTAACCACAAAACAGGGTTCGAGATGCAGTTGTGAAACTGTGAGACCTCAAAGAAGATAAGTTTCGGTGCAAAGGCTTAAACACTTTAAAGATGTCATCAAAATCAAAAATTGATTGCATATTTGTGTTCCTCTTGAAAAATTATGCAAGTTCAAAAAACGGCACCCGATTTCGAGTTCGTATGCAAAAGTTATGACCTCCGGAAGGTAGCGGACTTTGTATGGTGACAACCGCCTCATGTAGAGTGGCGGTTACGCAACCGCCCCGGGTTTTGTAACCTTCAATGGTAGTTTCAGTAACACCCGGAGGTAACGCAATATTCAATGGAAGTTACGCAAATGTTGGTCTTCGTAAAGTAGCGGTTCTATCACGTGGGCAAGTCTGGAAGAGTAAACGGCTGCAAACGGTTCCTCTTAGACTTCTGAGTCTTTTGGGATTATTTTTCGAGCTCTCCTTGGTGTCAAAATTGTATATATATGTGAGGAAGGTATTTGTAATGCATCAAGGATAGATAGAAGAGATTCCAAGCAATTTGTATTCTTGATCATATGTGGTTTTCTGAATTGGAGTGTGAAAGGAAGGTGTGAGTGAGTGAGTTGCAAAGTTGTATGAGTGTTTGAACATCATAGTGTTCGTGAAGGCCTTGGGAAGGCAGTAAGCTTGTACAAAAATACATGATAGTGATATGAGGAAGCATTGCTTCACTCTTGCTGGAGTTTTCTCAATTTGAGTTTCTCCAGGGTAATCTTGTGTCACTTTCATTATGTTTTTCTCTCTTTCATTGCTCAGTATTTCTTTGATTATGCAGCACTCTTAGTTCATTTCTAAAGCACATTTAATGACTATTGATGCAAATAAAAGCAAGTAGTTTATTGATGAAAGATGAGAATTGTGAGGAATTCATAGGATCCGTGTTGGTGAAAATTAGTGTGTTCTAACCACCTAGTTTACGGATCAGATAGTATTGTTAATTGTGAAGTATAAGATCGAGTGTAGTCAAATACTATTTCAGAATGCTTTGGCCAATACTAAGCAATACAATTTTTATGTCAACCATTATGTTTTCATGAAATATCAATATTCATACAAATCAAGACTAAAGAAACATTCATCATTACCACGTAGGTTACTGGTTATACAAGCCAACCTCTATCAAGTTTCCATAATAATTGCTAACACATGATTCACTTATAACAAATTATCAAGTCATAGATACACACATATATGACTACACAAAGAAGATGCATCCAATTTCATGCCCAAATTATGTAATTAAGGACTTTAAGCTCCATACAATCATGAATGAGCACTTTTGAAATGTGCAAAATTTACTTTTTTCCTATGTGAATTGAGTAAACATATCCTTCATAGTAGGATCAAGGTTCTCATTAGGATATTATGCTACAAACATGTTTATCAAGTACAAACGAACTTATAACATCTTCCCATCAGTAAAAACAGAATGCTATCTATATATTCATAAATACAAAAGAGTACATGGCTTGATACAATCATGTCAAGTAAGCAAGACATTTCCATTTAATGGGATTCGGAATGGTACATTTTTGTTTCCCTTTACAAATTTCTATAAACAATTTACCAACTTATTAAGCACAATAGTCTAGTGCCTTAAGTAAGATATGGGAAGAGATTTCAACCCTAATTCCATTGTCATCGCTCACATATGAACAATCACAACAAGGCTACAAAGAAGGGAATGTCTCCATGATCCCTGCCATGAGTTTCATAATAAATGTTAGAAGAGAATGTACAACATTTTAAATTTTGAATAGATGCTTCATATATTAACATAAAACAATATTTATAAAAAGAGTTGTAGAAAACAATAAAGAATTGTACAACGGTCTTTACAAGGAAGATTACAACTTAGTACGTAAAGAAATCAAAACAACAATTAAATATGGATAACTCCTGGGCTCTAACTTTTTGCAAGTAATTGTGATCAAATTTCTTTTTCCAATGGTGAAAAAATCATCTAGAGTGCATACCTCATTCCTGAAAACATAATTACATCTAAGCTTCCAGATAATGAACAAGGAAAAAGTTGTACACAATTCCAAATACTCCTAAAAAGGTGATGGATAAGAGCATTGGAATCACCTAGCAAGGCTGCCCGCTAAAGTATATGTCCCTAAAAAAGAGCTTGCAGTCTAGATTGAACTAATTTCTAACATGATTTTGCAAAAGAACATTCCCACAAAAGATGCTTAACAGTTTCCAGTTTTGAGCAATGAAGACAGAGACCATCAGTAAGGCCACTCTTGGACAATCAAGCCTTTGAAGGAAGCCCCTAATATATCACAAGCCAACCAAAAACTTGAAGTTTATAAGAGACCCTTACTGTCCACACACTATGTAGTCTACGGACCCATATTGCTTCTGCATCCGAAGAAATCCATCTCACATTGAGAACAGGTGCAAGGGCTCGTTTTTTATGTAAAAAGTGATAAAGACGGTGTGTGTCATATTGGGAAATCGGATGTCCATAAAGCCATCACCAATCTCACCAAATAGGTCCTTGCATGTCCAAATTCATCTTAAACAAGTCTTCCTAGGGGATAAGATTCTGGATTTCCTTTATAGAAGATTGGTCTATAAAGAATAAAGCATACTCATGGGCTAAGGATCACCAATCCTTCCAGCTGCGTGTACTGCTGCCTCACAAATCCTTCCAAAAGAACATGCCTTTTTTGCTGAACCAACAAGCCTGAAAACGTGGAATATTGGCTAGAGACATGTCTTATAATATCTACGTCCATATAGATTTGTTGGTCAGATCCCACCCAGTTCGACTACCAAAAACCCTCCAAGTGACCAAACCTGCAATTTTTCCCAGGCTGTCTAGATACTTCTGAGAACAAAAGATCTGGCAATCTGAAAATTAGTAGGATCAACAATGATATACAACATTTTTGCTCATAGAGATCAAACAAAGATAATTCTTAACCTTCCTAGTTTGGTAATTGAATAAACTGTCCCTTTACACATTTCCCAATGAGTTGAAGAGCTTCATGTCCAACATAAAACTAGCAGGGTAATGGGTAGCATGATCCCCTTCATCGATGGCACATACCACCTCCTCCATGGGATTGCTTTATTATGAATAACATCACCAGAGCACAAAGCAATCCAAGACTCTCACACAAATTGGTAAACCCTAACAAGTTGCACAATACTGGTTTGACAACGAAGCAAGATAAAAACCTTAAACCCCAAGAAGCAAAAATGCTTGTTATAGAAGCTAAAGCTCGACAAGTGGGTGTTGATTGAGGGACAACGATGGTTTCTTGTAGTTAGATAGCCAAGCCACAAGAGAGACGTGCATGTTCATGACTCAACCGTAATACATGCAAACTTCAGTAACCGTGCAAGAATATGTGAGGAATATTTCATGCTTGTGAAAGGAACAAGCTACTTGAGAAAGGACATGGCATGCAAGAAATAAGCCTAGATGTGTATAATTAGGGTCACTTATGACTTAAGAATGGAGGGAAGTTTTGGAAGTCCAAAGATGCGTGTCAACTTAGCAACAACCAGGCAGCCTAGAAGGCTCTAGAAAAGGAATCAAAGGAATATTCACATAACAATTGGCTGGGCAGGTTGTCATGTAAATTCTACAAATAGCCCCTTTATTCTTGCTAGAAGAGACTTTTTAGACTTTTGGAGAGAGACTTTTAAGACCACCAATGATGTTGCAACTTCATAGCTTGTAATTGACAGTTTATAAGGGTTTGGAGTGAACCTGTAAGTCTATAAGAGTTTTGATGGATTCATAAGTGTAATTTGCACACATTTGGTGTATAATTGTTGTGATTCAGTCTTATTCATGTTGTGTGTTGCAGCATGCATAAAATGATGTAAATTGTAACATTCTTTATGGAGATTAATGGAAGATTTTAGTATGTTTTTAGTATGAGTTGTGTTAGATCTTGTGCTTGGCAGGATATTGTGCATATGTTGCATGTGGATGTTGAAGCTAGGGTTTATGTTGCTATATTCTTGTAAAAATGTCATACACTTGTCTATTTCTTGTGTCACTCTTCTACAATGAGGGACCCTGGACTGCATTACTCCACTTTGGGTGAGACACTCATGCGCAAGTGTGAGTGAAAGTGCTAGTGCATATTCTATGATCTTTAATGTGTGTTGGGGTTTGTCTTACGTAGATATCTTAAGAGAGTGCACAAAAGGTCTAAAACTAGGCTAACAATGGGCCTAGAGCATCCTTGGACGGAGATTCACTACTTGCTGGTGCCAAAATGACAATGCAGGTTCTAGTAAGAGACTCTAAACATAATTATAACAAACAACATAGATAACAAGGCTCCAGGGTCTGTTAAGCCCCGTGCTTGGACCCAAACAATGATGAGTGGTCTCATACCGACCCATTTTCTGACTTGCAGCTGACCCTGCCTTGTGGGTAAATAAAGAACACAAGACGAGTGCAACTTCAACAATACCCAAAGGAGAAACTGTCTTTATAACAGAGAACTAAAAAGGAACTGAAAACAAGTTCTACTGCACATAGAAGTTCACAAAAGGGTACAAAACAAGTAACCATATACTATTGTGATAAAGGAAGTTATTCAAAACAGGACTGTTGATTTTTTATGTAAAATTTTAAACTTCTTTAGCTAACAAGTTCCTACTAAATCATGCAACTACAACCCACTTTATCTTTAGTTTGGCTCCAAGATCGTCTAATTAGAAACTCACAGTAAATTAAGTTTTAATACTTGTGCAGGTTATAATGTGGCTGTAGAGAAAGTATTCCCAAATGAAGACCCTCCAAAAACTCCTATCAAGAAAACTTCCCGCTATGTTTGATCACAACCAAGGTATCTCCAATGCAAGCAAAATCTCCAATTCAGTGCATGTCCCTTCCCTTATTCTTCCTCTTCTTTTCTAACTCCTCATCTTTCTTAATATAGCTCCACACAGCTATAACAGGAAAAATCTGAGAGACTAGGGTTTTTACATACTTGAAGTGGAATAGGGTATTTAATAACAGCATCCCTTCATCCTCTTAAAACCTCTATGCAGTCCTAGTGGACTATAAATACAAAAGAGGCTGCAACCTAGTTCTTTTTGAGCTTTTTGCTTGCTGCAACTCTTCTTTAGTCCCCTTCTTGTGGCCATGTCACGGTCTTGTCCACCATTGAGGTCCCAAAATGGTATGCAATGTGCATATAACTTTTAAAAAGAAAATTATTACCTTTTAATAGTCAACAACCAACGTGACAAGATTAATAACTTCACAAAACTTAGTTTGCAGTGCTTGGGTCCTTAATATCATATTGTTATCACTTTACAAGATACTCAAGTTTTGAAATGAAGTTTATACCTCAAGGCCAAAGTTCCTTCCCTTAAGCACGAGTGCTCAATACTTTCAACCTTGCAAGGAAAGGCGATGTGTGCCTAGGGTGGTCAAGCCCCTAGGACACATGCCTCTTCTTATCAAAGTCTAAATCCAAGGTGGGGTATTGGACGATCAGTGTACAATTATACACATACCAAAATACTTTCCGCACTGTTAACCCTTACTGGAGGTGTGTGGATTGAATCCCACAAGACCATCAATACTAGTAATACATAAATCGAAAACAATTCGCACCAACTGCGATCAAGCAATAACTGACTCAACTACCAAGGAAAACTATACAAGACAAGGTAACATAACAAATGCATACAATGACTAAGTAGTGGAGGTGACTAGGCTGTGGGCTAGCTCTTGGTTTTCTCTGTGCTCATTCTGCCTATGTGGGCGTGCTACTTGTAATGGCCCTATCCTTAGGACCTTATGTCATGTTATGCCATCCGCCTCCTGTACACGTGCCTGTAACCAAAGACAGTATTAGTAGCACTTGTTGGAAGACATATAAACTTGTATGAAAGTACACAGCTGAAAGTAAGCTATAGAGTAATATCTGAAATATGTGAACTACCCATAACATATGCAATCATGAATATAAACATCTTCTAAATCTACATCCATAGAGGTAAATCAATGCACATACACCCATGTGTATATATAATCAAACTATGTTTCGAATCAATAATAATGTCAGGCCAATCCAAAGCAATATTACAGTAATCCAATTTATTACCAATAATATCGCAGAGATGAAAGTGATCTATAAAGGTATGCAAGAGGCTGTAAAGAGTGGCTGGCTGAAAATTCAAATTAGGTCAGACTCTCAAATTGTTATCAAGGTATTATCTCATAGAAGAGCCACTCTTCCACCAAATTGGTGAATCGCCAAAGAAGTCTGGAAGATTAAAAAATTGCAGGAAATTTTTCTAGAAGTGCAATTTGTACACATTCCCTGGGATAGAAATAAAATTGCAGATGGTTTGGCCAATTGGGCTCTTGATAATAAGGATCTTCTGTGCTATGGCTTGCCTCCTACATGGTGGTCCAACCAGCTACAAGACGACATCAGATACATTCTCAACCTTGAATCCTCACTATGATGATTGCAACTGCTTTTAGTTGTATAATGCTACTGCTTGGACCAATAGTTTCCAGGCTTGGCATAGCCATATATGTAAATTTGATTACCATCTAATATAAAATCTTTGCTGTTTTTCAAAAAAATAAAATAAAAATATTACAGTAATCCAATGTCTCAAACTAACACCTAGGAACAAGCAGTGAGGCAAATGTTACACTCTGTACTTCATTATCTGGCATTGAAAAGCCGCCTTTACCTTGTATCTTATGCATTCTTACATCTCTTAGTACTATTATCTCATCACTACACTTGTTCTCAAAAACAATAGTAAACTTTTCTATCTTGGCTCCCCATGCTTGGATGCTACAAAATCTATGTACTAGAAACTTCTAGACTTTCTATCATTTTCCTGGGATGGTACAAACCAAAAATTTTCTTTTTCATTTTGCTGATCAGTATGATTATTCTGCTTGATAAATTTTCTCTGATGTTTCATCAATGTTTAAATTTCATAATGTTGCAAATCCTATTGCACTTTTCTACAATATCTATTTACATAACCAATTTCACTACAATAAAAAGGATAATTAATTTTTCACGCTTATGAGCACGTCTTTTGTGTTTGGTTGCCAGAAAGCCTTCTCTGATTTTATCTTTCTGTTAATGATATGAAGGCAAAACCAAGGCTTTCCTTTATATATCTGAAAAATCCTCCTCCAAATACTCTTCTCTACCAAAGCACATGCTCCATTGCTCCTTATGCAATAAGAAGCCCTTTAAGTCTTAAAACGTAATAGCTATATCTTTGGTAGTGATACTCAACATTATTACAAAATCTTCATGAGAGTCTAGTCAGTTATTCAATGCAATTTCAACTGACACTTTGTCATCAATTTTCTTTCTCACTGCCTCATGTCAATCTTTGATATCCTTAAGCTTCATCATATTATCTGTTATCAAATAACCTTTTGATTAAAATTTTTCACTTCTGAATAAATAAAACCTATTTTGTCCTCTACCAGTTTCCAGGAACTCTTAAATTGTCTGTTTATATTTATCGTGACTTAACAGCATAAAATGCATTGTTTATATTGTGAAGTAATGAGATCTGTTTTTATAATTGGTAGTGCTTGTAAATTGTAAGGGGAGCTCTCATATTACTGTTTTCTCAGTTCTTGCAAATTTGATTAATTATTAATTTATTTATCTCACCTAATGAAAATCCTTAAACATTCCAAATTTCTCTAAAGTTGTCAGAAAGTTTATATTTAAATGTGTTGTTCACATATAGTTTTTCTTATTCTTCTATTTTGAACTTTACAGGAAGAACCAATTCTCCCTTGTCAAATAATGCTAGAACTTGGATGCATGCCATTAATTTTAATAGAAGCTGATCTGACATCATGCTCACAACAGGTTTGAACTTTGAACATCCAATTTATTCTACCCTTAATAATATTGACCAATATCTTGAATTCAATAAATGATTTTACATTCAATCTATATTGCATAACATATCTAGCTTGAGCTTTTATCAGTGACTCCTATGCTAATGCATACTTTGCACTGTTGTTATTTTCAGTATGCCCATACAGAGTACACACCATTGTCATTTTTGGTATGCATTTGAGTGTGGGTTGTGAGTCCATAGATGGGGAGAAAGGAAGCCATTTAATTGGCCCCTGTTCTCGTCTAGATCAACAATCCTAAGAGGAAGCAAAGCACTCCACCTAGAATCCTTTCTAACATCCAAGGCTGAAGAAAATGTTGTGGTAGTGAAGAAATTCGTAGTATGTGCATGTACCGTAGTCCGGGAAGTAGTTGAGAAAGAGAAAATACGTGACGCTAAGGGGAAACCTCAAGTCGTGAGACCAATGACGCTAGAGATAGTCGGGATAATGAATGACACCATCCACCATCTGTGAGAAATGCTCAACATGAAAGTGAAGCTTTGGGCTGAGCAGCCAATGAGGAGAAGTCCAATTGAAGTAATTGAAATTGAGATATTATCAACATGGAAATCAATGTGATGATGATACTTATAGACCATAATACATCTAGTTGGACATTTCACTCAAAAAGATTCTACTACATACACAAATGTCAATCACAAGTCCAGTTATACAGTAACTACACCAATCATCAAATCAATTGTCAAAAACCTAACCACGCACAAGAAACTTTACCATACGATCAATGCTGATTAAGGAAACACCCCAATTTTGTTCTTGTCAATAAGAAAAGTGCATTATATAAGTTACTAGTGTTGGGACTGATTCTTAGGAAAACAAATGATGTCCATAGAGATCCGTTACCATAGGCATGAAGACACAACTAGTGGCGCTATAATCCAACCTTCCCGTTGGAATGTTTAAATTGATTGCAAAGAGATCATCAATTAGTGAAAATCTCAGCCTATTTATGCATAGAGGGCCAATGAAATTAGTGTTGAGATGCTAGAGATTCTTTCGAATGCTAAACTATCTACCATAAGAGAAAGAATACGACTCTTTGACTAGAAGTTGGTGAGTGGGGCCAGCTGGGACACAAAGGTGTTTAGCTTGTGTAACAACCAATTGTTGGATTAGCCTAAAAGAAGTACAAAAGAAACCAAAGAACTTGTGAGATTTGGGAACTTGTGAGATAATTCCCTCATGACCATCATTGAAAAGATTTACAAATGTCTTTCGGTATTCTAATTTCTACAAAAGAACAAATGACTATTGGTATTACAACTTCCCACGAAAGGGCAACAAATTGTTCTGTCTTCCTTATTGGAACTAACTTACAAAAGACTAGACTTTTCTAATATTTACAATCAACTAATAAACAATGGAAGAACATAGACTTTGGTCACTATAATCCAATTTTGCATGGGGATGCGCACTACCCATCTCCAATCCATCATGAAAATTTCGAGGACGGAGACGGGACGAAACTTACCCATCATGCAACTCCCATTTGAAAATGCGAAGGAACGTCCTAGGAATGTTCTTTGACTTTGGGGAATGTTCCTAAAATGTTCCGGTGCTTCAGAATTCTGTGAATGCCAAAAGGGATGTTTTGACATCCTTGGGATGGTCGAGGGCATCCCATTGTCCCTTGCGGCAGTTCAACATTAAGTTAAAAAAACCTAAAAAAACCCTTATTCCTTTATAGGCAAACTCTGATTACTGAGCTGCTGTCTATTTTTTAGTTTTTGGTGTTTTGGTTATACTTATGACATATGTACTCTTCTCATGCTGATTAATGATTATATTGTAATATGTATCATCATCATGTACTCTTGACTCTCAAGTATTTTGTTTTTCATTGTCACGACTCTCAGCTTTGAGGCTGCAATGTGCATGTTTACAGTTTATTGTTGATGTATCATTGTATCACTATCAATGTATCTTGATTCTATGTCAATGACTCAATAATAAATATCAGATTTTGGCTTATGTGATGAATTATTGGATTAATGGTTTCAGCCTTCAGGCTTTCAGCTTTAAATCTTAGTTTATATATATAATTTTAATTGCCATCCCCAAACCTTTTCCCTGCTGTCCCCAAAATCCAGGAATTTTTTTACCAACCGGAAACCGTGTCCCTATGTCCCACCATCCCGAGTCTTAGGTGACTATGCTATTATCAACACTACCACGCCCCGCTCACCCTTGACCAAACTCGAAACAACACAAAGTTTGTCTGTAGCATAGGAGAAGAATGAGCCTACCTGAGTATAAGCTCATGACTCGTGAGTAAAGCGAGCTGGGCCAGCTGAGACACAAAGTTGTTTAACATGTATAAAAACCCATTAAATAAAGTAGAAAAGAAACCAGAGAATTCGTAGGATTTGGGAAGTCATGAGATGATTCCCTTATTAAATTCAATAAAAGTGTTACAAATTGTAATGTCCCCTTTTTCTAATTGAGGCCTAACGAAGACTTCTTGCCATTCCCTTTCGCGCAATGAAGAATAAGTGAACAAGGGAAGGAATTGCACTTCATTTCAGTTTTCTTTTATTAATTTTAATGTTTTCTTTTAGTGTTTTCCTTTATAAGGCAGGTCGGTTGGGTTGGAGGAGTTATAAAGGCAAATTAAAAGATAAAGTGAAGCTTAAAGAGGTCGGCCATCATCTAATTGGCCTTTGGCACCAAGCAAGGGATATAAAAGGAGTCTTAGGGGCTCATTTGGAGATCATCTTTTGGCACATTTACATTTACACTTGGTTTGTTGGGCTAGTTGCTCAATACCTTTCCACTTGAGGACGAAAACCCTCTTGTGTGGCATCCAAGGAAGACAGAAACCTTCCTTGTGGCTTGGTGGAGAACGAAAACTCTCCATGTGGGTGAATTGAAGACATCTCTTGAAGATTTGCTTGTTGATTTGGGTTAGAGACATCAAGAAGGATTGCAAAAGCTTTACATAATTTTTGGAGCTCTTCCCTAGGGGAGCGACTTGGGTTAGAGTGTGATTTGGTGCCTTCTAGGGCACATAACTCATTTATTCTTTCATATTCAGATTCGGCATAATTTATAAGGATGGAATCCATAGTTTGGCTATTTTTGGAGTTCATCTAGTGTTTTCAGCCCTTGCATGTGGCTGTCCTGCTGCTGTCCTAAATTTAATTACAGCAGTGTGTTATCTCTAGTTTTCTCCATTTCTTTGATGCAAATTGAATGGATAAGTGTTGCCGTACATGAAATAATTATTTAGAAGTGTTTTCAGCTATTGTGCATGGTTTTATGGTGCATTTAAGTCCCTCTATAGTTCGCTGCTAGGGTTTCTATTATTGTTGGATCTGCTGTCATAAAATCAGATTATTTTCAGTTTGGTGTTGGGGTATTTTCAGATCTGATTCTTGGGGTTTGTGGCCAAACCCTTATTTTTTGGTTTAAGCCCTAGAAAGGGATATTATACAAATGTCAGTTGGCATTCTAATTTCTACGAAAAAAAAAACGAGCTCCTACAAAAGGGAAAACGACTGCTCTGTCTTCCTTATTGTAACTGTTTTACAAAAGATGAGTTTTCTAATATTTACAATTAACTAATAAATAGTGGGAGAACATAGACTTTGGGCACTAATACCAATAAATAATGGGAGAACATAGAGTTTGGTCACTATTACCAAACAACACAAAGTTTGTCTCTAAATCTGATGAACCTATTAGGTCCAAGTGTTGTGATCAGCACATATACATTGTGCAACAAATTAGCACAATACTGAAGGAAAACTACTCTCTTATCAACCACATCCCTTATGTAATGGTGTTGAACTTCTATGTGTTTTTCTCTCTTACATGGTAGACTGGATATTTGACCAATTTCAAGACACTCTGGTTGTTACAAAGAAAGGGTTTCGTCTGAAATTGTTATCCTTGAAAGTCCTCTGGAAGTCTCCTTAACATCTTCACGAGCTATTTCTGATGCTGCATTATACTCCTGCTTCAGTAGATGACATTGCCAACTGTAAGCTGATTTTATCTTTTCCATAAAATTGTACCTAAACCAATAGAAAAATACAGCCTGTAGTGGATTTGTAATATCCCTTTTAGGGTTTGAACAAATTTTCCATAATTCTGGAAATTATTATCAGCAGGCTGGAAATTAATTACAACGGAAAGAATTTATTGAAATAAGAGCCAAAAACCATCAATAATCATCCATAAACCTGTTCCAACAATTATTTATTAATTGTGCAATTGTCTAGGGCCAAATCGAATTGATTTGGGCAAATTAAATACTGCTGGAAATTAATTATGCAGACTGGAAATTGCAACAGTCAAATAAGGGTTCGATTTGCCATAATAAATGCCTCGAAATGCTTGAAGATGCAGATTTGGGCTGTATTAAATATGGTGAGTTGAGTTCGTGAATTGATTCGGGTTTATTTGCACTTTACAATTTAGAATTCATTCACATACAAGTCGAACTGGCAGAATAATCTGGTAAAATCAGAATTGGCACTAAAAAGATCTAATAAAATAATATGCTTCAAATATGATATATTTAAAGTCAATTGGAAAGGGGTTTCGTCCTTCCAATGGACCTCATATGGAGAAATAATGAGAGTTCTCTCTCAAAATTCAGATTTACAAATAAATGTTCCTGCTTATAAATGAACCCTCTCACCCCTATTTATAATAATTTCTAAGGGTGGCGCCAAAATTGAAAGACATGACCTTTCATATGCCTTGGCCGACCCCATATAATCATTTATTTTCCTTGGCCGACCCATATTTTCTTCTCTAACATGCTTTAAATCATTTATTAAATAATAAAAAACATATTAGATGCTTCCTTCTTATTTTCTTCAACTCGTCCAAGGATAGGAATGGCTGGAAATCCCATAATTATCTTCAAAGGGGGAAAAAGGGACATGACAGGATTTTCTGTTATTTATAGTACCTTCCCACTCTAAATTTGAATATCTAGTCAGCCCAAAATCAGCAGTTTTCTGATATAAGATGCGTGTGAAAATCAGATATATCTTAGCCCTGACCCTTTTGGTTGCCTTTTCAATGATCTGCCTTCGGTAGATAGCTGACTGCAACACAAATATCTGGTCTAGTAAGAGTCGGATAAATCAGCTTGCCAGCCAACTACCCATATAATATCTACCTAACCAGAAAAGAATCACTATGAGCTGAATGTTTCAGCTCAACCTCCATAGTTGAAGTAGGTTTGCAATTGTTTATCCTGAATTTCTTCAACACATTTTTGGCACACTCCAGTTGAGAAATGAAAATGCAATCAGTTGCTTTCAGAACAATACACCTAAACAGTAATGTACGAGGGCTAAATCAGTCATGTTAAAAGCACAAAAAGATCAGATTTCATATTTTCAATTATATTAGCCCCCATACTAGTGATGGCAAGGTCATCAACATATAAAATCAATATTGCCATGTTACCACCATTGCTTAAACTGTACTAACTTCCACTAAAATACTAGGAAGAAAGCATTTTTCAGAATAATGTAGAGAAAATTGTTAGGTTTTACTGCCCCTCTGAAGCCACTAAAGTTAAAGAACTGTAAACATATGTTCAAATTTGTCATGACCAATCTGGCAAAGCCTAAAATCTTGGAAGTAGTAATGATTTCTATTCAACTGAGGTGTGGTGAAAAAATTTGGACTATAAATGTCGAACCTTTTGATGCTATAATTGTAATGAGGCTGGGCATGTCAAGAAGAAATGTCATAGTTTAGAATGTAATCAAGAGGAACCTAAGGCACAAGATGGAAGAAATGAGGCTCCCAACTTTAAGAATGGAGACCATGACATTTTTTTGTTAATAAATCAAACAAAGCAAGACATCAATGGAAGGAAGGAAATTCTAGATACAGTCAAGTAGATGACCAAAAGGAAGTACAGGTAGAACCTGAATTGGGATAGGTAGAGTGCACCATCTAGGACATCTCGAATAAGAGCCTGAGTTTGATCAAAGAAAGAAGATTCCATTGGGATGGAGGAGATTGAGGAATATCAACCAAGTTGGCTTGACCAATCGGTATTGTGATTACTAGAGCTTTCCTTATCGGGAAAATCTATGGATCTCAAATCAGCTCCTCACCTCACTGATTATTGATCCTAAAGAGATAGCTATGAATGAAGAACTCCCTATTGCAAAGAGGAAGTCACAACAAACCATCTCAAAGATTGTCACCTTTGTAGCTACCAAATTACTACTAGACACTAGCACTTAGTTACTAGAAGAATGAAATCCATGGTCCAGAGGATGCGGCAAATGGATTGCAGAAGTCCGTAACTATTATTGTGGTTGGGAGGGAAAAAATTCCACCAAGCACAATGATTCTCCGGTTGGAATGTTATCGGCTTGAATGCCTCCGAACAATGTAGCTTGGTAAAGTGACTTATATAAGAAAAGGAAGTGGATATGATTATTCTCCTTCGAACAAAAATAGATCTGCAGAATTTTGATATCATGGTGAATAGACTTTGGAAGAAGTATTGTCGTAGTAGTTGCAGATGCATACGTAAGCACAAAAGGACTCACAATTCTATGGAATCCTAGGGCCTTTAAAGAGTGCATATGCTTGTATCTCAAAACCCCTTTTGCATCAATTTACATCTTAAGGACATGAAAGGGGGCATGGTCTTTTCTCTTTCTAATGTGCATGGTATCACAATGATGGGGCAAGAGGGAGTGATGGTCTCAATTGGAAGAATCAAAATAACCCACAAGGATATAAATTGAATTGTGGGTGGGCCTTTGATGCAATCATGAATGGCAAGTTCCTTCAATTTCAGCATTCTCGTAAATTGTGCACTAATAAATATCGAACCAAAGTTTGAATTCTTCACATGGACACCACATGCAAGGGGATTAGGTTGTTATAGAAAGGCTCGATAGATTCCTAATAATCTTGTTGGCTAGATTTTCTGCACAGCCGAAAACCTAGGCAGTCATGAGATAAATCTCCCTCATTTACCGGTGAGGCTCCCGTGTATGATTTTTATCAATTATGGATCTGAGTAACTATTTGTGGGTTTTACTTTAATTGCAAAGCTCATGAGCCATAGCTAGGAAATTTTGCAGCAAGTAAGCAACTGTAAAGAAATATTTGCAAAAGAGGAAAATAATTGAATTCGGGAAGAAAGAAGAGAAAATGTGCAATCCAACCAATAGTTTGCAGAGTTGGTGTAGTGCCCACATATTACACACCCAAATACAACAGTAAAATACCAAGATAATTTTTTTTGACTTACATTGCTCACTACACACAACACAGTAAGGGCTCCAAGTACAGAACTCGACTCACATGCGACAATCACATAAGTCATCGACTCACATAGACACATGCAGATGACATCGGCATGTCGATGCCACACTTTTCCCAACGAATGAATACTAGCAAAGACCCAACCACAAGAAACGTGACTTTAGGAACGACGAACCCACGACATATCATTACTTTAAATGTATTTTAGTTACGGCTAACTTTCCAAGAACATTATTAGGTAAGCATGATTTTCTCCCTTTTTCCACCTACATGTTCTGAAAATTCGTTTCACATTTCACTTATTGTTCAACCATTTAATTTTGCTCTTTACCCTTATGACAATCTTTAAGTATTTTCCATATTTCAAAATGCCTACAAGATTCTAATTATCTCATTCTTATGTTAAGATTTTACTTCTCAAACGTTTATTTAATGTATAAAATTTACTCTTGCTACACAAGAGAATCTAACGTGATGTCAAGATGAAATCTTGGGATTAAGGAAGACATAGATTCGAGATAGATTTTTCCCAAGAACATCCTTCGATCACGGAATAGTTATTTCGCTACCAAAATTAATAAGGTTCAATAACTTATTGACTCCTATTTATATTTATATATATATTTTTTTGTTTCCTCGAAGTTTGGTCACACCAAGGCAATACATATTCTTTGAAACACATGAAAATGTTTAATTAAGTTATAAGGACTCCAAGAGTGACCTTAATCCTAATCTCCAATCTCGTGTGCAGCATTATATGATATGCTCTTACATCGCACTAAGGTCTCATTCTTAGCATCGTCTCAAAACAAAAGAGATACGAAAGCACTTGTCTGACATCTTAAAGAAGTACATGGCTAGGAGCATTATAAACTACACATGAACACAAGTGATCTATGTTCACGAGGATCCCATATCTTTGCATTTCACGATTCCGCATAAGAAATATTCTTTATTCCTTAATGCCATAAAATGACATAACAAGGGATTAAGGGACAAGATTACAATTTCTAAGGTTCTCTAGAATCAACATCTTTCAACTCAATTTCGCATGCAAGGAGTTAAATTATAGTTTTCTACCCACAAGTTAACATCCTAGTCAACTAGGGTTTAGTTTAATTCCAATTTTCACTTAGGGCTTTACGCTCTATTATAGATTAGATTAAGGTTCAAAACACATTCACCCTATAAACCCTCCGTAAAGATCACATCGCTATATTATCACTAGCCAAAGATAGCACATATAGCTAAGAGGATCTTATTCATTAACAAAATTTTAAGTGGTAGAACCACTATTTCACTAGCTCCATGATGTCATCTGGATCCCACAAGAAATTCATTCGATACAGAAGATTTATTTGACTATGTTGCTCCTAAATTTTTGGTTTATGTCGAGGTCACCTAAACGTACCTACTAGGATGACAAACCCCTTTCAGGGGATCTTATTTGCCTAAACTAGGATGTTCCATCGAGTGTAAAGGTTCGTTTGAAAGTCATAGTTTTCTACGCTAAGGGATTAACATCTGCAGGTTAGTTATATATACAAATTTTGAACTAGGGTTAACTGTTATGGTTAGGTTCCTTTATTACATTTTCAAGGAAGAAGCGCAACACCAATTATTAAACCAATAATTGCACAATGAAAGTTCACTACAAAGTATTAATTTCAATTCCTTTTGACATTGTATTTCACTTTTACCATAACAAATTTTGGGATCAAAATAACATCCATGAAAGAAATACCAATTTCTCAAGCACTTAATAATCTAACGACTTTTACATACTACCAATTTCAACAATAAGTCTTTCAAAATAATACCAAAAATAAACAATGAATTACTCAACGCCTTTACGTCATCATTCTTTCATCCTGCAAAAACCACGTGAGCATGATATCAACGATAATTCGCTGGCATGGCATCCACCCTAACCTAACATAAGTATCATTTTTCAGTTTCCCATTTACATATGATAATGATTACAATTTGCAAACGAAAGAAAAGAGTTTAGAGACATGTATTCAATGCATTTCATTTCACTTCACTTTGTAACCCAGGAGAGAGAAAGAGAAGGGAAGATAGAGAAAACACCATTTTGTCAAAAGTTCTAATACACACAAGTTTCATTATAGTGTTTTAAACAGTTATTTACATGTGTTAAAAGTTCCCAGGGTGGTTTGGCAACCCTACGAGGGTCCGCAATTTTCTATTTTTACATTTTCTTACTAGCTTCAAAAACGTACAAAACGGGCTCGGAGGCTAAGATACCGCTTCCAAAAGTTATCTTCCGATGAGAACACACACCACGATCAACTTTCTATGTGTCCCCAGATATACCAAGAGTTCATAACAATTGATGGAATTGAAAAAGAGCGAACGGTTTGCGTTTGGCGGCTAGTTCTTCGGGGCTGATCGTAGTTCACCCAATTGTAAAATGACAAAAGTTAGCTCGAGGGCCCAGAAAACCGCATCCATAACATACGTTTGATGGAGAAGCACGCAACGAGACATCTCCTACTAGTTCCCCTATATAAGGAGAATTCATCAGAGTCGACGGGACTGAGAACTAGAAAACCATTTTCAAACAGTGACAAGTTTTCTCGGAGCGATAAGATTTAAATTGGTCCAGTTTGACTCACAAACCGCGACCGAGGCCTCTGGTAAAAATGGCTTCGCCAAACTATCCCGAAAAGTGCTCTTTCCTATATTGAATGTTCCATGCATTTGTCTAGTATAAATGCTAGAGGTTTGCGAAGATGGGACATAATTTCTCCATTCAGGTTTCAAATGGTGGTTCAAAACGAAAGCCAACTTTCTAGATTTAACAACTTTCTACTGCTGTAAACCAGTGTAACAGGCTCCTATAAGAGCGTCAAAAGGATGTCATATGTTCATTTCGGGTCAAACCAAAGGTCAAGGTGACTCCTCGTATACCAAGGTACACGAATGGAACTTCACATCTCGTTTCTAGAGTTACGAAGGGTACTTGGTGAGTCTCCGAAAAATGCAAAATTGAACTATTTAAAATCAAGGAGAGGGTCAACTTTATCAATGGGGAGTCAAATTCGTCTGGTCGATAAAACAATATTGGAGCGATCAAGATGGGTAAGAGTTTTCTAAATCATCTCGAAGTGAGGGTGATAGTTCATGGTTTAAAGTAGACGAGTTAAAAGACTTCGAGAGTTGCGACACGACACTTTATTGTTTTGCAATGAGTTAAAGGGACATTTAACTGTATTAAAAATCTAATAATTTAAAATTCTATTTAGTTGCAAAAGAGAACTAAAACACGAGAATTATGAGAGGTAAGGGAAGAAGAACCATGCCTGGAGAACGAAGTCGGTCGAAGCCGCAGGCTTGGGTTCAGTCTCTTGCTTGGGCACTTTGTCAACCAGTCCATGAGCGTCCTCAGCTCCACCATTTAACATACATGTCTATCAATAAAATCAGTAACTACATACTTGAAAACCATTCCGCTACTCTGATCACATTTCTCCTACCTTCTGGATTCGACCCACCACTTGTTGAGCATGATCAAATGGTTTCTTATTGTTGTTGTTTGGATAGGATGAGATCTTCCTCCTTTTGTGCATAGCCTCAAATCTTGCAACCATTAGACCATGATTTTCGAAGGCATTTAGTCGTACACTTCACATGCCTTAAGCATGCCTCCACATTTTGCACATTCTCATGTGCTCATAAAAAAACAACAAACATTAAGATTAATTCTAGGCATGATTCTACAAGAGGCACTCATGCCATCGAAGTATTTACAACCCTCATGCACTGAACCTGCATGTCTGAAAGCTAATTAAACCAAAAATGAAGCTTACAAGGTCAGGGTATGTTCCATAAGACCACATCTTTTGAGGCATTCTGCCAAACACATCTCAGGCCTTTTCTACACATCCATTTTGTGCATATGCTGCCCTCATGGCATTCCATGAGACAACATTTCTTTGAGGCATTCTACCAAATAGTTCAACGCCTTCTTAACAGACCCATTTTTTTGCTTATCCTGCTATCATTGCAGTCCCTGAAACTGCATTCCTTCCATGCATTTAGTCGAATGGTTCACACGCCCTATTTCGAAGCTCCTATTTTTTACACAGGCTGGAGATTTGTTTGTTGCAAGGGGAAACAGTGTGATTGTTATGAGGAAACCATGCCTTCTACAAACTGCCGTCCCCCAAGCCCATGAGGAGTTGGCTCGTTCTATCATTTGATTAAACAATGAAGCGGCGCCTCCAAAGAAATTCGTAACAGCAACATCTGACGAAATTACCCTGTCCCTTATGCATTGAAACAAAAACGCCCATGCTTGGCAGTCTGGCGCGGGGAGGATGTTGAAACAGTTGTGGAGTTTGCCATGCCGCCGCCCTCCCCAATTTCGCCCCTTCCAAAAGCCAAAAGGATGAAACCCTAACGCCACACTTGAGTTTTCTCGCCCTTCTCCACTTTGCCCTAATCCGCCCCCACAATCACGAATATTTTAAATTTTAGTTCTTTTATTTTATTATTATTATTATTATTTTTAAATTTTCCTTTTTACAAATATAATTAATAATATTCCTTTGCGTACAACAACCAACACAAAGAGACGAACAAGACTCCCCTTCTGTCCCAGAGGTGTTCAAAACTGAACGCAAGACACGGACCGACCACGGCGTCACAACAAGAGACTGTCTTCTCGCGCGAACGAGGCGACCAATCCAAACAAATAAAATCGCTTATCGATAATCAACAATAAAATTGGTAACACATCGACGATCAACTGAAGAAGTTATCGTCCATCGATAATTAAAATAATAATATTGTTATCATCATTATTATTATTATTATTATTTACTTATTATTATTATTATTACCACTTAAAATAATTATTAATCATACTACAAAGACTGACATACCCGCTCGACAAAAAGGTAAAACAATAATACTATCAAATAGAGGCCAATCGTCAATTAAATTAAAATAACATTATTATCATTATATATTATAAATATATAAATATAATCACTATTCACATTGATAATGACTATCACTCCAACTTTACCAGGTGACAACAAGGTCCTCCTTCAAATAGGTTAACGAACAGGACATTACACAGTCCACACACAAAGGTGTCGATAATGACTCGAGAGAGCAAGGAGAGGGAAGGTGCTAACACATCACTGAGACAAGGACAAGGTCAACAATGGTCAACGAGAGCCCACGCACACAAGTCTCCTAGGATTAGCAACAGGGTCGGTAGGTCAGGGACTGGAAACATCAACGGGCATTACAGCTTGGTCTCATGCACATAGATAAAACAAACAGATCTCAAAATATAGAATTTAAAGAAAAGGAAAGTTTCAAATCTAGATCTGAGATAACACAAAGTTTATGCAAAGATCTACACAAAAGTAAGAAACAAATGCACCGTTGACACAAAGTTCTTCGAAATCTGCCTCCTTTCAATTCCTTAGCTTTCAAAAAGATATCAAGGGTTTCAACTCAAAGTCTAGAACACAAGAATGCTGATTACAAATTCTCCTTTTTATTAACTCGTAGGTTCTTCCTCTATTTATAGTGTATAGAGGGCAATTACAAATAGGAAGTTTTTAATGAATTCCCGCATGTGGAAGCTATAGAAAAGGGGACAGCTGGCAATATTCCTCCTGGAATTACTCTTTGCATGACATGCATGATTTATAACTGAAAATAGAACCTTCTATTTTGCATGTCTGCCACCTATTTCCAAGTAATTGACTTCTTCAAGTAACGGATTTTAAACCAATCACTTAAGTTTTATAATTTAATCGATTGCTCAATTACTTTGTCGAGAAAATAAGAGAAAGAAGAAGAAAGAGGAAAAGAAATTAGAAGAAAGCTACAACACTCCTAGTCTTGTTCTTTTTCCATATTCTGCATGCGGTTGACTCTTTTGCCTTTGATTCTCACCAAATTGGATCTGGAAGCAGCTGACTATGATTTGCCTATGCGTGCTACCTCTGACCTGTCTTCCCCTTTTATCCTTGAAGCTTTTGCAATTCTTCTCCAGTATATGCACTAGTGCAATGTTTGCCGTAAATAATTCAAAAAACTCATCATCTTTTATTTTTAATTGCATATGAGCAATTTTAAATTCTGGAAAGCACTCCGGTGAAGGAAAACACAAGTAAATTCAATGAAGGATTCAACTAGAAGATTGGGAGCACATGCACAAGCTCCTGAAAGGAATTTTCCATGTAATGACTTCCACATGGGCTGCATTAGAAACAAGAGGATGAATTTTTGTTAGAAGCCTTTGCAATTATGAGAGTTGGATCTATTTCTTCCTCTGATTCTGAAGATATATTCAATGTATCAGATATTGACTTCGCTTTCTTCACCAATATGGGCATAAATGGAGTATTCCTGCAAATAATTCAGACAAGTATGCAGTCCATAGCATGAATATCTAATTTCTTCACCGAGATCTGATTATAAAGCCTGCTGCCCTCTATTTTTAGACTTTTCTTGCATGCCAAGCAAGCTAAAAATATTATTTTATTCACTTGTGCACTCACATCAACTTGGATGGCATTGTAATAGCCCATGAACTTACTCATTCCCTTAACCATAGAAAAATATCTAGAATGATTATAAATTAGACATGAATAAAATATTTGATAGGATAAATTGGGGTTTTTTGATGAAGGTATTGAAATAGTCTACCTTTTTAGAAAATTGGGACAAACTGGTCAAGAATTGAATCTCCACCCCTCCTCAATACTAGTCAATGAAGTCCTCGTTGGCTGCTGAAATTGTCACGTGCACCCAAAGAGCACTAGATGAGAGTTTTGGCCTCTTAGCAACAACCATGGGAATGTCCCCAAGTTGTGGGACCTTGTCTCCTTGGTACAAACCTCCAAGAAGGTCGGCTTTCTATCCTAAGCTACTCTATGCTACCACTACTCTAACCTACACTAACAATTGAAAGGCTAAAAAGAGAGAAAGAAATTTAATGTAAACATGATTGGTGATGCACCAAGAAGTAAGGGATCACTCTCCTTGAGACAAGAGGAAAGACGGAAAAACACAATGCCAAAGGGAAGATATAAGCCACAATTAGCGCTGCATTTAAATCCGACTCTACCTTTGTCCATTAATGACACGGATAAATTGAACCATGCCAATATAACCCACACACATTATGGCATAATAGAACAGAAAGACAAGTGAGGAATAACACAAGCCAAACGGCAGATCTGAGCCACAATAAACATGATATTATTGCTGAAAACATGCACAATCTGCTACAGTCATGATAAAGGCACTGGGCACATTACACAAGCTCAAAATAAGAGGTTTGAACACTCATAATGCTTGGATATCCAACTGGGAAGAGTAACTTTGCATTCAAAAAGATGATTTGTTTACAATATGCATAACTGCATTTTATAGAGAGGAGAAGAGAGAAGAGGGAAGGGAAAGAAAGAGAGAAGAGGATTAGGAATATGCTCAAGAATATCTCATTTCTCATGTCTATCCACTTCACAATGATCTGAAGCTCCAAAAAGATGCTCAACTGAAAATATCTGATCAAACCGCCTCAAAGCATATTTTGGGGGATACATTGTTGGAAACAAACATGCTCGATTGAGAAAGGTCATTAATAAATATGATTTGATTCATACGATATAAAATGACAATTGGCATCTATGATTGCAATTTTTCTTAAAAACATGGCATATGGTGACCTGAAATTGCCTCCAACAAGTACTCCTCAAGAGCTTTCCAACGAGACCAATTTTGCTTGATTTGGAGTTGTGGATCAAAAGTTATGGCTGTTAGAAATTGACCAAGCCATTTTACATAGTTGACGGCCACAAGGTCAGTCAATTTCAACCTTGAGCTTAAGCCTACCACATGTCTTCGTCTCATTGGTTACAAGCTCTCTCTCATAGGTGAAAATGTATACGACGGTCCGGAGGACATCAAATTTAACCCAATAGATCCCCTCACCATGTGTGCTCTTCCTATTCGTTACGAGTTCTTGGGTTTTTGTTACCTCATTCCTCCCTCCTCCACTAGGTCTCAAATTTCCCGAGAACTGAAATATCTTCATTGGTGCCACGTGGTGTCATTTTGTGCCTCGGTTTTATGTTGCTTGAAAGCTCCCATTCGCTATGAGTTATTGGGCTCCTTCATCTCTTCATGACCTTCCTGGAATTGACCACCCGTGATTGCTCCATGTGGCAACAATGAAGGGCCTTCGTGTCCCAGGTTGTTTGCTCTTCTATTCTTGAGCCAATTTTGCTGACTTCTCGGGAACCGACTTCTTCGTGCCCCGGCTATTCTTCCATGCCTTAGCTGCTGTTGTTGACTTCCCGGGAATTGAGTTTTAGGGCTTGCGCCACATGGCGCAATCCTAATATCCTCATTCCTTAGCCAATTTTGCAAATTGTTTTCGCTCAACCAAGGAACCCGAGGTTTAAGGATTGCACCACGCGACACAATCTTGGCTACTCTCATCTACGCGGTAGTTGCATTTTAGCTATGCAAAGGGTTTAGTCGTGGAGCCTTTGCTCCAATATAACACTAAGGAATTTTTCATATTTAAACCATGCGGCTGCTCTCAAACTAGCAAATGTGGGATAATTTCCGAGTATAAAACCCAACGGGCTGCCATTAGAGCACTTGAATGCAGTTGCAATTGTGTTTGTGGCTCAACAGAGTTTTTCCCAAGGCATTATCCCGACTGTGAATGTGATTGAGACCTGAAATCCGCTCAAGGCTGATTGTGAACATTTGTAGAGTTTAGATCCGTCACAAAACGACTACCATTAATGTGTATTGGTTCCCAAAACTCCCAAGTTAAAGCGTGAGATTGTGCAAGCCGGGGAGCCATTGAAATTGACTGTGAAAGCTTGGGTTTTGCTCCAAAGAGACTGTGATAGATGCCAAAGCTCTGCAGACCATGAATCATGCGAAAGAGACGTGAAGCTCTTGGAAACGTGAGAAATCAGGGAGAGTGAAGCTCAGTTGCTCAAAATGGGCAAAGTGCTCATTTTGGCAACATCGTCCAAGACTGACCATGAAGGTGTGCAAACTCAAATCAATGTGAAAATAGGCTCAACAAGATTAGTTGCAAAAATAGAGCATGAGGCTCAATTTTGGAAATTGTCTCAACATGTGATTTTCCAACATCCAAAGTCCTTAGACACGATGATCCTATCTCACCACCATACCTTTTCATTATTTTGGTGAAGCTCTAGGTAGGTTAATTAATAAGGTAGCGATCGAAGGAAACATAAAAGGAATTCAAGTCTCTTCTAATATTGATCTTTCATCACATTTGTAGTTTGTCGATGGTATGGTGCTATTGGGTGCTCCCACATTTGAGGAGGTTAGAGAGTTCAAAAATATTTTGGTAAAATGTAAGGCAGCGAAAGGTCAAAAATTAATTCTCAAAAATCCAAAATATACTTGTTGAGTGTATGTGGTAACATGCAAAAGAAAATTTAACACATTCGGCTTTCGCATTGGCTACCCGCCTAGTACTTATCTTGGAATTCCTTTAGTAGAAGGAGGGCTCAGAGAGTTATGGACGCCAATGTTAGAAAGAACTCAAAATAAGAAAATCTTCATGGAAGGAGAATAATTGACCCTAGCAAGTATGGCTCAATTAATCGAGAGCATCCATACAAGCAATGCCAACTTATATGATATGACTATTTAAGATTCCAACGTCGAGTCGCCAAGCCTATTCTACTATCCAAAGACACTCTTTGTGGAGTGGTATTGAAAATAAAAGTAAAATCAGTCTAGTTGCATGGAAGAGAGTATTTCTCTTGAAAGAGAAAGACGACTTAGGTTTTAAATAATGTGGGGGTATGAATAGAACCTTGGGAGTCAAGCTCTTAATGGGGAATCTATGAGGAAAGCAAGATTGCGTGGAGTAGAATTATGCAAGAAAAATACTTAGACTCATCATATGGCCTATGCCTTTTCACACAAGAATCCCTCTACAGGGGATTGCCGATGTGGAACTTCATCAAGAGATGCAAATCCTCTTAATGCTCAATCTGAGATGACTTGTTTGAGATTGAAATCATGTGAACTTTTGGAGGGACACTTAGATAAAAAGGAGCCTCTCTATCATGATGACAAATTGATAGAGCTAGTTGAGTATGGCATTGGGAAATGGGGACCAATGGTTAGTAACTCTACATCATAACTAGAAGGATTCAAATATGAAAAACCATCCATAGGCCAAGAGGGGAGATAGCGGGTAGAGGTAGAGTATGCATTGTTTACTTTCCCGCCACTCCTCGCCTCCTAGTCAATACCAAATAAGCTAATTTGGGATAGGAGTAAATCTGTTTCTTTTATGGTCAAAGGTGGCATACCAAGAAGTTCTTCAAAAATCACTCCATTTTGGAGATAACCTACCAATCATGAAAACTTGTACACATGAGGTCTTTTGAAATCCAATCCAATTTTGTGTTTGGCCTTGTAGGAGAAAGCACTTACACATGACAAATTGAGTAGGTGAGGTTTCCATTGACCATCTATCTACTTCATGTGTGGGGAGAGGAAATAAACTAACAATCACATTTTTCTCCATTGTCCCAACACTAGGGAGTTTGGTGAATATTTCTAGAAAAATGGGATCCACATTGGGTTTTTCCAAGTATAGTTACGAGTATCCTAACCCAATGGACATGTGATTTAAATGCAAAATATGGATTGTTGAAGTCTAGAACTATTTGGTCACCATCCAGCCCCTTCCCTTCGGGATTCTTTTAACATTTGTCACGAGGTACACAAAACCTTATGGGAAAAGTTTGATATTTTCTGAACTCTATCCACGCTTCGAACATGAACTTAAACTTTATCCATTGTCATTTTACATGGGAATTTTCGACATGCTTTTGCATTATTTAATAAATATGTTTGTATATATTATATTGACTGAAAACAGAGGACTGAAAGCACTCTCCACTCTGTCCTTATAACATATTTATACATTTATATTTTTAGAAAATTAATTAAAAATTCAATTGTTTGGATTTAATAAAAAAAATTCAAACATTATCCATTGGTGAACTTGAATTGAACTTTATTCTCGTTGAACATGAACTTGAACTTGAGCCTTATCACTAAAACTAAACTTTGAATAAGAAGCTAAGGAAACTCGGGACCGGTGGGGTGAGGATTTATTCATTGGGATGATAATAAAGGACACCCTAGATTGGTGTTCCCAATAGATATTGGAAAGGACACTTAATAATAATAAAATCGAAGCATGGCTATGCTTAATAGGATCCAAGCAACTGTTCAAAGGAATTGGAAAAATCTGAAAGTTTAAGGCAACTCAATTTTTTTGATTAATGCAATGAAATCCTAAATGGCGACCATGGAAACTAAAGGCGACTGTTGAGGAAGCCAAGTGGCTTACCAGGAGGTTAGATTTTCTTTCTTTTCCCATGTCAAAAGAGATGGTAATAGGATTGCATACTTGGTTGAAAAAATTGGCATAATCATATTGAGATCTAATGGGATCCCATATCAATTTCGGGTACATAACCTATGAAAATTGAATATTAGTGATGAAATGTTGTATCCTTGTTTTCCTTCCTCCCTCTCTCCATCGTCCCTTTCTCTTGTCCTCCTTGACCCTGCCCCTCATGTAATGTCCCTTTTTGGGGACCTCAAGAAATGGCCAAAAGCTCTCAAATCAGATTTACAGAGCTGCTGTTATAACCCTGCAAATCTGCAAATTAAACCCTGTTCTAGGGCAGCAACCTGATTTGGGGTTTCAACCCCACTTTTGAGCCTTCAAAACCCTTCAAATTAGCTTCACTTGAATTTCTAAAATTATGATATAACCTCAACAATCATGTAGTGCAAGAAATCTGATTTTTAATGCCCTAGATATGGAGATATGAATTTCACGAAACCCTTGTCTGCAGTGTTATTTTTAAAAATTCATAACTCAACTTAGAAAGCACCAAAAATCATGAACTCGAGATATTGGCCTTATGAAATATAGAGAATAAGATGATAATTTTAGATTTGCCAAAATGTCACCGCACATACCAAAACACCACCTCAATATAGGTCGCCCTACTTGAAATAAAATATAATTTGCACCAAACAATTGATAAAATGGAAGATTTCACCTTTATAAATCATAGGGAGTCCAACCATGCAAAGAGATCACATAAAAACTAGCAATATCCTTGAAAACACACCCGCAAGCTGCTTAGGGCAAAAATATGTTATAACCAACAATAAAGAGAAATCCACAAATTTGACTCGAATCATAACTCATGAGAGCTGGTATGTAAATATAACAGCCATACCATGCCCAAAATTTTGTCCCAAATAACACCAAATATGAATGAACCCTCTTACCCATCATTTTGCATAAAAAGAATGTCTTCAAATCTGCCCCTCTATTGCTTCCCAAAGAAGATATCCACAACCCAACAAACAAAATTGGGAGAAACACCTCATCTTGGTTGTAGCATTGCAAGTTCAGAAGTGAAGTGGCCAAAAACATCTTATGAGAGTTACCCTTACCTTGTCCATGTTGCTAGAAGAAGAACACCACTTCGGTGTGATCAAAATCCACTTGGTGGCAAGTGTGAGTAACCTTTGATGTGGAAGATTTCCTGATTGCAAGTGCCTTGCTGTCCCAAAACATCTATCCTATGTTGTTCCTTCATGCAAACTTCTTCCATGATGTTACTAGCAAGCTGATTTTTGACATACTCAGCTGTAACAATACTTTTCCAATCAGCTGTTATGATAGAAAGCAAACCACAATGTGAATTCCAAGCATTTTCCAATGTACTCCCTTCATCCTTAATACCTTGAATTCTGATTTCTTTGTCTTTGTCATAGAATTTCAGTTCTCTATCATGACAATTGAGGGTGAATTCCCTCAAAGATTGCAGCCATTGAATTCCAAGAACTACTTCATCATTAACTAACTTAATCACAAAGAATTCATCACATACCTCATCTTTTCCTAGGGGAAGTGATAGCTGTCCCAATCTCTTTGTGCAAGGTATGGTAGTGCCACTCTCAACAAGCCTAGTGACCCCTTGGTTATAAAGAAAACCCTTCACCCTGAATGGATGAGAAGTAGGTGTGCCATACATTGAAGAAAGGGTGCTGCTCTTCCACCACATTTTTTCTAGTTCTTCCGTATTCATGGAACCATGGGTTAACCACATATGAAACAAAAAATCAGAACTATCATCATGCCTTTGATGCCCCACACATGTCATGATAAAATTTCCCTCCATACTGATTTTGAAATCAGACATTCTTCTTTTTGTAGAACTCATCATAGCACCTATATTTCTTATGCGGAAACAATTTTGAATTTGAGGCCAAGAATCCATACAACAAGAGACACTTCTTACCTCATTATTTCGTGGAGTATGAGGTGCATAAGGATGCCCAATCAGTGGTGATATAAGAGGACATAACAAGCATAAAATCTGATCACCTTCTCCAACCAGCTGTGTGTGAGGGTAACATATCAGCAGTGTCAAATCAGCAAGCAATAAGACGGAGATTTTTTCATACCATGGATTGGCCTTTGATGCTTCTTGACTCAATTTCTGAGTTAGGAACAACACTCAGAAAATTATCCAATGGTGCCTTTATCTCATGCAAAATGTCATCCTTATAGGCCCTTAGTAAAACTGATTTGATTTCATCGTGTGACTGTCCTGTGTAACCATTCAAATCCAATAAATTATCATAGAACAACAAAGGACTTTTACCTTTCTTTGGATGATGACAAAATAGGGATTGTTCCTTGTTGATATCTTCATTGATTGGCTCCTTGGTGGTGGCTGTTTGGGACTGACCAACAAGCTGAAAATCATTAATTTCACCTTGAAATTTGACTTCAACTCCGAATTTCTCCTTTTCATCAAACCCTTCTTTTTCCCTTGCCTCATGCTTCATGGTTGCTTCCTTTTCCTTGTCAATAATGAAGAGTTCTTTGCCCTATACTCTTGTAAGTGTTGTTTCCCTTGAGCGGCTATCAATCTAGCAGCCCTAGCTCTTCTTTGCCACTCCTCACACTTTCTTTGAGTTTCCATTACATCCTTCTTGCTTGCATATATGAATTTCTTCTCTTATCTAATATCAACATTTGGTTCCTTCAAAAGTATATCTTTTTCTATCAAGGGTTCTTCATTGACAATTGTTAGTTCATTGTAATCTGCTAGGTGTCATCAATTCATCATTAAGCACAAAAGGGTTTTTACCTTGGATGGCATGCTCCTTAACTTCCTTCATCCCAATGGAAGAACCTCTCCTCCTTAGGGCTGAAACATTCATCTTCTCGGCATATTGTACTTCTTTTGGCACTAGGGTTCTTTGCCAATAATGTCCTTCTTCCGTCCTCAATCTGATGAAATCCTTGAGAGACATTTCCTCCTGGAGTTCCTCCAACATTTCTTGGTATTCTTCAAGCAACGTCATGTAGCCATGAGCTTGTCTAGGGCTCCCTTGTGGAGCGACTTCCTCCTTAGCCACGAATTGGGGTTTGTAGGGCCTTGCAAAAGGAATTTTCTCCTTCTTTGATTCACAAGGGTTGTAGGAAGACTCTTCCTCTTTGGCCAAACCACCACCTTGCAAATTTTGTATGGCTAGGGTAAGCTGACTCAATGCCTCCATCATTCCTTCTTGTGTTTTCATAATCGTCTCCAATTTTTCTTCTTCGAACTATGCTATCTTCTTCTTTTCCCTCCTCGATAATATTGAATACCACTGTCATCTGCCATGCTTCATAGGCTGGGAGGAAAGATCTTTGATACCATTGTAATGTCCCTTTTTGGGGGACCTCAGGAAATGGCTAAAATCTCTCAAATCAAATTTACAGAGCTGCTGTTATAACCTTGCAAATCCTGCAAATTAAACCCTGTTCTAGGACAACGACCTGATTTGGGGTTTCAACCCCACTTTTGAGCCTTCAAAACCCTTCGAATTAGCTTCACTTGAATTTCTAAAATTATGATATAACCTCAACAATTATGTAGTGCAAGAAATCTAATTTTTAATGCCCTAGATATGGAGATGAATTTCATGAAACCCTTGTGTCCGTAGTGTTATTTTTAAAAATTCATAACTCAACTTAGAAAGCACCAAAAATCATGAAACTCGAGATATTGGCCTTATGAAATATAGAGAATAAGATGATAATTTCATATTTGCCAAAATGTCACCACACATACCAAAACACCACCTCAATATAGGTCACCCTACTTGAAATAAAATATAATTTGCACCAAACAATTGATAAAATGGAATATTTCACCTTTATAAATCATGGGGAGTCCAACCATGCAAAGAGATCACATAAAAACCAGCAATATCCTTGAAAACACACCTCCAAGCAAGTCGCTTAGGGCAGAAATCTGTTATAACCAACAATAGAGAGAAATCCACAAAAGGGTAGTGTGGGGTTTCGTCCACATCACTTCTCCACAAGGGTTTTCGTCCTTGGGAGTGCCTCAATCAAGGGTTTTTGTCCTTGAGAGAGAGGAAAAATATGCTTAACAAGCAATCCTTTACCAAAAATGAGAAATCCACATAACATAATCCTCTAATGGCCAAGCGACCTCCCTTTTATAACCATAAGAGGGGGCTTATAATGTAAATGATGGCCGACCTCTTAAGAAAAGTACTTTCTAATTTCTAATTGGTATTTTTGGAGCCTACATGCTCACCAATAGCTTTTTATTTCTAATTTATTGTTGGGCACTAGGCTCACCAACAATTACAATGCCAATTAAGAAATGAACATGAAATGAAGCACATGATGACATTGCTAGCTTCCTCTAGCTTGTTCGCTTGGACCCATGAGGAAGGGAAATGGGCCAAGGTCTTCAATTGGAATTAGCTCGAAAAAAGGACATGAGACTTCACCTATGCCCAATGTTTTAAAAATCGGAACCGGACTCAGAACCGGTCGAGGGTTGGACCGGACCGGAACCGGAACCGGACCGGTTCAAACTCTATGAACTGGTTTACTAAAAACACATAAAAATTACATTTTTAAAGAAAACAATATATTTGAAAGATTAGAAACCATGATTTCAACAATTACACACAAAATATGCAAAGTTTGCTCATGTATATACTATATAACAGGTAAGAAAGGTGTTTATAGTAAAATGACACGAACTCCAAGTAAGAAAGGTGTTAAAAGCAGAAATTTTGAATTAAAAATAGAATTTTTGTACTTAGTGTTGTATGCATGCATCTTTACATGACTCGGCTGGTTCAGATGAAATCGGATCAGTTCGACCGCTTTGGTACTAAATCCGCCGATTCCTTACAAAACCGGGCCGGTTCAAAGTACCAAACCGGTCAAACGGTCCAGTTTTTTAACCGGTTCATGTCTAGATATGTTGAACTGGTTGAACCGCCCGATTCCGGTTCGGGTTCGGCGGTTTTAAAACATTGCCTATGCCTTCCCAATCTTCCTTGATATTGGGATTGCCGTAATATTTGTCCCTAATCCTATCCCCTTTACTCGCCACCCTACTAGCCAATGCCTTTAAACCCTTACGCCTCAATAATGTCCTTAGTCATTTCTATAGGTGACTTAAATCATGTTAGTACGATTAATATCTATGACACAATTGCCATTCATTGTTATACGTGGGGGTGGGATGGGACATGAGTCTCCCATCTCTATTGTCTCTACCAACGTTTTTCTATTTGCATGATGACAACTCTATTGGTGCCCAAATCTGCACCCCTTGAGGATTTGGGGGAATGAACAAAAGGGGGTCATTGCGGTGAGGTTTTCCTTTCTCAAATCAGGCTTGATTTGAAACCAATGGATGAGGAGGTGGTTAAGTCCTTACTCTTCGACTCAGTGAAACCTAGGGAGAGACCCTTAGCAACCCAAAAGTATGAAACACAAAAATATTATCAAAGGAGGTACAATAGTCCCAACTAACAAGCCTAATCAATAACCACATGATTTCCCACTCAATTTGGTTGTCACTAGTAGGAAAAATCATAAGATTGTTAACGATAGGGAAAAGGTTGCAGGCAACAAATGATTATAGCAAAGATATGCATGATTTGTAAGCCTACTACTCTACAACAAACTAAGTAAACAGTGGAAAGGCTTAAAGACCCGAATCCTGAGCTATAACAACCAAGATCTCAAAGATTCTACAAAATTTAATGGAGATCTCGATAGGACACAATTGTTTATTTGTAAATATCATAAAATAATTTGATTAGACAAACCATGACCAGTGCCTAGGATCCATTGGGTAAGGAGTCTCTAGAGTTTAACCAATAGCCAAAAGAGGACAATAATCTACACAACTATTGCACACTCTTTCTTAATTCAGACTTACAACAAGTTGATCTTATACATACCCCTTGTTATGCATTAGGATAACATATCATAAATCATCAAGACACTGAAATTGGAATAAATTGCAGAGAACACAAAGAAATCAGACCAAGCAAGGATTTTATAAATCAACAGTTGCATATGTTTACATGCCACGGGAAATTACTTCATCACCAAACATGATCATCATATTCAATGATCCTCCACAAGACTACAACACTTGTTCAATCCCCTATAACAATTACACTTTGAATCAAAATGACTATTACTAACAATTGCCTAGATTTGTAGGAAACAAAATGCTATTTTAGGAAACCTAGTTTGCTCATTAGCCTAAAAGACTAGGATTAAGGATTTCTTCACCAATTTATAACAATTTGAGCCACGGAGTTTGTGGCTTAGTGTGATGGTGACTATAATACCATTGTAGATTGAAACCAAAAGAAGCCAAAAACGAAACTTGGAGAACTTGTGAGAGATTGGAATTGATGAATAATTCCCTCATGCTCATCAACTAAAATAAAGAATTACAAATCTTCTATTGGCATCCTAATTCTTACAAAAAGACAAATAGCTGATATTGTTACTAATTCCTACAAAAAGACAAAAGACTGCTCTGTTTTCCTTTTGTAATGGACTTACAAAAGAAAAATAATTTTCTAATATCGACATTAACCTAATAAATAAATGGAGAGCATATATTTTTCTTATTATTACCAATGTCAATCATGTAATGTGTAATTGAGGAAAGGGACTTGGTTGGTCATCGTGGGTTGCTAAAGATCTATGCAGAGAATTTGTGAGAGAATGGAACTCATGAAATAATTCCCTCATGCACATTAACTTAAATAAAGAGTTACAAATGTTCTTTTGGTATTTCAATTCCTACAAAAAGACAAATAATTGATGGTGTTACAAACTCCTACAAAAAGATGAAAGAATGCTCTGTTTTTTTCTGTTAAACTAATAAATAATGGGAGAAAAATATATTTTTCTTAGTATTACCAATGCCAATCCTGTAATGTGTAATTGTGGAAAGGGACTTGGTTGATCATTGTGCGTCGCTAAATATCTATGCTTGGTGGTTTGAAATAAGGATTTGTAAGATTAAGCTTGTTCCACTCCTTATAAGGCATGCATCTTCCATCTAATATGACGAGCAATTACAAAAAGATCAACAACTTTGTTTGTGGTTCCCTTGTTATATTTCATCACAAAGCATAACTTTGAAGGAAGCCCATTCCAAGTGTTGGTACCCTTGAATTTTGGGTAGGGAATTCAAGAATCTAAGTACTTTGTGATTTGTTTGCAAGATTACCTCACCAAGAATAAAATGTTTCCAATGCATCAATTGTTGGACTAAGACATAGGATTCCTTTTCGTGGGTTTTATAGCTAGCTTGTGATAAGGTCTCCACATAGTAGTTCATTGGGCGCCCATGCTTAAGTACCATGTAGATGGTGTATTTGAGGCTTTGGTCTCATTTGCATTGGCTATCAAGGTCGAGTAGGTCAAGAACTATTTAAGAGCAACAAGTGTCCTTCAATTTGGGAAATGCTCAATCAGCCCTGGACCCTATTTGAGAATCTTTTCATTCACAAGTTGATTGAGGTGGTAAGAACTATGTAAATAGTGGCACAAACTTCCTCTAGGATTTCATGGCCGTAGAAAGCTCTTTAGATGAGAAATGAAAGGAGTTCAAATCATTTTCAAGCACACGGTGAATTGCATATTGGATTCAAACACCATTGAACTAGCTCACACGAACCACACATAATTAACACAAAATTTTACTGTGCAACTTTCATAAAACATAAGAGGAAAGATCACATTTGCATCTTTTTATGGCATATTGAAAACCTAAGTCATCGTATTGTAATATCCCCTTTTAGGACAAGTTAGGAATTAACACAAATCTGATCACACACAACTGTAAATAATTAATTTCCAAACCCCAACTGCTGCAAACTTCAAAAATTAATTCCCGCTTAATTGTTCATGCAAAAACTTTGGATTTTGGGTCACAAAATATGAAGAACAAGTTACAAAAATCAGATTTCGCACAGCCAACCCGAAACCTTAATTTTGACCTAAAAAGTAGGTCGCCCAACACTTTTAGGGCACAAAACTTCTCCATAAATTATGAAATCAATTTATCCTTATTCCTCCTAATTTATATAATCAAATGCAATATTAAATCAACCCCAAACTGCAGATCTGAAATAAATATTAATTTACCGTACCCAAAAGTGCTGCAGATAGCTGAAATATTCTAAAATTGATATCTCATTCAAAACTCAATATTTCTTTACCAAATAAAATACAAATTGTTCTATAAATTAAGATCTTTCCAAAGAACTAAAGATCTGAATTTTGTGACAGCCGAAAACCCTCCAAAAAGCCCCCAAAATCCTCAACCCAGTCGCTAGGGTTAGAATAAGTTTACTGCATTAAAAATCAGATCATAAAACACCCAACAATCATCAATAACATCCAAATATCCTCCTCAAATAAATGCGCCACTTATCCAAACAAGTCGCCAATGCTTGCAAGCATAAATCATACAAAGAACATACTTCAACACAAGATAACTCAACAAATGGAACAAGAGAGAATACTTCAATGATCAAACCACTTACTAACTTCCCATGCAAGAGAGAGAGAAAACTTTAATGGGCATGCATCCCAACTCCAAGCATGGATCATAAAATAAATATCATCATAACATGAGTCTAACAATAATCCTAACACTCCTTTTATAAGCAAGAAGGCACAAAATTCAAATCCCTAGGAGAGGGAAATTATTAAATAAAAGCAGTTTATTATCCCTAGGTGTGGCGTCCCCTTTTAAAAAGGGTGATTTTAATATTTAAAAGCCACCTAAATATTATTTAATTAATTCCTCTTTTTAATTTGCATTTTGGGAATTTAATTAAATAATTACTTGCTCCATAAATATTAAATAATTAAATAAATATTGTTTTATAATGTCAAATGATTAAAATCACTCTCCAGGCAATATTATAAAATTATTTAATATAATTTTCCCCTTGCAACATCCCTAAAGCCCATGGGGAATGATAGGCTAAGGGTCTTCAAAAATGGGGACATTACAATCCTCCCTTCCCAAGATTGCTTGCCCTCAAGCAATAGCAAGCTCATGTGTCCATGTCCAAAAGTGTGGTACTCCAAAAGCCGTGCTCCCATGCCACTCAAGTGAAGTAGCCTTTGCAATATCTTGGACTCGCTTCATTCTCCTAAAAGTTAGGAGTGTAGTCTGTTGTAATTTCCTCTTCAAACCTGCGCATGAAGCAAACAAATTAGAAAAATAAGTGTTGAAGAACACTTTTCCAATGTGTCTCCATGGCATGTACAACTCCTCCATGTATGGGCTGCCCCCAAACTCTGTTATGTGGCCCCAAGTGCTGCTGTAATCTCCAAAAATCAGAATTGGAGTGGCTGGTTTCCACCCCGAAATAATCACCCATGAGTCAACATCAAGTACCATCACCCATGTCATCGAATACATGTGAAAAATCTGAATTATGGAGGTGATATCATCCATAGAAATTAGAGGACAGCAGCTATCATGTTTCCAAATTCTTTTTCCCACATCAATGAGCAACCATCTAGTAAAAGCAATAGGCCCCCATGCAACTGAAATTTCACTCCCTATAATAAAAATCTGAAAATCATCCATATGCACAGCTGAAAATGAGACTCTTACCATGCCATGTGAAGCCCATGTGATCCATTCTTCATCATCACAACCCTCAATACATTGTTCCCAAGAAAACAAATGCTGAAACTCAATCATATGCATGATATAGAGCTGATTCAAAGTGAATCTCATGACAAATGTGGTACTTCTCACTATCATGGCTGAAAATACAACATGCTTACCCTTTTTTCTCAGAACATAACATGACAACTCAACACCAAACCTTCCTCTTCGCTGCTCCCAATGTAAAATAAGTGTTAAATGGTCAAAAGAAGAACCTGTAACATGTACCAATGATGCTCCAAACTGAAAATCAGCGTACCATGTGACTAAATCCTTTTGTAAGCATGTTAACATGTCCTCAAACAAACCAAAAATGTACATTACAGCAGTGTGAATGTTAAGTATGCACATATTCCTCTTGGATGCAAACTCAAACATGAATAGATGATGCTCGTACCTTCCTCTTATGACCTCAACAATCAAAAACTGAATTTTATCAAGGTATGAGAACAATAGAATGTCTCGTTATCCAAATTCACCCCCAAGGTTTGAATTTGATAACATACATCAGAGTTCTCAAGTCCCAGGCAAATGGATGGATTCAGGGGCAAAAATCATGTTTCTAGGGTCCCCTGAAATTTTTCTAACTCCCCTGTCCAGGTTGAAAAGAGCAAACTCTGAGAAAATGCGAAAAAGTTGCAGAAGATAAGCTTGGGCTAGAAAAAATTGTGAAAATCGGCTAAGTCCTCGTCCCTCGCAATAGTCGGAACATTTGGGACGCTCAAGCGCGCGTTCGGCCGAAAAGCCTCCAGGCGGCCCGTGAAGCAAAGGGACATCTGGGACAAATGGGCGCGAAGGACGCGAACCAGCCGGTTCGGCCGAAAAGGAGAACTTTCGCACTAAGTATTTGGGACATTTGGGCCGCGAGGACGCGAAAAGGCGAAGCGGCCGAGAGCAAAGGAAGCCATTTCGGCGGTTCGGAAGTTTTTGTCCCGCTGCAAAGAAGGACTGGGACATTTGGGACAAATGGACGTGAAGGACGCGAACCGGCCGGTTCGGCCGAAACAGGAAACTTCAGCACAAGGACAAGTGGGACAAAGGGACGCGTGCGGGGCGGATAGCCGAAGGAGCCGAAAGCCAATAAGATCACGCCACGTGTCACCGCGTAAAAGGACATGGAAGTCCATTTCGGACGGTTCGAAGTTTTGTCCCGCCGCAAAGACCGGGACATCCGAGACAAATGGACGCGGTGGACGCGAAAATCCGGCGGCCCGAGAACCAATTAGAAGACGACACGTGTTGCAAGGAGGAAAGTCCAAAAGTCAAAGGGCGAGGTTTCAAGCACTGACCCGAGCCAATAAAAAGAAGACACGTGTCCAATGAAGCAGAAAAGGAGAGAGAATCACGCACCCAATCAGTGCTTGACACGTGTCATCCAGGTGGCAGAGCACGGGAAAGATTTCAAAATGCATTTTCGCCTGTTTTGTGCCCTAAATCTTCGATCGACATATCTTTCGATCTAGTTCGGATTTGCACGTTCTTTATATCAACGGAAAGCATACGAAATTCTCTACATGATTCTGGGGTTAATCTCGAGTTTTGGTGCGATCTGAGAGAGAAAATCGAGAAACGGCTCGACGCATGTTCATGGCCGAAGTGACATTCCAAATGACTGCATTTAATGCAGAATGGGTCGCATTCTCCTGTATTCCGGTCAAAATGACAGGTATGGGTTTGTAAGGTCCCCATGCCATTTTAATGCACCTACAGTCAAGAAAGGATGGGCTCCCATGCTTTTGTACGTTTTCTGTCCCTGGGCTCGACCCATGCAATGAAAAAGCCAGATTTGGCTCATTTCTGAAAGGGGGAACAATTTTTGACATAGCAGACTTCTTCTTTCACCCTCAAGCAAGTGATCAAGCAAGAATCGACCTCTCAAGGATCAGAATAGCTTTTCTTTTACCTCTCTGAGGGTGTAATGTGTGTTTTTGACATTGAAATGATAATGCAAGCTCTGTGAATGGGTTTCAATCCTCTGTTTGTATTATTTGCTTCATTTCAGATACTAAATTATACCTTACCAGTCTGTGTATGTTTTATGCTGTGAACTTTGATCTGTGTCTATTTGCATGACAAATATGTTTCACCACTCCTCCTTTGGTGTATCACCTGTTAGTTTAGTTTCATTTTTGCACTTTCTATCTCTGTCTCCTTGGATTTTAGAGTAGGATTAGGTTTCAAACCTCTGTAGTTTTGCAAAATATAGATCTAAATCAGAGGAGTTTGAGGAACCAGCCTCTAATCTGGAGATTCCTCTCTCAGTTTTACAAGTCCCCACACTTGGAGAGAGGTTTCCATGTTGTGCAATCACACTGGATGCTAGAGTGATCAACCTAGAAGCCTGATCTGCATCCAGGGGTGCTGTGAGTCTGCAACAACAGTTTTGGCACGCCCGGTGGGACCTAGAGGTCTCATTTTTATTGTAGAAAAGTTGATATGCATCTGCTGCAGTTTTCTTGCTTATAAGAGCTATTATTTGCATATCTGGCGACTCCAAGGGGAAGAATCAACTGGTTTCAGCAGTGCAGGCCTGAAAACTCATGAGAAGAATCACCACAAGGTCAAGAGTTGGAGAAGAAGAAGTGCTGTTTGAATACCTGCAATTATCTCCAAGAAGAAGGCAAAGAGGAAGAAGGATTCAAAGGTCTCCATCTCCACCAAACAGAACTCTCTCAACTCCTCCACCAGCGGTGCCTTTCATTCGGATATCTGAGGGCTTTAAGACCGATTAGAATGGCTCAAAACAATCCCTACGTCAACTTCACAGGCAGCAGCCCACTTGCTCTCAATGCACAACATCCAGTTCCTATTGCAGCCTTGAAGAACATTCCCTACTTCACCGGAGAAAATCAGACTACTCCAGGTGATCATGTTAAAGATATTGCTAACCTTTGTGCAATCCATGAAATCAATGAAATGCAAGTGGTTATCAAGTTACTGGCATCTTCCTTCAAGGGTAAAGCATTACAATGGTTTAGGAGCCTTGAGCTGGTTCTATCACAAACTGGAATCAGCTGTGTATTGCACTTCATGAGCAATTTGGAGAGAAGGGAGACAACTTGTATCTTTTGGAGCAGCTGACAACTATCAAGAGAGCCCCCAACGAGTGGCTGACTGACTTCAACTTCAGATTTCAAAGGTCTTGGGATAGGATTCCAGTGATGAAGGCCAACAATAGAAGGTGCTTTTCTATATTACCTTAAAGCTTTGAATTCTAATATTTCTATGTTAATTCAATCTATGGGAGGCACAACCTTACCTCGCTGCTTATATAGCATTGCCATTAGAGCCGAAAACCTGTCTTATTCAAGCCGGTAAGTGGCTCTGAGGCCTCCCATGCCCTTGTATCCAAACTTAGAAAATCCAAGCACTAGTCAAGCACCCACTTTGGCTCCTATTCCCACCCCTAGAAACCAAAGTTCAAATGAAACTTCTACTTCATCCTCTAGTGCTTCAAATGAACTCCAAGAGGTCATGAAACAATTGCTGAAATTTGGGAAATGAGTTGGTTACTATTAAAAGACAAAGCAAGCTCAAAGTGCTAGACCGTATCAACCTCAAGCACAGTACCAGGCTAGGCCCCCATACCAACAAAATAGGTCACCAAATCAGGCTGCAAATCAAAATCAAAGCCAAGTAAGGCCTCCCGCTAATAGACCATTTCAGCCCTATAACCCCAATGTTGTATCTGCTTCTAAAGCATTAGTGCCAGTCCAAAATAACATGGCCCAAGAATATGATTGGTGTTTCCCGTGTAGTCAGCCACATAACCAATCAATGTGCTTTAACGGTGCATTAAATCAAGCTCTGATGGTGCAAACCATTGGTGGGTCGCAAGAGTCCAGCCATGAAGGAGATCAGCAGCAAGAAGCACCTCAGCAAGGAACATCTCCGAATGAAACTACTCTTGTCAATTGGCAGGCCGAAGATTTCTGTGGTATGAATCAAATACCCTCTCAAGGTGTTGCAGCCAACACAAGGTCAAAAAGGAGGAATTTGGGTGAAGAACAACCATTGGCCCCAAGTAGTTCACGACCTTCTGTCACTCCTCAAGGTGTTGGCAAACAAAATGCAGTTCCAAACATGCAAGGAGCACCCAAACCAGCTCCTAAACCAACTCAGATGCCAGCGTTGCTTGCCCACGTGCAAGGAGTAAATGTGCAAACCAAGGGACAACAGAGGGATGCTTCATCCCCATTCAACATCATTAATCAGATGAAGAAGAAAAATGTAAACATATCAATGTGGGAATCCCTATCCATCCCAGGACAAAGAGATCTGTTGCAAGCTGCCATGAAGGATTGGTCAACTTCAAACCAACAGGTCCAAATGCAAGAAAAGGTACTCACAAATGCTGCCCAGCCTGAAGGAAATCATGGAGGACAACAAGGTAAAATGTTGAAGCCCCCTCCATTTTATGTTTCATTGATCATAGGAGACAAGTTGGTACATAATTGCATGATTGACTGGGGCAAGTAGTTCAGTAATGCCCAAGCAAATAGCTGATCAGCTAGGGCTTCAATATGAAGTCATCTCCAAGGGTGTAGTACAATTAGATGGGACAGCAGTGACAACGGTTGGAGTAATCAAAGGTTTGAGCCTCACACTGCACGCATGTCCCAACGTAATAGTGTTACAAGATGTGTCATCGATATAGACACGCCACCACTCTTTGCATTGTGCTTGTCAAGAGACTTCACTGCTAAAATTGGAGGCTATCTTTCGGTGGATTGGTCACACATGTTGTTCAGAACAAGGTATGGAACTAAGGCCACAATCAGATCCGAACCTATTGCAAACTTCCATATTGAGCCTTACACTCCAAGTCAGATTAATGCCAATTGCTCAGCATTTGATCAAGAAGATCACCCTAGCACTGATGAAGCTGACACTAAGGTTGGAAGTATCCCAGATTTGACTCTTGATGAATGGGCAAGCAAAGTGCATGCCTTTGATCCTTATCAAGAAATAGAAGAATCTGAGCTAGGGGTTTATTGTTTACATGAAGAGGATCAACCTCTCCCCAGCATCACCAAGCCAGATCATAAGGACAAGAATGAAGTATGGCAGTTGTTCTTTGATGGGTCAAGGAGTAGACAAGGTGCAGGAGGAGGAGCTATGCTCATTTCACCGCAAGGTATAAGGTATTACTCAGCCTTCCGTTTCCAGTTTTCCTGTTCAAACAATACAGCTGAGTATGAAGCCTTAATTCATGGACTGCACTGGGCAATGAAGAAAGGCATCAGGAATTTATAGGTATTTGGTGATAGTGAGCTGATCGTAAACCAAGTCAAAGGAAAAAATGCTGCCAAAAATGATCTGCTTAAGTGCTACAAAAATCGGGTATGGGATCTTATTGAAGATTTTGAAGCTTTTAGCATCAATTCCATCCCAAGAAAAAAGAATGAAGCTGCTGACAGACTGGCAGCAATTGGGGCTGCGTTTGACGTTGTAGAAAGTATCAAAAGTGAGAAATCTCAGCCTCATATCAAATTGGTTGTGAGACCAGCTGTTCCAGATAACAACACAAGTTGGCAAGTCTTCGAGAATGATCAGCAAATTGTTAATTTCCTACAAGAAGAAGCTGAGTTCTCTGCCAGGAATCAAGACAAGCTGCATCAGCAGTATGGTGACCAAGTGGTGCAGCTGAGAACCAACAAGTTACCAAAAGGCCTCATAACCTTGGAGTCAATCTTCAACCCGAATGATCAGTTCCGGAAGGAGAAAGCGAACATTCAAGTAAAGGGTGAAGATTCAGAGCCTATTTTAGTGGGAGAAAGCAAAACATTGCAGATTGGCAAAGTAAGTACCTCACAAGAGAAATCTGATTTTGTTCAGCTTTGTCAAGAATTCCCAGATGTTTTTGCTTGGACTTACAAAGATCTGAGAGGTTTCAACCCAGAGTTGGCACAACATACTATTGTGCTGAATCCGGAATCCAAGCCTGTCAGGCAAAAGCAAAGGCCAGTGAATCCCCATATTGAACCTCTAATGAGAAAAGAGTTAAGCAAGCTTATTGAGGCCAGTATCATCTTCCCCATCAAACACTCAAGCTGGGTCGCCAACTTAGTCCCAGTCAGAAAGAAAAATGGAGAGATCAGGTTGTGTGTCGACTTCAGAGATTTGAATAGAGCCTCTCTCAAGGATCATTATCCACTCCCTTCCATGGAGCAAATATTGCAGGTGGTGGCTGGTTCAGAAAGGTTCTCACTACTTGATGGATACTCAGGCTATAATCAGGTAATGGTGAAAGAAGAGGACCAGTTCAAGACGGCTTTCACCACCAAATGGGGGACCTATGCCTACAAGAAGATGCCATTTGGGCTATCAAATGTTGGGGCCACTTTCCAAAGGGCAATGGATATGGCATTCAAGGGGTTGATCAACAAAATAGTTTTGATATATCTTGATGACATCA